>OZ038482.1:106834350-107096850 GCA_964036315.1 Acanthosepion esculentum | reverse complement strand
AAAGAGAGAGGTATAGAAATAGAGAGAAAGAGAGAGGTATAGAAATAGAGAGAAAGAGAGAGGTATAGAAATAGAGAGAAAGAGAGAGGTATAGAAAGAGAGAGAAAGAGAGAGGTAGAGAAAGAGAGAGGTATAGAAAGAGAGAGGTATAGAAAGAGAGAGAAAGAGAGAGGTATAGAAATAGAGAGAAGTAGTCACAGTACATAACATCTGCTTCAGTGAAATAGAAAACTTGTCAGTTTTGACTCTTTTTGTATCCTCTTATTTCTTTCCAGAATGACCTATATTCATGCTTATGATTGTTATTACAATATTTTTTTTCAAAGATATTTAGCTCAAATATTTAACAATGCAATAGAAGAATTTCCACAGTTATTTTATAGTTGTGAAACTTGCAAGGAATGTATTCAATCATTAAATTAGGAATTATAATTCATCAAAATTTTCAGTGTAAACATTTTTGCAGGTACTGCTTGTAAAATATGATTTCCCAAATCTTTTTACATAAGACTTACATTTGCTATTTTCAGATGAAATTAATTACAGTATTTTTTTTAATCATATCACCCCATGCAAGGCAGTAAAACCACTGAGATACAAGGGGTTACTGAGTATGGGAGAACAAAAAAAATAGAGAAACATTAAGGAGTGAAAAGATTAGAAGAGTAATCAAGACAGTAAATAGCAATGAACATTGCATTTAAAGTTTTGAAGATCAAAGCTGGCTAGAAAGTGTGAAGCTAGAAAAGAGTCCATCGGTATTTCTGTGTATTGCCAGTTGTTCTTTTCATCATGGAACAGTTCTTGATATATTTGTTCCATCTCTGAAGTATTCTTGTTCATTATTTCTATGTGTAGTTTTCTATATTCTGTTCCATGTCTTACCATTGTTTTGTCTCCTGTCAACATTTTCATTAAAACTTCCTTGTTGTGTGTTCTGCCCACTGTATTCTCAGCATCCTTCTGTAGAAACACATTTCTGTTGGTTCAAGTCTTTTCATCAGTAAGGGCTAATATTACATAACAGTTCAGCACTCTTCTTTGTTTCTGATGAAATTTTCCTATCTGTTGTATATTTCATTTATTTCCAGAAGTATCCTATATAAAGGGTGTTTCAATAACTTAGACTGTTGAGTTAAGCATCTAATGAATTTTTTCTTTTTCTTTGCGATTTGGCAGACATTTGGGCGATGTTATTTTTCAAACATAATTGCTATGACTTAAGATGATCCAATAGAGAAATAAAATAAATTTTCACCAATAACACTGATTTATTTACTGATGACTTTGATCCGTCTTAATGAAACACCCTTTATAAGTAACAGACACTTCCTTTTATAAGCAGAAAAGACCCAAGCAAACTTTATTAATCAATGTTCAAAAAGTAAAATAAATTACTTAAATTATGCCAGTGTAGGAAAATCTTCAAGCTGCCATGAGATATGCACCCAATGATTGAGTATTATTAAGAGATATTGAACAAACTACATATATAGATTAAACTGATTCAAAAGGCAAATAAAGAAGGTAATGGTATAATGCCAAGAGTAATAGATAAATATAATGAAACAGTGATCACAGATAAGAACAGAAAATGTTGATTGATTTTGCTTTTTAATCTCTTATCTCATGGGATGCCTAGTAGAGAAGATTAAATTCTTCAATCATATTTTTCAATGCATGTTTATCAGCCCAAAGCTTTCATTTCAGCTTCATAAACTAGAAAATTTCAATTTTTGTACTTTAAAATTTATAGTATAAAAACACATACACATTAGATATCAAACTCATTGACAGACATTTCCCAAAATCAAGCAAACTGCACAAAAGTTTAAAAATGCTTTAAAACTTGGTTATCATTGCACTGAAAATATGTTACAAATCATTGACAAAAAAAAAAAAATGAAAAATCACAATATACAATGATAACCCATCTATAACAAAAATACTTCAGAGATGGAACAAATATATCGAGAACTGAACAAAAGGCCAAATACCCACTAAATGATAACTGCCTACAAGCCAATATATACCAGACTATTATAAGACTGAAAGGAAAGCCAAATATATATGTATATGTATATATATATATATACTGAATGAAGACATGGTCCTGGAAACAGGAAAAAAAAAAGAAAAAAAAGAATGGAACCTTAAAAACACATCATTTTATAACATAGAAAATAAGAAAAAGTAGAAGCTTACAATACCTCAAAACAATGCAACCTTTACTGAGAAGAAAAAACAATAATCACTTTTCTGGAACAACAAATTCTTTAAAAATAATATAAAAAAGCCCAAAGCTCATTTCCCAAAGTAGACATAGAAACAAATTCCAATTACATCATTTAGTCAAATCACCACTCCAGAAAACTAAATAACTAATAACCCTAACCTAAAACTAATAAACTTTCAAAAGAAAAAAAAAACAACAAAAAACTTCAGAATCAATGAAAGCACGCAAAAATAAAATAAAGTAAAAAGTTATGAAAAATAAATGAAATAAACCAACTCAAGGTCAGGAGTATCAATAATCTAAAATAATTAACCCTAAAAAAAAAAAAAATGGAACAATCCAGTTCCCATGTCGGGGTACATCAAGAGTGAGTGAGTGTGTGTGTGTGTGTGTGAGTGAGTGAGAGAGAGTCCATAAAGAGTACTAACACATGGCTTGATGAATGCTTAAGGCATGAAACTGCCAGTTATAATACAGTGTTAATTTTATGTTCACATTGTTTATGCCTACATACTTCTATTCCTGATACTGAACACCCTTTATACATAAATCTAACAATTTTTAAGCATATTATATACGCATAGAGATATGTGTGTGTATTATATAAAAAGAGAGAGAGGAGATCAATAAGTCTGTATCCAGATAAATATGAGGTGAATTTTGATCCAAGATTTTTATTGTATAATGTTTAATCTATCTCATTAATATTCACCATTAAGTATACTGACAGGAAAGTAGATTATAATGGAAAATATACTTGTGTAAAAGAAATGCTTTTATCATTAGGCTACTAACTTGATATAGTGTGTGTGTGTGTGTGTGTGTGTGTGTGTGTGTATGCGCGCACAATATTTTCAAAGAGAAAAACTTAATGCTTAAATGGACAGAAGTGGTAAAAAGAGAAGTGAAGCATGTAACTATATTTCTGTAAACATATTTTAATGTTTAATATGTCAATATCAACAAAAAAACTAAAACATTTGAATGTTAAATAAGTCAATTGAATAAAAATAATGCTAAATCCTAGCTGATAATTTTAACAAAAGGCAGCCATTTTTGTTCAGATATATGATTCCTAAATGTTAGAAGACATAAATAGTTTTTCTTTAGCAAAGTTGAATGTCATAACTTATCAGGTTATATTTTTTTCTCATCCATCGTCCCTAAGGTCATTTATCATTCCTGTGACTCAAGTCATGTGTTTCATTTAATAATTCATTATCAGGGTTCCAAGGGAGATAAACAATTATATAAATTTAATTTTCTGAATGATTATTAAATTCTCTTTAATGAGCTCATCCAGTCGAATGCATTAACAAGCCATCTCTGGATTCCTGCTCATAGGCACAAACCAAACAAGCCTTGAGCAAATCATTCCTCTGCAGCCAGTTTCTTCCATTGATTGTACACTCTGCGATGCTCATGGCTATCTCATACTTGAGTGATATTGCTTCAAGATGATACTTCATAGGATGTGCACATAACATAATGGTTATTGAAATGGAAATTGGAATCGGTGTGCCAAGTTCAAATTCTGGCCAAGTTTTTTGCATTTAGTTTTGCATAATTACTCTTAAGAAAGGTATGTATTCATCTCTTCTCCCCTGCTATGATAAATAGGTTAAATAGCAAAGGAGGCTGGGTTCTCTAGCCTCGATTAGAAACCTGTCTAGGAAAAGGACAACAGTGAATTCAAAACTAGTTAACAACTCCATCCTGTTAAAAAAATTATTTTAATCATTTCACCCCAAGCAAGGCAATAATGCTACTAAGATGCAAGGGATTACCCAATCCTAAACAGGAATCCAAGGATTTGGAAGGAGTGTGAACCAAGCAATAGGCAACAAATCTATCTACTCCTATTAACTTAATATAAAAACTATAGCAGCAATACCAAATAGTGATTCCATGGCCCTATACTTTACGGGGAAACCAATTGACAGTCATGAGGAGAGAGAGGAAGGGAGTAATCAAAACTAGAGATTCTTTTAAAAGGAAACAACTCTAAATTCAAAACTGGTTAGGTGTGGGGATAACAACTCCATGCCATAAATAAAAAAAAACTTTAACCCCCCACATTATTTCACCCTAAGTAAGGCAATAATACCACTAAGATTACTTTTGTGATGTCAAACACTCATTGCCACTGTTGTGATGTCAATGAACACTCGTTGCCACTGTTGTGATGTCAATGAATACTCATTGTCACTTTTGTAATGCTTGTTGTAGTAGAGACTTTGTAATCACAGATATAACTATAGTAACACCATTGAACAATACTGGTGTCAGACACCTTCAAATAACACTCACACTATAGTACTTGCTCGATAATACTAGCTCAAAAAGTAACCAATGAATAGTAATCTGTATAGTGATCACTTAGATGCCACACTCATTCCCATATATACATTTCCTTTACCATCACATGATCTACTTATTCAAAATGGGATCACTTGTGTTTACTCTCAGGAGATCTGTGTTCAAACTCCAGTGTTGGCAGTGACACTTAATTCCTATATAACAATTACTAAGGAATGAAACTACAGGGAAATTGAATGGCAGTAATGAAGAGGAGGAGAGGGAGGGAGTAATCAAAACTAGAGATTCTATTAAAAGTTTTCAGCTGGTGAAGATCATTAATCCAATTAGCCAAGATGTTGACTTTTCCTGTGGAGTAAATTATGTCCATTTATCCAAATAACCTCATTATGAGATGATTTTGATTTCTTCTGAATATTTTCGTCTTATCTTAGATAATTTTTTTTTGTTTTTATTGACAATCTATAAAACCATAAGCTATAATGATTGAATGTCTAGAAACAGCTTCAAGTAGATTAAAATCATATAAAAGTCTAAATAGAGAGAAATAAGTTGCTCACAATTAAAAGAAAAGAATAAACCCCTTTTTCTTAATTGCCATTAACAACACAAGATTAAATATTGATCAATAATTAAAAGCATAAACAAAACAATGCAGTAAAGACAATGACCTTTTGTTTTATCTTTTAAGAAAAATATTTAAAAAAATGATTCTTTTCTTCATAAAAAGAAAATATTAAATCAATATAAAAAAAAAAACATCCCATCTTTATTGACAATAGTTTAACCAAACAAAAGTGTAAATATGCAATAATTATAACAAAAAATATAAACATATGATAAGGGCCTTGACATTTTTTTCCAATTTTATAATAAATATTTCCAGAGAAATTGTTCTCCACCTAAAAAATTTTTTTAAAAAAAGGATGTTTATTAAAAAGATTTTTTTTAGGTTTGCAAATAATTGCCCACACCAAATTATGTTTGGAAAGCTAAAAAAATGTTACAGAAAAATAAATAAATAATAGAAAGCAGTTATCCCCCCCCCCTAAAATATTTCCTGAATAACTTCAAAAGAACTTTTCACAAATATCTGTCATTGTTTCTGAAAGACTGATCTGTTTGGGTAAAAACAAATTCAGGAGCAACAATTGATGACATTCCAAAAGCAGACAGACTTTCTTCACTTTAGATTTCAAGCAGAGAAGAAATGATGGTTTTCCTCACTCTTTTTTGGACTCAAAGCTGATTTTTGTATTAAAGATGAACACAAGACAAAAATGAAAAAATATATCACTGAGCTTTTATCTTTCATCTGAGCTGAAAATCAACAGGCTTGTATCTTGAAAGAATTCAGAATTGTTCTCAATAAGAATTGTGTTTTAAACAAGAGACTGTTTATAAAATAATTCTAAGGCAGTATTTCAGTTTTCTGATAGAAATCAAAGAAGAAGAACAGAGTAAAGAAAAACAAGTATGTGATAACAGCCAAGTAGGAAAAAGAAATGTGGACGAAAAAGTCACCAGGTGAGGAGAGGTGGACAAAAGAAAAGAGTGACAAACTAAAGACATGAAAACAAAATTTAAAGAGTATTAAGTAAAAAGGGAAAATTCTCCGTATATGAAGTTGTCTTTTGTCAAAAACAAAGCTATCTATATAAGACATGACACATATTTTTTGTTTATAACTTTTTGCTGTAATAAATCACACAAAGAATAAGTGAATTCTGTCCTGATTTGAACATAGTAATTAGGCAAGTGGAATATTCTCTCTACTCGTATTCTTCATAAGCAGCATGATAAAATTAACACAAATATTTAGTGAAGAAAAGTGCACCGATACTATACTGATCCTAGGTTTTTGGGAAAGGAGTAAAATTTCCCTTCTCAGTAGAAGTAACAGTCAACATATAACTCCATCATTTGTGGGTATACTATGTATATTTACATATTGAAAAAAGAAAGAAGAAAAGCATGTGTGAGAACATAAATAGTAAGGAATTATAATATGCCATTATTTATTACAGCTTGGGTAAAATATTAATGAAACAGTTAATGTATAGAACTTACATGTTGTAATCTTTGTAAACATGAATAAGAAAGCAAACCTAAATCATTTATGCATGGAATTGTTTCTTCACTTCAAGACTTTGTCAAGTAATATCAACACAAGAGTAGGTGGTTTTGGGAATTTTCTTCAAACTTTGATCTTCTCATGAAGATATGAGAGATTGCTTTTCCCCCTCTTAGGTGGTGCCCTTATATTACTTCTTGTTATCTAGTTGTCCTGCATGTGCACATCCCAAGCTTAGCTAGATCAACCTCTTTATATGTTGAGAACAGCTACTGATATCCTTTAAATTTTATTAATATCATCTGGTATTTTCTGGTATGAATCACCTACAACACTTATACAAATATAATTTATTCATACATGATGTTATCAATCATGAGAGTAACCTTATTTAAGAAACTTCAAAAGCTAGTCAACCTATCATGTGATGGTTAACAAACTTCACAAAGTTTAATTAAGAATTCAGTCTTCAGAAATTCAACTATTGCAGCTTTATGCTGTCACATTACAATTCCCAAAATCCATCAAAGACATCAGGGTACCACATATACTGTAGCCATAGCAGCAACGATCTGGCTATGGTAAGATGTCCTGATGGGGCCCATCCCTCTTCAGCCTTGCTATTTAATCCATAGCTTGGAAAGATATGGATTCATACATTTCTTGAGTGTATTTAAAGTGAATGCAGCAAAATCAGCTGTAATTTAAACTAGAGCCAAAGATTTCTCATTCTGGGTCCCTAACTATTACACTACCCACACATCTGTAGCCTTGTGATGATGCTAAAAAATAAGTAAAGGAATTACATTTTAACTACAGCTTATGCTTCACTGAATCATTGATACTTGTATGGATGAAGTGGTTAAAGTAATGCTCAGGGAAGATGAGTTTCTGAGGGGTGGGATGCGAGTTCAAGTCTCATCAGAAGTTACTTTTTTCTGATTTTGTGTTGTTTGCCCTTGCATTCAAAACCTCAATGTTTGTGATAAAAAAACAACAATAGCACATTCATTTTCACTTATTTTACCACTCATTTTCCTCTAAGAATTTTTAAAAAATAAGTCTTAGGGTGCTTTACATTAGGGTAATAGCAAATAATTGGTATAGCAGATTGCAAAATTGTTTGATCTTCACTGGGTGCCCCAAATTTATGGTCTTGTGTTAGACTACAAAGAAGGGAGTCAGTAATAAACATTATTCAAATTTGGTTGAAACAGTAGCAATATTTAGGCTATATATATATATATATATATATACATGATAGAATAAGGAACAAATAGGAAACTTTCATAAATTTAACATGTTTCACTTTTATTTAAGTTTCATCAGGAACTTTTTGTAAAAAGGCATAGATGGGGGATTTTTGGAGATAAAGTGGCAACAAAACCAGAAATAGGGTATATCCAAGTGCTGGTCTATATTAACAGTCATGCTTGGGATCAGGGAGAGTTCTAGTCTGCACTAGGTGGGAGATGGATATGTTTGTGACTCAATTCCAAGGTCTCCATTCATACTGCCAAGCCACCAAGTCAGAATGATTAGATGAATAAGTAGCTGGTAGAGGGAAGAGTTGACAGAAGTTATCCCTTGTATACACCTACCTACCCACATGAACAAGCAAGTAAATCCCTGAATAAAACACCTATATATAATATGGTAAACAGTTTTTGCATTATCATTTTTGGTGTGATGTTTCTTTCATCATGTTAACTTGTAAGCATGTGGCACGCCTTTCCCTAGTTTTTAGTGAACCCCAATGAGACTGAGAATTGAAATGCAAAGTGTAGTAGTCACTGGCTGGTCAGTAGGAATCTTGTGTGAGGGGGTACATTTTATGTTTACAAACCAACATTTTCAAGACAAAGAACTTGAACTGAAAACACAACACAAAACACTTTGGCTGAAAATAAAGACAACACAAAACACTTGGTGGGGGGTAAAATAATCAATACTAAACAATTGGGAAAAAAATGTAAAACAATATAATTGGGAAAAACAACACAAAGCAATTGGGCAAAAAATACAATACAAAACACTTAAGCAATTTGTGTTAGGCATGTGCTATAAAGTAACACAAATGAAATGACTGCAGTCGGCACAAGATATAAAATACATGCTTTGGTCTGTAAACTCATTCTTTGCATTAAATGTTCAAATATAGCATTTAAACCAAAACAGCCATGCAGCCAAATAGGGTATATCTGAGTGCTGGTCTATATTAACTGTCATACTTGTGATCAGGGAGAGTTCTGCTCAAAGTGTAGTAGTCACCTTCTGGTTAGTGGAAAGCACTGGTGAAGCAAACCAACATGTTCAAGACAAAGAACTTGAACTGAAAACACAATACAAAGCAATTGACCCCCCCCCCCACGGAGAAAAATACAACACAAAACAATTTGGGAAAAAAAACACAACACAAAAAAAATTTGGAGAAAATCAGCACAACACAAAAAAAATGGGGGAAAAATCAACAAAAAAAATGGGGGAAAAAATCAACAAAACAATTGGGAGAAAAAATCAACAAAACAATTGGGAGAAAAAAAACAAAAAACAAAACAACACAACACAACACAAAACTTATTGGGTAGAAAAATAACAAACAATTGAGCCAAAAAACACAACCCAAAACAATCGGGCCAAAAAACACAACACAAAGCACTTAAGCAATTTGTATTAGACATGTGCTATGAACTAACATAAATGACTGCAGTGGGTACAAGATATAAAATATATGCTTTGGTCTAGAAACTCATTCTTTGCATTAAATGTTCAAAATATCACACTTAACCAAAACAACCATACTACCAACTGCAGTAACTACATAATAAAGAATGGTAACACAAAATCAGGATTGATAACAGTAAAAGCTGAAAAAGAAACAGTAAAAGTCAATATGGTATTAGTTATTGGCAACAAGCAGCTGTAGCACCAGTTACAAAAGTAGGATTTGTAGAAAATCCTACTCATGACATTTTAATGGAATTCATGCCTAGCTAACTTATAAGACTGCACTTGGACATTTCCATCTCTGTCTTCACATAACACTGATTTTAATCAAATTGCTGCAACTAAGCCAAGCAAGGATGATTTCTGACAGGCCTTTCATGTTAAATCTCAAAGGAATATGAACACTTAAATGAAACATGAACAGGAATATCTTCAGCCATTATATGACACCAGAATCCACGTATTTCTTTGACAGTTGATTCCATAAACACAAAATTCTCCAGGTTACTAACCAAAAGTTCTGTGGCATGAGAATCAATAGCTATTCAAATGAAACAATAAAATGATTCTGCGAAACCATTTTAATATAATTATGGTGATAAGGTAATCAAGTGATGTTCATTAAGAAATTTTATTAAAAAAAAAAAAAATGGTTGAACATTCATTTCATATCTTTTAACCCATATTATTCTGGCAATACTTTAAGTTGACAATACCTTTTTCTCTGTATTATATCTACATTATAATTATAATATGTGATTATAATTTATAATTTTTGAAAATGAAAATTGTACTTAAAAGATCTTGGAAAATTTCCAAGTTTTTATCTGAAACCAAGAAAATATGAACTTAAAGCAAAATGGTCAAAAGAAATGGAAAATGCTGTCAGTTTAAACTGACACTAGGAGCATAGTGGTTAAAATAAATTAGGCTAATTGGAATTACTACACCACAATTTATAATTATGCAGTGGAAACTAAAAGGCTCACATTATATGGTGGGAATATGATAGAAAAAATAAAGAAAACATACGACATGCAAAAATTGATCTAACATGCTCAGCTCTATCAAAATATCTTAAATCAGCTCCAATTTATACAGACATTGTCCACATGTACAAAACACAATGTGTATCAATATATATCTTTTTTCTAAGCAAAACTTTTCTGTTACCAGAAAAATTGCCCATTTCTATGGAGTGGACTCTTCCAATGATGTAGTAAAAATATAAATAATAATTAAATAAAAAAAATGTTCAAAGAAGAAATATTGTTAAATGAATTTATAAATTGG
This sequence comes from Acanthosepion esculentum, assembly GCA_964036315.1. Taxonomy (NCBI): domain Eukaryota; kingdom Metazoa; phylum Mollusca; class Cephalopoda; order Sepiida; family Sepiidae; genus Acanthosepion; species Acanthosepion esculentum. The sequence continues at coordinate 107,086,201 of OZ038482.1, read as the reverse complement.
GATTGGCTCTGCAGATAAATGAACTTCTGAAGTTTATATATATATATATATATATATATATATATATATATATTTGTAGTATAGTAGGCCAATAAAAAGAATTTGAGAGATTTAAAAAAAAAACAATAATAATGATGATGGGGATGATGATGATAATAAAAATAATATTTATTTTATTAGGCCTTAAGACCAAATGGAATTACAATGAGAAAAAGATGTTAAAATTGGAATTTTTAAACACACCTGTGTCTTTTCACAATGAGAAATAAAATCAAGTTAAACTTTTTGGAGGTGGAGAAATTATTTTAGAAATGATATTTTAACTTGAATTTTCAGTATTCTTAAAAATTGATTTCTTTTCTTTTCAAATATATGTATTAAAAATTAATTTCATTCATTGCAAAGGGGGAAAAGCAGAGAATCACTTGTTATCTTTATTGTCAATTTAGTTTGATAATCAGGGAATATTGAACATAAACAAAATGTAATGTAACAAGGTTTTGTGCATTATATACATACATTGTAATTGCAAAATTACTTAAATATTTCCATCATTTTTTGACAGCTAGTATCCAGATATTGCAATAAGAAAAATAATACAAAGAAAACACAAAAAATAGAAAAGTGATAAAATTTTGTTTCTTGAATTGTAATTATGTTGGCAATTTGATCATGTTTATCTAAAACAAAAAGCAGAACACTAAAAACAGAAATTAATAGAAATGCATACCGGGTTTTCATTCTCACAGTTCAAATAATGAACTTTCTTTGTATATCTTGAAAATACTGTTGACTTACCTGAAAAAAATAAAAAAGATATATGAATAAAAAAGTAAACTTAATGTTTTTTGGAATGCAAACTTTACAGTGAAGATAATGAAAACATTTCATCACAACAACAAAAAAATCTCTATAAAGAACAAAATCATTGCTATTCTGATGTTTTATGATTGAATCGAATGTCAGTATAAAAAGAACAGAAACATAAAATATAGATTTTTTTTTTTTTTTAATGTGATTGAAAATAACAGAAGACACAAAAAAGAAAAATGAAGGAAATAGAAACAAGAAAAATAATGAAAAAATAAGAGAATCAATAAAAAGGGAAAGAAAAATAGAGACAGAATGAAGAAATGGAAGAAAAAAAGAGAGAAGAAAGAATACATTTCAGGGAACTTAAAGCATGAAATGGCTTCCTCAAAGATAAAAAAAAAGAATTGCTAAAAAATGAGGTTCTTTATTTCGCAGTGAAATTAAGTTCAGAGGATGTGTGAAATATTCAGTCAAACACAAGAAACACTGGGTAACTTGATAAATGAAGGGATTCATCAGTCTATTCAAATTCCTTGAAATTCTGAGTATCACATGATGTGTGTATATGTACAACCTCCCCTATATATATATATATATATATATATATATATATATATATATATATATGAATGATAAAATATAGTTTTATGGTATGCTATATTTTTGAATTAGAGTGCTCAATATCAGGAGTAGAGCACATATAAATATAAAAGTGGACATTAAAGTCAACACCCACAGGTGACGGTCTGTTTAATGCTATACACAATCACCAGGTCATATGTGCTGTGTGTCGCTCATTAACTAACAACACTATAAATAACCAAAAAACTGCATTCAGATCCACAATTATTCCCACTCAATAGTCCCTAGAATAATTTGAAACCATTACTGTCCACCTAAATAACTGTTAGAATATACAAGACTACCCACAATGCATCCGCGTCCTGGGTAAGACAATAAACTACGTCAAGCAGCAAGGCCTCTGATCAGGAGGTTTTGAGGAGCGTAGAACCTACTCTTAATTGCTGGTGTTCCCAAGTCCACTCTGACCCAGGGTGGTAGCACCTGTTAGGGTCCCAGCTATGGGCAAATAGTTAACTATTACCAGCAATACTTTTTGAAAAAATTATTACCAGCAATACAATTTTGAAGGAAAAATATTACCAGAAACAGATTTTTGATAAAACAAAATATTACCAGCAACAAAAAATTTTGTCGGCATTAAATAACCCATTGAGGTTGATATGCCATAAAACAAAATAAACCAAACCACAATGTATCACTGACCTGTATATATAAATATATAGTCAAGCAAAAACACAATGCTCATGGCCTGATGATTGCATTTAGCATGAAACAGACTGTCATCTCTGAGTGTTGACTTCAATGTCCTTTTTATATGTTATTACTTATACTTTATTTTTAGTGGATATCCATATTTAAGTAGACACCTCATTTATTTATTAAACAGTATATTTATATATTTTCATCTACCAGCCTGAATATTCAAGAAAACATTAAAAAAAAATGTGTTCTCTGGCAGGACTCAAAGCTGCATCCCCTTGGCAGGAGAAACTGTCATTAAATCCAACATACTTATACCAACTCAGCTATGGAGTTCCAGGAGTGTTTTCCATCAATGGAAATTATGCTGGATAAAATGTGTGGCTTAAGCAGGGGACTACAATTAAATGCTGAATTAATAGGTGTTGTAGTTTGCTTTTTATAGCACCAGCCCCAACAGTTTTTGTTGGTTGGTTGAATGACTGATACTGTTTAGCGGTATATCAACCACTAGGGGTTATTTAATGCCAAAATCTAAATACTTTGAACAATTTCCTAGCTTCAGCTAAATATATTTTAAATGCATTCAAGTACAAATAGAATGTATTACTGGTCATTATACTATATCTATTGTTGGTCTTCTTTTATATAAAAATTATTGCTGATATTTTTACTATTAAAATGTATTTTTATATTTTCATACAGTTTTTGTTGGGGAGGGGGACTATTTGCCCATATTTGACCATAACAGGTGCTACCACCCCATGAACAACAGCAGTTAAGAGGTCATTCCACGCTTCTGAAAACCTCCCGATCATTTGATATTTGAGAAATATTAATCACATTCAGAGCATTCTTATTGTCTATAAGATATTATTTGAACAAACCTTATTAAAGTGCCATTCACCCTTCACATCGAGTTTCAGTGACACATTCATTAAAATGTATACGTTGTAGCATGGAAAATTAATGATCTCAGTAGATTAGATCTGATTCTCATGACAAAGAAATGTAATCAGTTTAGATGAATTCAAATGAAGAATTCTTTAGAAGTGAAAGTGTCAAACTTTAACATTCTCCAATAAATTCAATCTTTGAGGTTTATACATCAAAAGCAAAAGACAAGCTCTAGTGGCAATGAAACCCAATTTGATATTCACAAGCATCACACGTATATATTTATAGAAGTGACAATAAAAGATTACATACATATATGTATGTTTACATGAATGAGTGGCAGAATATATAAATATACCTACCACCCCACAAATGCATCAGTGTCAATAAAAGTTAGGTGTAAGAATCAGTAAATGTATGTATAAAAAGTACACACATACATATATAAGAGAGAGAGAGAGAGAGAGAGAGAGAGAGAGAGAGAGAGAGAGAGAGAGAGAGAGAGAGAGAGAGAGAGAGAGAGAGAGAGAGAGAGAGAGAGAGAGAGAGAGAGAGAGAGAGAGAGAGAGAGAGAGAGAGAGAGAGAGAGAGAGAGAGAGAGAGAGAGAGAGAGAGAGAGAGAGAGAGAGAGAGAGAGAGAGAGAGATGCAGAAAAGTTACCAGCCTGACCATGAGTGGAATAAAAATTAATAAATAAATAAATTCTGATGTTTGGTTATTTGACCAGTGGATCAAGCTGATAAATTTTAAAGACCCCCTTGCATGTATATGTCTCTTTCTCTCTCTCTCTCTCTCTCTCTCTATATATATATATATATATATATATATATATGGCCTGAAGATTGTGTTCAAGTATGAAACAGTGTTGACCTCTGTTCACTTTATATTTATTTATGTTCTATCCCTGATATTGAGCTCTTTTACCCACAAATATAGCATACCTTTAAACCTTATATTTTTATTATATATATATAATTAATACTTGTAGGTCACCTTATGCTTGACTGCATCATGATGCAAAAATGACAAATTGAGTTTAAAAGTATTCAAAAATTGAAACATTCACAATTTTGCCCTAAACTTGATAATGATCAGAAGTATGGTTTTAAATGTGTGATTATAAATGTTTAAACAATATTTAAATTAATTGGATCAAAATATGCATTCTCTTCTTTGTAAATAAGTCAAAATATTCTGAAACATACCTTACTTTTAATCAAATTTCCATTAATGAAAGATTTCTGCTGAAATACATACTCTGAATGTATATGTGGACGCATACCAATATATATGGACTCAGGTGCAATGTTTTGTACCTGCTAATTCAGATATATGTATATACTTAAAAATTTAATTTTTACTTAATCTATAAGCATATACAATTCATAAAGAGGTTTAATTAAAAGGTGATCATTTTTTTTGTTATTTCAATATGGTTTCATCTTTCATTTAGTTCTTTAATTCAATTAGATTTAAATTTCAGCAACATACTACTAAGCACTCTCTGCTGAGCTTTCATTATCAAGGCATTATCACATAGTATAAATATTTTATGATATTCAATTTTATTTACAGGCAATACTGAAATTAAACATTGACTGCATTTTTTTATTATTCAATTTCACAATAATGAATTTTAGGTAAAAAAAAATGTGAAGGATATTTTGAATTTGAGTTGATGAAAGACAATTCAGACACTTGATTCAGATTGAATGCAAAATACATGCATAATAAATTAACACAATAATGACTGAATTTATTTGTGCAGGTACAGAGATACATACTTAATTAAGTAGTGTAGTATATACACAATTACCATAGATGATGCTGGAAAAGGCTTTGCTCTCAGTGTCCTTTAGAGAAACCAGGAGCAGGATTGACCTGAACTAACCTCATAACTGCTAAGTATATATCCACATGATCGACCCAGTTGTGTGTGTGTGGTCAGGGATAACATATTACAGGCAGATATATAACCACCCACCTCAGTGAGGAGATAGGCAATCTGAGACATTGCACAAAGGAATTTAAGGTCCATGTTCAGATGAAGGTATATACAAAGACCCAAGTTGAATCAAGTTTAATTTTATGATTTTTGTCTTATGTTCTCATTAAAATGTATATAAAACAAATTTGATACTTATTGAAGCCATCAAGGTAATATAGCAATCTATAAAAGCATATAGCTGTTTCTAATATCTCAAAAACTGGTTGTGTGGCCTTGACATAACTTGGCAACCAATCAAAGAGGACTTTACTGCACATGCATGAAAAGACACTCTCCTGTGGATTTACTCAGCAGGTAGTAAAATGCTATTAAATGAGCTTGTATAATGTGTGACTATCACATTTACAGTAAATATGTATCAAGCTTTGTTTGAAACATGGATATTTATCTAAAGAAACTATTTGAATGATTAAGAAGGCTTTCAGAAATTATTAAATGAGCCAGGAATCCATTGAAAGCAATTCATATTCTGGAAGCAGAAGGGATGTGCAGGTGGTGTAATGGGTAGCTACTTGGAGTGAGAAATTGAAGAGCTGAGTTCAAATTCCAGTTGGAATCGTTATATATTCCTTATGCGCAAATCTTCTTTTATGTGTCATGTCCCTTCAGGATGAAGACGATTATGGCTCTCCATTTCCTCCTGTCCCTTGTAGCTCTCAATAAGTTTTGTCTTTTTGTAATTTCTCCCAGACCCTGTTCTGTCACTTGTTTAAGCCAGTTGTCATGCATTGCTTTCCCTTGTCCCTCTTTCCTTCTATCTGCCCTGTGAGTATCAGACTTTCCAAGCCCACCTTTCTCATTACATGTCCCAGAAATTTCAGCTGACTCTTTCTGATGTTAAGTATAAGTTTCCTCTTTGTTTGCATCCCCTCCAAAACCTCATCGTTGCTCACATGTCTGGTCCATGGTATCCCTAGCATCCTTCTGTAGAACCATACCTCTTTGCTTCGAGTCTTCTTCATCTTTGAGGAGACCATCCAACATTCGTTGCCATAAAGAAGGCCAGATATCATGTAGCAGTTCAGTAATCTTTTCTTTGTTATCAACAAAACCCTCCTGTCCCTAGCTTTTGGAATGCATCTTTGGCTATCCCGATATGTCTTCGGATCTCAGTGTCGCACTTACCATCCACTGTCAGAACACTTCTCAGATAAAGTTCCACACATGCTTGATTTTAGTATACCCAAGCTGTAAATTGAATTTCGGGCTCTTCTTTTTGCTGATGACCAAGCATTCTGTCTTCTTGTAGTTTATGCTTAGTCCCTTCTTCTCACACTCCTTCACTACCTTCTGTAGGGGGTTTTGTAGTTTTCTTTCTGTGTTTGCTATCAGCTCTGTGACATTTGCATATCTATGTTGTTAAGATTGTGGCAGCCAATGATGAATCCTGGTAGGATTTCAAGTTCTCTCAGAATTGCCTCACTGTATAGGTTGAATAAGTCCGGTGAGATGACACATCCTTGCTTCATGCCTCTTTCTATTTTTGTATATCTGCTGGACTCATTTTTTTATCTTTATGCAGGTGGTTTGCTGCCAGTAGAGGTTTTCAATTATTCTAATGTCTTTCCTAAATATTAGAGTGTTGCTGAGCAGGTCCAACAGATCTCTGTGGCACACTTTGTCGAACGCCTTTGCGTAGTCTATAAAACACAGGTGCGTGTTCTTCTGCATTTGTACTGTTCTTTCTGATAACATTCTGAGCATGACTATCACATTCCTTGTTCCAGTGTCTTTAACGAACCCACACTATTTTTGTCCTACCACTGGCCTGATTCTGCTGCGTGCTCTATTCATCAGAATATGGATGATGAGTTTTGTTATGTGCAAATACCTTTGGGGAAAAAACGTGAATCCTTAATGCAATATTCATTCACAAATTTTCTCATGTCTGGTAATTTGATTTGATTTTGTGAAATGGATCAGGTTGAAAACTTTTCAGCACTACTCTCATTCAATTATTATAATTGAATGAGAGTAGTATAAGTTTTGATGTATTTGTTTAATAAATCCTATCTATGCTATTACCAAGTAAACCAACTGCTAATCCCCACATAAAAACAATATGTGCATATATTTGTGTGTGTATTATATATTTTAATAATTTCATCCCAAGCAAGGCAACAAAGTCACTAAGATGCAGGGAATTATTGAGTGTGGAAGAATATAAGAAAAAGAAAACATTATTAAGGAATGAGAACAAAAATAAGAATTAAGAAGACAGAAGATAACTGATATTATATTTAAATTTTTGAAGATCAAACTTGACTGGAAAGCAAGAGGCTGGAAGTGAAGTCCACAAGTGAGAAGTGCAAGTAATTTTTAACATAGAACTTATATCTAGCAATTTCAACTGTAAAATGATGAGGCCTTGCTACCAATCTAGTACTGTGCTTAAATTCATAGAGATTAGACAGTACAAAGGAAAGCTCATCAGAACAATTACCATGAAATTATTTGTAGAAAAGGTGAAGGGAAGCTACATTACGGCAGTGTGAAAATGACTGAAGCTGAGATGCAAAAGGCAAGACCAATATCATTGCAAATTCTTTCAAGGAGATAGATAGATATATATATATATATATATATATATATATATATATATATATATATATAGTGTAACCCAGATATAAGAGAGTTGTCGGGACCGGAGAAGAAGTCTCTTATATCCGGGTTTCTCTTATATGTGTTTGGTCAATTTTGTTTTATTAACACAGGCTATTATTTGGGACCAGAGAAAATCTCTTATATCCGGGTTTCTCTTATATCAGGGTTACAATATATATATATATATATATATATATATATATATATATATATATAGCAGAAGCACCAGTCCAGATATGGCAGCAGTATTAAAAGCATGGATAAATTTTAGACTTATAAATATGTAAGACTGATTCTGGTCAGTTGTCTAGCATGACACAGTGAACCAACTATCCTAGCAGCAGACCTAGCACTAGTCCAAGAAGGTGCAAAGAGTCACTCTCCTGGAGGTTAGCACTAACCATGCTGATGGAAGGCAGAAAGGGTTCTCTCAGATGATCAATGGAGAACAGTTTTGTTTTGGAGGCATGAACATTAGCAAGTTTGTCCCAGTTAACAACAGAATGTAGGTAATTTTTTTTAGATCAGCTGCCAATTTGACATTATCTAACATATCAGACTTACTATTAAGACAGGAGTAAATAGTTGCGTCATCAGCATAGATGTTGAGAACTGATGACATTAGGAAGGTCACTGATGAAAATTAGGAACAATGTATGTCCAAAGACACTGGAGGACACCTGTATTAATGTAAAAAGATCTAGAAGAATGGCCATTCAAGACAACTTTCATTTTGCAATTTGATAAGAAAGATTGAATCAGTTCAAAAATTTGTCTAGAAATGCCATAACTTTCAACTTGTGAAGAAGACCTGTCAAATGACTTCAAGATATCCAAAGTAACAGCCTGAGCTTAAAGAAAATGTGCCTCCTGTCAGGAATCAAACCTGTATTCTCCTTTTCCATCAGAGAAACCACTTTTAAGTAATCATTTTTTAAACAAAGCAATTGAGTCTTGCTTTGTTATGATGAGAAAATTATTTCTTTTGTTTTTTTTTTATTTGATTTTTTTGTTTTCTTACAAGCATTTTTACTGATAGTTCAAGATTATAGATGTATTTCCAGATAATATTTTGACAAGTACTTTCAGCCATCTTTAGGGAGTGATGTTGTTTTCAGTCAGAGTAGATGTCCACTTCTAGCATCTTATTTTGACAGATTTTGCATTGTATTTTGAATCTCATGTTGCGACACATTTTGAGTTTTGTCAGATATTCAAATAGTTTCATGAGGTCTAATTCTATTTTGATTTTTTTATATTAAAATTCACCCAGTATAATGCTTGAGAACCTCTCAAGTTAGAGGATTACTGAATGAGAGGTGTGAATTGAATTTAAAAGAAGGTGGTAGGAAGAAAAGATTATGAGGATATGGAGGATGAATAACAATTGACTTTTGATTTGAAGAGATCAGGATTGTAATGTTCAGGAAGCATCAATATAGGAGTCTGTTTCACCAAGAAGCAGTTCTTGGGTCCTACATGACTAATAATAAAAGTAAATGTTCTTTCATGAAAACAGAATTATGAAGAATAAAAGGTAAAATATTTGATTTTCTTTATATTAGGGCAATTCAGCATTACCCAGATAAAAAAAACTGTTTGAACTAGTTATTAGCCATTATTTGAAATCTTTCAAAACATTCTAGAGCATCTTGTTAAGCTAAAATCAATTTTTTTGTTTTCCTTCTATACCAAATCAGAGTTGGGCAGCCATAAACATGCAACATAGTCAGCAAGTAAGCATACATAGTCATGTCCAGGACATAGATGATAATGGCTCTCCACAACGTCCTATCTTTGTAGCTCTTAATAAGGTTTGTATTTTAAAAAAGCATATGCTCTTACTTTGTAAATGTCATCAACTCGGTTTTTTCATTGATTTGAATTCTTAAGCGTTTCTAGATTCTTTGCATCATTTTACTCAAATTAAAGGAGTGACCAAGGCTAGCAACAGCTAGTTGAAATATTTCCATGAAATAAATCATTCGTTGGAACTACAAGTCTTTTCTTTTAATTAGGTTTGTATTTTCACTGTCACTCCCATTCCCTGTTCTGCTGTCCAAGCTTGTTAGGTTATTTCCAATTTCCCACTGTCCTTCCTGCCTTCAGTATGTCCTGTGACTGTCAAAATTTTCCAAACCTTCTTTCCTCATAATGTGCCCTAGACATTTCAACTGTATCTTTCTGATTCTTAGAACTTCCTCATTACTCACAAGTTCAGTCTATGGTACTATCTGCATCCTTCTGTAGAAACAAAATTTTGCTTGCCTCAAGTCTCTTCTTCACCTGTAAAGAGCTATATTAGAGGATATTACACACCACTTTAACACACTTTATTCTGTTTCTAAGGAAACGTTACTGTTTCATAATAGTTTGCTTAGCTTTTGTATGGCATCTTAAGATAATAAAACATCCTTCTGTCATATCAGTTCAAATTACATAATACTCCATTGTCACTTGTTGGTTTTTAAATCTTGTTGAAATGTTCCCCTCACAATAGCATGGAATCTGAATAAAATTACAATAGCAGACTGAGGGGAAGATTGTACTTGTATAACATTCAGTAGTTTATAGCATAAGAAAGACTTCCACCAATAAGGTCAGCAGGTAATGATATCAGCTTCAAGAAAATGAAAATAAACTAAAAGAGCCCTGACAAAGAAATGTTTCTTTTTTTTAATTTTCCTTTAGCAAGAGGTAAAAAACAAATTTACAAAAATAACACTGACTGTTGATAGGTATGTATGTACATGAACATATATATTATAATGCAGCAAAAGTTTAAAGTGTCACCACAAGGAAAATCTTAGTACATTTAAAATTTAGATGGTTCTTTATTGCTTATACAATCAGTCAACTGTTATATGTCATTTACAAGCCATAGGAAAAATTTCTTAAGCAAGGAAAAACAGTTCCATATGAACTTACAATAAAAACACATTGGTTAGAAGTTAAAATGTTGTCAGCATTGCTTAAAATAGACTGGTCCACACATAAAAAAACAAGGAAAAGTTTTTTTTTTAAAATAAATTTTTTGAGGATTAGCGTTCTTGAGAGCTTCCTTAGGCAACAACTCTTGTCAGAATTGAACAATATTATTTATTGGTTTAGAAAAGGGGTCCTGAAACTAACCAAAAGGTTCAACATTCTATGTCCATTTTATGTATATATATATATATATATATATATATATATATATATATATATATGTGCATGTGTTTGTGTGTGTGCATGTTAATAAATTCTTCTGTCATTTTTTTTTTTTTTAGAACTAAACTTAACACTAGACTACCCAAATACATTATTTGATTATAGTGGTGAGATTGACCAGTTTGTTTTTACACCTTATCAAACCTATATGGATTGTTTAAAGCAGAAGCATATTCAAGATTATAAGAATAATTCTTTTTTTTTTTGTAAGTGAATATTGTATTAATTTTTTGGAGAATAAAAATGATTTTTCCAGATACACGCCCTACTATTTAACCCATAGATGGGGGGAGGAGATGGATTCATACCTTTTCCAACCTGACTGTAATTCAAACTTGGCTCTTCAGTTTCTCATTCCAATCTGCTATCCATTATGCCAATAGGCTTGTCACTTCTTTTTAGAAATGATAACAGAAAAATGGTACACAGTGCCAGAAAGTCTCCAAACAACTCTACAGGTACGAATTCAGTGTTTTCCATCTCCTAGCCTGGTTGCCAACCAAAGTTAGATAGCCCAGCCTGGATGGTGGGGGAAGGAGAGATGGATTCATACCTTTCCCGAGAGTATTTGTATGAAAGTGAATACAGTGACCTCAGGATACCAATCCCACTTTCTGTACTGATAACCACTATATATATATATATATATATATATATATAAAAAGGAATTGGTTTTATTTATAAAATTATTTCTTATTACAAAGAGGGATGAAGGTTTGAAACAATGATGAAAAGCATTTTCTTTATTAACACCCTGTGCTCTACTATAAAAATTTTCATTGTAATTGTTCTGATGAACTTTCCTCTATGGTACCTAGACTATGAATTTAAGCACAGTACTAAATTGGAGCATTTTAGAGTTGAAATAGCTACATGTAACTAAGTTTTATGCTAACATTTTCTTTCCTCGCTTGTAGAATTCTCTTCTGGCTTCTTGCTTTCCAGTCAAGTTTGATCTTCAAAAATTTAAATGCAATATCAGTCATCATCTTGTCTTCTTAGTTCCTGTTTTTTTTTTGTTGTTCTTGCTCCTTAATGTTTTCTTTTATTTTTTCACACTCAGTAATACCCTGTATTTATTTGGATTTATTTTTAAAATTTTCTTTTTTTCAAAGAGAAAGCATCATTTTAAAGGGGATATAGAGTTAAAAAAACAAAAACAAAATGGAGCTAATAACTACATTTGAAAGATATTTTTGTTACATGTGAAAATGTCAACCAGAAAAAAAAGACAAGATTATCAGAAGACACTTAAGAAAAAAATGTCCTTACAGAAGTAAACACTAATAAGATAAGAAGCAGATTTCTGTTGATTTAAATACTTATATGGATGCATTTCTGTTCACATGTGAGAACGAATTGAAAGATTATTCCATTTTGCTTACACGACAAATTTAGTAATTACTAACCGCTGAAAGGCTTTTTACTTTAACTCTGGATTTGAGAAGATAATCTTGTGAAAATACTTATATATATATATATATATATATATATATATATGTGTATGTACTCTCTCTCTCTCTCTCTCACACACATATATATATATATATTATAAAAATAAATAAAGCATTTCTCAGGAGTATATACAATCTCTTCCAACTTTCTAAATTAGATGATGAACTACATATTAATTCTTATTAAATTTATGTACATAGGTACCTCAATAAGACCACAACCTAATAATGGAAAAACATAAAATCAAGTAAAAATACACTTACTTGCACATTTTTACTGATAGCAAAACTGAGAAAAAGGTATTTATTAAAATAATTTTACTGTTGACAGAGTAACGACATAAGAGTGTTCATGCATGCACAATAAGTTCCCCGTCGAATGTTTGCAAAGTTATATCATGGTTGCACAACCAGATCTTAAGTAATTCAAAATGGCTTGACACCTTTCCAACAGACCTTATGCGCGTGTGTGTGTGTATCTTGTAGGTTTTAAATTAGAATTTTCCTTTCCCTAGGGAAATGTCCTAACAAGGACTCACTCTAACTCTCTCTCACTCTCACAGTGGTATAACTGTGCCCACATACCAAGCCAATTATTTCTGTCTCCACAACACATTTTACACTGGACGTACACACATACACAAATACTGGAATGTCTCTTTACATATAAATAAATGTGTCGTAACCTTTCAGGATGTGGGTGATAATGGCCCTTCACAATTTCCTTTGAGTCATTACCATCCCTATTTCTTGTTCTGCTATGAATTCAAACTCATTAAGTAGGTTACTCGCTGTTCTCTCCTCAGCTTCTTTTGCTGACACTATGTCCTGTGAATGTTAAACTCTCCAAGCTCTTTTTCCTCATCATGTGTCTCAAACATTTCAGCTGTATCTTTCTGATTGTAACTATCAATTTCCCTGCAGTTACTATTTTCCTTGAATTCTTGAGTTCTGTCCAAGGTATTATCAACAGAAGCAAACACATCTACTCATATGGCTTCCAACTGTTTTAATTTTTCTAAATTCATATACTGACAAATGTAAATGTTGTCTTTTTACCTTTAGCTGAATTTGAAGCAATTGACAATTAAACATATTCATTGCTTTGTTTAATGTTTGTATCCCAGTTTTCATATCACAACAATTTGACATCCATAAAGCCATGCATTTGATTACTCTATTTTCATGTGTAGAGTTCACAAGTCTTCAATAATTATATGGCTTTTTTCAAAATATGTTTTCAAAATAAACACTGTTACCATGGTAACAAAAATGCAATCCAAATTGAAACATTAATCATTGAACAAGTTTTATATTTATTTTTATAATTTCAATGGATAAACTAATTCTATTTTTATATGAAATTAACCTAAAACAATTCAAGATGTTTTTTTTTTGCTTAAGTATTTGGAATCTGATGGCACAAAATCTTGTGAGGAATTTTTTCGTCCTGAGAAAAAAAATCCCAATTCCAAATATATAACTTGAGAGAAAGGAAATAAAGCCTGTATCTATCTAAAAAATTTATATTTTTACTATGATGACATGATAATTGGGAGAACAACATTGTGGAAGTGTACAGTAATAATGTGGATACTGTTCCAGGTTCTTCATATTTTTTGTTTTTATATATCATGTGCATTCAGAATGTGGGTGAGCATATCTCACCACAACTTCCTATCTTTTGTAGCTCTAAGCAATGTTTGTCTCCTTATTATCTTTCCCAGTCTCTGTCCTGCCATCCATTTACACAAGCTCATTAGGTAGGCTGATCATGGCTCTCCACAACTCCCTATCTTTTGTAGCTCTAAGCAATGTTTGTCCCTTTACAATCTATCCCAGTCCTTGTCTTACCATCCATTTGCTCAAACTGGTATTAAAAATATATAACAAAAGATTATGGCAGGGCTGGGGCAGAGTACTCTTATAAAACAATCACAAGATAAAAGGTGTTATCTAAAAGTCTGGGGAATTTTAGGCAGAAAATGACTTTCTCAAAGAAAGGAAACAAATAATATAAAATAAATTCTTTTTTCCTGGTTCAGTAATTTTAAAAAATGATGTGAAATTTTTCTATGAGGTAACTTGACAGATGAACAGATCAATCAATCTGTTTTGATTTTTGTACTTTCAGATAGAATTTTCCAGAGGATTCTATCAAGAACTATCTTGTGAACATAACATTTTTTTTTAACAAGCTATTTCAAAAGTTACTACAGTTGGAAATAGTAATATTAGTTGTTTCCTTATAAGGAAACATTTGGCATTCATCGATCAAGTAGCTTATACTACTGCTGATTGAAATTTATAAAATCTTTCTCTTAAAATAATTTTTCCGGAAAAATTTTTTTCAAGTCCAGTGGCAGTTATCATTTCCTTCCTAACCTTTTATGCATAGTGCAGAATGTCAACATCTCCATTAAACATGTTTTTACTAGATACATCCACTGATTTGCTAAAAAGATTAGCATACCATGATGAAAAAAAACCAAAAAAAAAAAACCCCAAATCTGATGAAAAAATTTTGTCATCAAAATCTTTAAGAGAAAAGACCAGAGGTTTTTTTGATTATTAAATGAATGTTTATCCTTTTTAGAACATTTGAAACTTTAGTCAAAAATAAGGACCAAAGATTAGTATTGGAAATTTTAGCGTATTTTTTTGCAGTGAAAAAAAAACATTGATTTGGAAATTCTTGCAAAAATCAAATTGAAAGATTTTAATTAAACTTTCAGGACTTATTCACAAATGAATGAAATTATTTTAGAAATTTTTTTTAAAGAAAATTTTGGTAAATATTTGTGTTTTTTTTTTACATCTGTTACCCCCTCCCCACACACTTATTTTATGAAATTTCAAGAAATTAAATTTTGTGCCTCTTCACACCCTTAATATTTATATTAGTTAAAAGCAGAACTCCTTGGAGAATTTAAATCATCAATTTCTTTTTGTAAAACAGGACCCACTATTACCAAAAATTTGCTCTGAATTGTAAAATAATAAATGTAATAAAATTAAGACATTATTTAACTAGAAAAGCTTTTAATTGCTTTTATCAATATTATGGACACTATTATCTTAAGAAAAAGTGTTTTTCAATGAATAATGAATTTTTGTAAGATTTGTTTGTTTTTTTTAATTTTAATTAGAAAAATTCCTGCAATTTTTTAAACTTTAAGTAAATAATATTTGTTTCAAATCAGATTAACTTTAAATCAGTTAATTTTCCTCAAGTTTCAGAAAATCATATTTTATTCTTGAAAAATTTTTTAATAAAGAGAATGACATTACAATGACAGATGGCTAAAAATGGCACTATGATCAGCAATTTTAGTAATTTCAAAACAAAATTTCCATTCAGTCAATTTAAATTAGTTTTGAAATGAAAAAGTATTTTGATTATTGGAAATATTATAGTTAATCTATTAGCTTGAAAATAAAATTAAAATAAAAGCTTCAAGAAGGATTTTTCATTATTAAAAATTCATCACGAATCTATGGAGGTACCTAGTTTATGCAGATAACATGCTTGCCTTTCTGATAATTTTTCTAGTACATTCACCAACCCTCATCAAGTGGTATGACAAGAAAATTATTTTAGTTCACTAGCACATCAACTTTCATTTGTGATGGGTTCACAGCCAAAAACAACTGTAATGTAAAGTGCAACTCTGAAGACCAACAGAAGTTAAAATGGTTGGTAGGAAATGAATCAGGGTGGAAAACTGGACACATGGTGGGTTGGTGAGATGATGATATTATTTGTAAGCCAGAAATACATTTCATGAAATTACTGTGACATTTTAGCAGCAAGGCAGAAAAAAATTCATGCTATGTAAATGTCAAACCAATCCTCTATTCAACAGTACTGATTGGTTGAAGCAGGTCACAGACAAGTCACAATTTTAGGATGGCCATTTTTCTTCAATTAGGCCAAAGTGGTTTCACTATGTAGACAATGATTGAAGAAAATTTCTTTTTACACCTACACAAATTCAAAGACAGATTTATGCAATCACAAAATTGCACACACACACACACATATATATATATATATATATATATATATATATATATCTCTATATCTATATCTCTTACTAGTTTGCACTAACTTTGATATTTATATACAGGGTGGGTGGAAAGAAATGCCTTATTGAAAAGACCTTTTGTTAATACCGCCACATATGCATGACACAAAATATAGTGTGATCCCTAAAGTGGGAGAATTTCATTGCTAATTTCTGTTTTTATTTCAGAGTGACAAGTGTTTCCCAGAATGACAACACCACACTGCATGAATGTACTCAGCTAACATCCCGTTACGAAATGTGGCAGCCCATGGTACAAGCACAGAGGTGGTGGTGCAGTGTTCATGGACCTCCTGCTTCCAAAACCATCAGAAATTGTTGTTCCGGGTCTCATTGTCGCTGTTAGTAGTAGTAGTAATTTCATGTTGGGATGCTTTGCAACAGCATTAAAAAAAAACAAGTTGAGTACATTTCAGTTGGTTTTGAAGCTAGATATATAAATACTAATATTAATTGCTGATGGGTATGAGATCTGTGGTAGATACCCACAAAAGCGAGTGACCTTCAACATCCAGATTGGAAGAAAATGTACAAAAGGTAGAATTTTAACACTGTACTTCTATCATTAAACTGTTCAAATTAAAACATGTTTTATGGAAATCAATCAAAAATTAATAAAAATATTAATTTTAAATAGGGAGTTTCTTTTCACCCACCCTGAACTATGTAAATTTTTTATTGTCAGGAAAATTTTACATAAATTTTCATTTGCTGAAGGAAAGCTATTTCTATACATATTTATTGTCTTGGTTCTGAAAAGGATTTTTCTTTACATACAAAAATCAGATACAAGGTCAGGGTTATATATGTTAACATTTGGCTGACTGCACTTGGATACACACAAATACATGCAAATTGTAAGAAAGTAAAAAGGATTATATATATATATATATATATATATATAAAAAAAAAAAAAAAAAAAAACATATGAGGAAAATGTAAACATGCCTGCCAGTTTCATGTATAGGCAATCATTAGGCACCTGATGATTGCCTCTGTTTGAAACTGACGCTCACATTTTCTTTTTTTAATATTTTAATGGTTCTGTCTGCTTGACATTAAACACTGTTTTCTAACCAATGCTAATTAATAATAATATGAGTGTGTTAATACCTATTAGTATTTATATATCTATCTAGCTTCAAAACCAACTGAAATGTACTCAACTTGCTTTTTTTAATGCTGTTGAAAGGCATCTCAACATGAAATTACTACTACTAACAGCAACAATGAGACCCTTGAAAATGACTAAAAAATTAGCGGAATGCACTTGGACATACACAAGAAAGCAAAGAGATTTTGATTTGACTTTCTCTAGTTAACTGTGAGAGAGAAATATCTGTTACACCATTCAAATTTAATCATAGGCAAAAAGTTTCACATCTGATAATCAGAAACTTGAATTTAAAAATAAAAACTTAAAATTGAGGAATATAAATTGTTTTTTGTTTTTTTATAAAACATATCAGTAACTTATTAAGAACTACAAATGACAGGAAATATTGGAGAACCGTAATTGCCAACGTCCTGAAGTGACAGCAGCACATACAAGAAGAATATTCTGCTTGACATTGAACATCATTTTCTAACCAATGCTTCATGATAGCAAGGCCAACATAATAGGAGCTATTACTTTTAGAGTAACCATTCTATTTTAATATTAAATTAAAAATTAAAATATTCTTCTCTAATTTAGAAATAACGATTTATTAGTTTGAAAAGAAAGTCCTGTCATATTTGAAGATAAAAGAAACATGTTTATTTGGTCTTAATTGATTCATTTAATCAAGATAATATTTCCCCTCATTATCGATAATATAATCCTATCTGTTTGACAAATTGTTGATCCCTTGAGCATAAAATTATTCAGGTTTCTACTCAAACTGTTTCTTCAGGTTTCTACAAACTGTTTTCCTTTTTAAAAAAATGCTGCAATGATTTAAAAAGATGATAGTCAGGGTAAGCAATGTCTGGAGAGTAAGGAGGATATGGCAAAACTTCCATATTTAGTGTTAGGCTCTTCCTGACTTGGGCTATAAGTGATTTTTCAAAGAGTTTTGCTTTAAGTTACAAATGAAAGGAGATATGGTATTTTGTTTGTGCAGAAATGACTAAAATTGAGTGATGGAATATATATATATATATATATATATATATATATATATATATATATATATATATATATATATATATATATATATATACATACATACATACATACATACAAGGTAACCAAAAAAGTTCTGTCCGTTTTTAAAGGAAAAAAAGAAAATGCTTCACAGTATGTGTAACTTATA
Source organism: Acanthosepion esculentum (assembly GCA_964036315.1). Lineage (NCBI taxonomy): Eukaryota > Metazoa > Mollusca > Cephalopoda > Sepiida > Sepiidae > Acanthosepion > Acanthosepion esculentum. The sequence goes on along the minus strand of OZ038482.1, from coordinate 107,067,546 downwards.
TTTAGTCTTCGAAGTAATCGCCATCAGCATCCAGCACCTTCTGCCAACGTGTCTCCAGTTGTTCAATGCCCTTGCGGTAGAACTGGGGGGGTTTTGACGCAAAGAAGTCCGTGATGGCTTTGCGCAAGTCTGCTTCATTGAAGGATTTCCCACGAAGATGATTATCCAGGGAGTGGAAGAGGTGGTAATCGGATGGCGCAAGGTCAGGTGAATAAGGGGGATGGCACAAAGTCTCCCACCCAAGTTGCTGTATGGTATCCCTAACCACTCGCGCAACATGCGGCCTGGCATTGTCATGGAGGAAAAGCAAACCTTTGCGATTCACCAGTTCTGGCTCCTTCTGGCGCAATGCCTGTTGCACACGTTTCAATTGCTGCGAGTATAGGTCTCCAGTGACCATTTGGCCCATTGGTAGCAGTTCATAATGAACCACTTGACCACCTGTCCACCAGACACAAAGCATAATCTTGCGTTGGTGCATAGGCGGTCTTGCGCTGTGACGGACAGCATCCTGAGGAGACAACCAATGTTTGGAACGCTTGGGAGTTTCGTACAGAACCCACTTTTCATCACTGGTAAACACTCGATTGAATAAGGATGTGGTACGGTGGTGAGAAAGCAGCGATACGCAGGCTGCCACTCGTTATACCTTGTGGACCTCCAACAGCGTTTGCGGAACCCACTTGCTCAGTTTGTACATCTTACCTAGGCGGTGCAGGTGAAGTCTAACTGTTTCATCGGAAACGTTGAACTGTCTTGCAAGTTCACCACACGTTAGACTTCTGTCCTCTTCAATGGCCACCTTCAGGACTCCGTCATTCAAGACCTGTGGTCATCCACTGCGAGGCTCATCATGGAGAGACAAATCTCCCGACTTGAATTTTCAAAACCAACGCCTTGCAGTACGTTCATCCGCAGTATGTTCATCCACAGCACTATCCCCAGCGCTTGATATATGCGGCGACTTGATGCAGCTGCTGATAAGCCCACTTTGAAGTCGTAAAGCAGACAGCCCCGAATGAGATCTCTAGACACTTCCATCCTTCTCACAGCTGTCCGGCTTATAACTGATGGCCGGGCATGGTGCGCGTGTTTTTTATAATGTCTGATGTTCCTACTTCCGGCTGTCCGAATTTGAAAACAATTACTACACGCATTTCGAATATATTTCAACTTCATTCAATGACTAATCAAAAAACGGACAGAACTTTTTTGGTTACCTTGTATATGTGTATATATATATATATATATATATATATAAGAGAGAGAGAGAGAGAGAGAGAGAAATCACTGAACTGAAAAGTCATCCAGGAAGAGAAAAAATGAAATCTTATCAATACAAGAGTTCAATAAATATCTGAGAATATTTTCAGTAGATCATAATCAGACGGGGGTCATAACGATGTTATGTGGGATGCCTCAAATTTATCAAGAGCATTCATATACCAGCTTCCAATCCAATATAGAAAATAAAATTTTAAAAAAAGAAGTGTTTATAGCACTAGCTGCCAACCAAATGAACTAGGAAATATCAAGTTACGTAAAAGTGGCCAGGTGAACAGAAGGAATGGTAAGTAGCTGCTGCATGGATCCCATAATGATTTACAAAAAAATTCATGTTGTCTATAATGTTCCTGAATGGCTGTGAAGAACAAGCGTCAATTCAAAAGCCCAATTCTTCTTTCAGTGCCTCAGAGTTAATATTATTCCCTACATCAAGCTCCTGGACAGTTGTAAGGCTCTTAATAACCATTCATATTCCAGTAGGGCTCAGCTCCTTCTCACATGTCCCATGAGTGGCTCACTGAGAATTTTCATAATCACATCACCCCACCCAATATGTAACATCCTAGCTCTCCTAATTTGAATCTCCTGGGCTACAACATCTGGGGTTTTGCTGAGAGGGAGATCAATGAGCAGCCCCAGAATACCAAATACTTGTTGAAAACCATTATCATGAACATGAAGGCCAACAAGAATGTGAACCACTTAATATGTACATGCAATCACTTCTAATCCTGCCCTTTAGACTGAGAGAAGTTTTATTGAATAAGCTTTTTCTTTGGTTCTAAATTAAAAATATGTACATCATCAGTTCCATGACCAGGTATAAGTCTAGTGTTGCTGCAAAGCTGACCATCTGACTTGCATCCGCCACACACCTCAGTAGTTATTCATTCATGAATAGCATGTCTTGGGCAAAATATACCTGGCCGAGTCCATCCCTCTCCATGTCAAAAATACAATTTATATTTCTTTTTCTGTTGAATATCATTCTTTTATATTATAATTTCTCAATTACCTGGTGCAGCTTTTATATTTTTTGATACCCTGTTCCTTCAAACTCAACAATCATGATTCTCCACAGATTCCTTTTATTTATTATCTGGGAATTGCCATGCATTCTTGGAAAAGATAATGAAGTCAATTCCCATTGCTTTTTCCAGTTTGAAATTCAGAGATTTCTCTTAGACTGATTTCCACCCAAGACTAGAGAGTCCAGTCTACACTATTATTCAACACTCTAGCTGTGGAGGATGAGAAGAAAGAGATTCATGCCTTTCCTTTGTGAAAATAAATGCAACAGTCTGTCAAAATTTGAACTCAGCTTATATTCTGCACTGAAACTCATTAAACTACCCATGTAACCACAATGTATATAAACTGGGTGAAATGAATACGACACTCAAATACAAGTATAAATAATTCTATTACTGTCAGAATTTGTTATTTCATTAGATATGTAATAATTAGTTTTGACATTTTTTCAATGTGTATTACACATATCAAGTCTAATAAAAACAATACCAAAGAGTTTTTGACTGGTTAAAAAATCTGGCCAAATGAAACCTCGGGAGTATTTTTTTAAGTCTTCTTGGTTGATTTGATAACTTCAGTACTCATTAGTATAAACATCTAGTAAGCATATAATTTTGAGAATGCAATTTGAGGTTGGGCATATTATATAAAATTAGAAATAGAAAAAGCAAGGAAAGACTAAAAAGGAAAAACATTGGAAATTCAATCATTTTCTTGTGTGTTGTACAAAAAATTTGAAATTAAAACCAATTTTTCAAGAAGGCTTTGTTTAATATATAAACAAAAAATGGATTAAGTCTGACAATTATTTTAATATATTTTATTGTTATATATTATTTACATAAATACAAATATTTAAGTAAATGCTTTTTTTATAATAAACAGTATTAACAACATTTACCAGCCTGAACATCCAAGAAATCTCATAGAAAATATATAAATAACATATAACAATAAAATATATTAAAATAATTACTGGACTTAGTTCATTTCTTAGTGTATGATGTCATTTGTTTATGTTAAGACACGCTTCAAGCAGGTATAGATGTTTGAAGGACATCATGGGAAATGTGTAGTTTAAAAGCAGTAAAATCAACCTTGCTAACCAGAGGCTCCGTCATAGCTAAACTGGTATAGCACGTCAGGCTATATGATGGTTCCGTACAGGATACAGGTTTGCTTCCTGTCAGAGGATGCATATTTTCTATGAAATTTCTCAGATGTTCAGGCCAGTAAATGTTGTTAATACTGTTTATTATAAACATTTACTTAAATATTTGTGTCTATATAAATAATGTATAACAATATAATTAAGAAACATTTTTTAGTATGAACTAACAGAAAGAACAATGACCATTGATAAAACTATAATCAAAGGACAGTTAAAATAACAAGAATCCTGTCTTTCCCAAGAGAATTATTGCAAAAGGCACTAGAGCCTTGACTAGAATTCATAATGTTCATCACTTCTATTTCCTGGGTTAATAACCATGACTTCTGAGACAAATAATCACTTTTTTGCACCTCTAAAATAAATAGGCAAGAAATAGGATGAATGAGAAAGACAAAAAGATAGAAATATGAAATAAAAGGGAGGAGAATGATGACCTTTATTTTCTTCATCGAAAGTTGAGGAAAAAAATATATTATTGTGAGTCTTGATAATATATACCTACAAAACTGGAAAACATTTCCCAAAAGGAATTCCAATCAAGTGAAAGGGAAAACAAATATAAAAATATTTCCATTCATATTGAGAATGATTAATGGCATAACTAGATCCCCAAATCCTTGACTAAAATTGTTCCATTTTCTATTTCTCTATTACTTTTCACCTTCTCTGCATTTTTCTAACTTTATTCTCTTATTTTATTTCTTTTTCCACCCTATTCCTTTCTATGTCTTTTCCTCATTTTTATATCTTGCTTCTTTCTTTCCTTTGCAATTTTCACTCTGCTCATCTCAGTATTTAGCTCATAAGATATGCTCAAATTCCTGCTTCTAAATGATAACTACTCCAAACCAAAGAACAAAAGATTAAAATGATTTTATTACAATGTAACAAGCAGAAATGCATGTCTTACTGCTAGTTATACACAATTACAAACAAGCCTGACTTTTAAGGACACATCGATCTGAAAGCTATGTTGTATTAAGAATTTTACAAGACCAATTGAATCAGGTTCATTTGAACACAGTAACAGATCTACTATTCCATCACTTCATTACAATTTACACTGTTATCCTAATGCTTATTTCTTTCATGTACCTTGTCCTTACAGGAATTGAGTGATCATGGTTTTCCACTACTTCCTATGCTTTGTAACTCTTAATGTTTGTTTTTACACTATCCTTCCAATTCCCTATTTTGTCAGCTGTTTACACAAGCTTGTTAGGTCGATAACTCAGTTTCTTTCTGTCCCTATTGCTTTCACTATGTCATATGAGAGTTAAATTCTCCATACCCTCTTTCGTATGTGTTCCAGAAATTTCAACAGTATCTTTAAATACAAGCACCCTATTTTTTCAATTTTTCTGAAAACTTCCTTGTTGCTCACACATTCCAACATGGCAGAACCATATCTCTATTGCCGCAAATCTCCACTTCATATACGAGATGACCCAGCATTCACAGAAGGATTGATATTACATAGAAGTTCAGTACCCCTTTTCTTTGTTTCTAATTAAATTACTTTAGAATTATTTTCAATAGAGAGTTTTTGCCTTTTTCTATCCTTAGTAATTGATAAATGGTTATGGACAAGGAGACCATAGTCTATTTTTAAACTTATTAATCACATTTTGAAAGGACAAAGACAGGTGTATATACTTAGCAGCACCATTGACATTGCCATCTCTTTCAAAAAATATTACAACTAATAATCAGTGAAATCAGTGCCTATCATATAAGTTATTCTTGTGGTAACAGGAATTTTAAGCACGTTTTAAGACATTTGTATTATAAATAAATCATTTCCCTAACACATTATTTTGGTTTTTAATGAGTATATGTAAAAATATTCTATTGCCTTCAATGTGAATGTTTGGCACCATCAGTGTTTGTGAAAGTACTACAAGCATATTAGTATTTGCATATTGGTCAATTCAAATAGGTTCATTTTTCTGAATGTGTCAGGATTGGATTAAACCACCGATAGGAAGGCTATTTGCAGCCAATGTAAAGCAGTGTTGTTACACTTCTATAATTGAACAAAAAAGGTCTTGCATGCAAACAAGATATATTAGAGATAGCATCAACTATTACACTTTTGTATCCTCCAACTACATTCCTCCTTAACAAAACCAAACAAAAAAAAAAATGAAGAAACTTACTATCAGGAAAAATAGCCACAACAACATATACTAAGCAGAGGACACTTTGATGACAGATTTGGAAGATAAATTGAAAGAACTATTAAATAAGGTGGTAAAGGAAAGCAAGAAGAAAAGACTATTAACTGTGAGAAAATGGAATATATGCTAGTGAACTAGAGAGACAGCCCAAGATTGTAAGAACAGACAAGAGAAAGTCTGATACAGAAATTCAAAAGGTGTATAGAAATAGTGAATAATAATTTTCAGCAACTAAGAAAGATGCTAAGGTATCAAAAAAATAATAATATAAATAAAGAAAAGAGAGCTGATAATTGAGATGATTGGGTTGAGAACTTTTCAGTACCTCCTTATCAAAGATCTGATATCATGGATGGGATTCACTGAACAAATATATGTCAAAACTTTCACTCATAACATGTACTAATAGCAACCAAACTCTAAACACAACAAAGCAGACAACAGCAATTAACAGCTGAGTTGACAATCCACTCCAACAGAAGTTCAAACAGTCAGCAATTTTTATTGACTTTGCTTTCAGCTGGTTTTGAAAAAAGTTTTTCACCTCAGCATATATTCATGTTTAGATTTGTGTTTCTTTGAGCAAAATTTTTAGATTCATGACTCCCCAAGGATATATAACAGACAACATTAAGCTATAATTGGCTCAATCAAATTTTCTGCAAAAGTCAAGTGATCCACTACAAGAATTTGAATTTCATCAGCCATCTGTTCTAACCAATCAAATTAAATTAATTCCTAGTATTGAAAAATGAAGCAGAATCCTGATTTATATAAGACTGGATAAGCTCCAAAAATGGGTTTGGATGAAGTGCTTTTTGATTGGATATATTTTGATTGAGTGAAAGCATTTATTTACTTTCTGATTAGTTAGAAATTAGTCAGCAAAATACAATTCCTTGTAAACAGTCATATTTATATGGAATTTATGCTTGAACTAAATATAACAATGTCTTCTACAGATATTAGCACGAATGAATGTACACAAGGTGGTCCTGAAAAGGTGGTTTGATCTACTTTCCAAAATCTGATCAGATGACTAAACATGCAATTTTTTTAAAGTGCTTCTTCATCAATTGAAACTTAAAACCAGATCAGAATTCTAGGGTATTATCTTAGAGTCACCCTTTTTACTCATCAACAAAACTGGATGATAATTGTTTATTAATTCAAATAGAGTTATATGAAGTGCTACTAAGGAATTTATGTTACACAATTACTTCCTCAAAGGTGCTTTACTTCTTAGTGAACTGATTTTGAAAAGATATAAAATATTCAAGACGACACAGAAAATTCTGGATATTTTGACAGATGACCAGATTGATGACTTACTTCAAATTTGAATTTTCTTGCAAAAAAATTAATGAATTATAAAAATTGTGGCAACTTTTCTTTTACTTCCCTTCATGTTATCTGAGTTCATATCTTTTTGCCAATCATTTTATGACAGTTACTATTCCCTTTATGTCAGTGTTTGAAAAGTATATGGTTCACTGAAATATAGAAGAGTTGAGAAATACAGGAAGATTTAAGTAAATAAAATTTCATGGCATTGCCAAAGAAACGGTGCAAATGAAAGCAAGCTTCACCAAACAATCATCTTGATGAGGCATATAGCAAAAATAATAATTAGGCTTCTTATAATCAGAGCTTGGAACAGAATCAGACTGGAAATAAGGGAAGAACAATGTGAATTTATTACAAAACAATAGAACAAGAAATGCTATATTCATAGTCGGAATAAGCAATAAAATTAAAGAAAGACCTGAAACTGTATCATACATTACGCAAAGTTATATGATCATGTACAACTTAAAACATTCAAAAAGCATTATAGGTTATAGAAATGACTCCCAAGGTTTATTCAAAACAAACCACTTATATTCAAATAGACAATGAAATGAGTACTCTTCTGTCTCCCCAAAACACATCCATCTCATACATGTGCATACCTCAAGACAGCCAGATAAATGCCTTACAGCAATCAAAACTCTGAAGACAAAGTCCTGTTCATCAGCAGGCTTATTAAAAGCCAGATTGGTAAAGGTAGAAGAAGAAATAAATACAAACTTGAAACTAGTTTAGTCTAAATAACAACTAAATAAAAAGAATACGACAAAGGCAGCTGAAGCAGTAAGACTGTGGGTTTAAATGTGTAAAAAAGAATTAGCAAATAGCTTGCTTACATGAATATCTATAAAGTTTGCTTTGAGAAAGGAAGAAGGTTACACAAAGTTAGTTTGGAAACAGTGAACACATATTGAAAAGGATTCTACATAGATACAGACATAAAATAAATGTATAAAAGGTGGCTACGTTAAACAGATGTTCAAATAATAACATGATATTAAAGGAAACCAATGTAGAGAGAAAAGGTTTTAAAGGTTACATACCAGCAATGCTATTGTAGGGGATATATTTAGGAGGACAAGAAAAACATGAACTGTGTGCTTGGGCCCATGCTTTATTGTTCCACTAATAATTAAGGACTAACAAGAAGTGGTTAAAAATGGTGACTAACCTAAAAAGTAACAAAACTTTAAAAAGGGACAAAGGGGGAGTAAAACAGTACAGATTTTTATTGTGGTAACAGAACAAGTACATCAAAATATGAAGAAGAGTGAGATAAGGATGTATTTTCTCCTTAGATTTAACTTGTTCAGTGAGATGTATCTAATACCAGTAGACAACATACACTAGACAGAAGACAATGGGCTGATGGCAAATTCAAAAGGGAAACTGAAAGATATATTAGAAAAATGTAATTGAGAAAAGCAAGAAGGACTGACTATTGTAGAAAGATGAAATTCATTGATGGTAAACTAGAGGGACAGACCAAGATTGTAATAACATACAACAGAAAGTCTGACAGAAATTCAAAAACTGTATAAGAAGAGTGAATAATTTTTAGTAACTGGCAAAAAATGCTAAGCAATCAAAAAATAATATAAAAAAACGAGAGCTGATATGTGATCATTTTAAGAAGTTTTCTGTGCTGAGAATTTTCCAGTAACCCCTGATATGAGCCATGATATCATGGATAGGATTCCTTGAACAATTATGCCAAATTGGACAATTTTGTCACAGAAAGACTGTTTAATCGCATATCAACTCTTTATGGGTCATTTAATGCCAAAATTTAATTTTCTTGGGAGCTTCGAAGTAAGAAAAAAATGATATGTTATTCTGCTTTCACAGTTGTATACATGGTAGATGATACTCAGCTTTTGTGCATATACATGTTTGTGTGAACAAGATTACTAAAGGCAGTGATATGTGTGCTATTATGTTGTAGTTTTGTTGAAGTTATATTTTGGAATACAGCTTGATTTTTTTAAAGAAATTGCTGGATATTATATGGGTCAATATTATTAAAAAAAATTTTTCATGTTGGTTGTTTGTTAGTATTTTAAGTAGATTTGGATTAAGTCACTACAACTTGTTAGTATGTCCTTTATTAAGTATAATTCTTGGCATGCCATACAAATTCGTGGTGGTTCTTGTTTTAGAATATACGTGTGTGTCATTGTGGAATATCCAATATGACCAGAAAGAGGGGGTGTCAACTGATCTGTGGTTCTACTGAAGAATGCAAAGAATACCATAGCCAGAGTATGTAACAAACAAAAAAGTTACATGAAGAATAGGAAGTTCAAAGAAACTATTATTAATGATGAGAAAGAGACATTTGAAATTTTGGAGACACATGATGTAAACAGTTTAGAGTATCTAACACTTAGATGGTACATTGGAGGCAAGAGAAGCAGTAGAAAGCAGCTATTGGAATTGATAACTTTGAGCAAATAGATGGAAACAAATACTATAAAGATAGAGAGCTGTCAACTAGGCTTTTTTTTTCTATTGATATGTCTAATCTTGTTTGAGAGTGTTGAGATACACGCCATTCTAAAAGTAGAGGAATTGCACAAATCATTCTTGCATCAAATATATATAGAGGAGGCGAAAGAAGTATCTGGTCATCATAAGATAATTACTCAAACATTTACAATAAAAAAATAACTACTGTGCAGTTGGAAGAATGTAGGTAAAGTTGCGTTTTTTTTTTTTCAGGAAAAAGAACATGCTAACAAAATGTATGACATGCCTTCTCTCTGACCTTGAAAAGGAAAGTTTGTAGATATTACAAAAATTGTCTTTACTCATAAGTCCAGCATATTATTTTACAAGAGGTTGCATCAACTCACACATCAAAAGTGTATTTTCTCTTGAGAGTGTCTACCTAAAAATTGTTTCAGTACAGACCAAGTTTTACTGACTAGCCTTTAAAGATCACATAACCAACCAAATGCAGTGCATACTAATTCAGAAGAAGGAAAAGTTAACATAGGATTTCAAATTGTAGCTCCAATTTTGAAAAGCCTTTAAGCCACTGTCCATTCTCTCTTGACATCATTAAGACTTTAATACTGACATCAAAGAAAATATATTTGATTCTTATTCAAAATTAAACACATATCGAAGAACAAAATTTATTTTAAGAGGCTGCCAAGCAAAAATCAGTGGAAAAAAATCAGAGAGAAGATAATGGTTTAATAATACTGACAGGCTATCTATTCACTTTGATTTATATATAAAAATGTTTATGGAAAGGAAAAATAGAAACAATTAGGTTGTTGACAAGGTTGCAAAGAGGTTACATAATGACAGAAAATTGAATCTTACTCTATAATATGCCAGATGTATATTTTTGTCTGTAACCTTTAATATAACCAATGCAAGGAAAATAATTAGACACTTTAAATTCTTAACTTACTACACACTTTAAATTCTTAACTTTAACTAGGCACTTTAAATTTTTAGGTCTTTAAATTCTTAACCACTTTCACAGTGTTATAAAATTTTACACAGAGGAAAAGTTTTTCTAAATGTTTGCAGTTGTCTCTCTGGAGCTAAATTTCATGACATTTGTAATCCAACTGTAAGACAACCAAATATTAAAATTTAAGTTAAAAAAAAATCAGTTTCCTAAATATTTTTCTAACTAATAAAAAGTGTACTAGTAATTTTACACTTCATCTTTTAAGGATGTATGAGTAATCTAATGGTTAGTGGCTCAGAAAGTGAAATCAGAAAGTCATGTTCAAATTCTGGTCAAGTTCATTATATTCACTTTTACACAAATACCCTTCAGAAAAGTATGAATCTCTTATCCCCCAGCTATGGGTTAAATAACAAGGCAGCCTGGGCTCTATAGCCATGGTTGACAACCTGTCTAGGAAAAAGACAACTGAATTCAGAACAATATGTAGCCTTGGCAAGGCACATACTATATACAGCCATGGAAAAGATTGGAGTTTACTACAGTTCAAGGTTGTGGATTATAATCCTCACTGAAGTCAAGATTAAAGATTACAATCTTCACAGAGGCCAAGGTTGCAGATGATGAAGAATACTGCAAGTTAGCTGAAAGATTTTTCTGAAGCTGCCAATATAAATAAAAAAAATGATCAGTATTGAAAATTCAACATTTACACACAAAAAAATTGATCATTTTTTTTCTTATTCATATTGGTAACTTCAAAAAAATCTTCCACAATTTTTTTCAGTAGTGAAATGTTATATGTGGAAAAGGTTGTAATGAACAGTTCTCTGTGAACTGAAAACTACTTATAATCCTGTGAAAATATTTATGTTGGATCAATAATCTAACAAAACTTTTGGTTACTATGACACCTGTGTTCCTCTGTGTGTTACTCACTATGACTTATCAAATTGAGCTCAACTGACATCACTCACTTGCCAACCATTTATGCACCCTGGCCCTTGGGCAAATAGAAGTTGCAGGAGGTGACATCACAATACTTCTGAGAATAGTTTTCACTCAATTATCTAATAAAAACAAGTATGCAGTCAGGTAAGTAATTGTTCTCATGTTATTTGTACTGTGTAGCCTAACCTGATACATAATTATTGGAGAAGAGTTAAGGACAATCAAAAACTCTCCTGCTTAAATGTTTAATTTCTAGCCACAATATTCTGCTTTTCTTGAATTAGAAATTATTTCAAACTAAATTGATTGATTTGTTTTTTTATTTATAGCTTATCAAACTTTTGAAGGTTATTTAAAACCATAAAATAAGAATTTATTTTGGAGATAATGATTTACAACAAGTACCACAATTTAAATATCTGGGAAGTGTTCTAATAGAGGATGGAAAGTGCAACAGTGAAATCCAAAGGCACATTGGGATAGCCAAAGATGCATTCCAAAAACTAAGCAGAGTATTAAGAGACAGAAAAACTTTATTAGAAACAAATACTGAACTGTCACATATCTGTCCCTTTATATGGCAGTGAATGTGGGACAATCACCTCAAAGATGAAGAGGAAACTTGAAACAACAGAAATGGGGTTCTACAGAAGGATACTGAGGATACCATAGACTGAACATTTAATCAACAATGAGGTTTTCCAACAAGAAAATGGAAATATAAAGGAAATTCATACTTAACACCAGGACAAGACAGTTAAAATTTCTGGGACTCATAATGAGGAAGGAGGGCTTGAAATATCTGATACTCACCGGACAGACAGAGTTAGAGGGACAGAGGAAAACGGTGCATAACATACTTACTGAGATTGAGTAAGTGGATGGCGGAACAGGGTTTAGGAGAAATAATGAACAAACAAAATTTATTAAGAGCTACAAAGGACAAGAAATTGTGGAGAGCCATCCTCGCCTACGTCTTGAGAGGCATGGCACATAAAGTACAAATCCTACTAATTAATCCATTGCTATGGGGAGATGTGTATTCATACCTTTTCCAATGGTATTAGCATGTAAGTGAATATAAAAAACCCAACTGGAACTGGAACTCAGCCCTCTGATTTCCAATTCCAAATCATTATCCATTACACTACCCACACATTTTACAGCACCTGGAATTCCGAAGCAATCACCTGTCTAGGTACTGACCTGGCTTGAAGTTGCTTAATCGGTGATTGTATGAGAATCAGTTTACAGACTAGAATCTGTACTTCATTTTTGTACTGCTGACTACCAACAATGTTTCTTCAAATTAGTAACTACCATAATTCCTGTTAAATAATCTGCACCAGTATATAATATGCACCAATAACATACTGGAAAAAAACAGTATTTAACTGATGATACATATTATACTACCCATGAAAAAAATTATGGAATTAGCCCACTTAGAGGATATTCAATGAGTTTTTTGTTTGTTTTTTTAACAGTAAATAAACAAATAACAGGTAAGATGCAAAATATTTCTTAATAGCTGAACCTTCTGGCTTCATAAATTATACCTTAAACAAACTAGATTAAATTATTTAAATTAATGATCTATTTTCTTTACAAACAATGAAGAGTAAAATATAGAATAACCAAATATTGCTGAAAAAATTATGGAATGATCTTGCAAGTGGGATTCTTAAAACAAATACAAGCAGATGCCTCGATATGCAAATTGGTCTACAGCAAGGCGATCCATAACTCAGGCCTTGAAATCAAGTAAGGCCAGTAAGTAACAGGGGGCAAACAACACGTGAAAGTTTGTTTGCTGAAATTGGATTAAGAATTTTTTTTTAAAGAAATTTTTATGTTTTAACTTTGGATTAACTTATATTTATTATTTAAGATACTGAAGTAAGCATAATGTTCATTAATTTTATTTGAATTTTGCATATTTTATCTTTAAACAAACTTTTTCAATGCAAAATTCACAAATGTCATTAAGAAAAGAATTTATGACTAAGTTAATTTAAATTTAATATTTTTCTTCAAGAATCATCATATTAAGTATAAAATTAATTTTTATGAATAATTTATGTTTATCTCTAACAGGTATTTTTTTTAAAAAGTATGTTGAAATTTTCTGTCCATCGTAAATAAATAGAAGACATTAAAAAATAAAAATGTTTTTTTCATTGCAAAAATAATGAAAAATGACACTTATTAAACAATTTATCACAAAAGTTAATGTCAAATTTAATATTTTATAACTTTTCTTAAAAAAATGTAAAAAAGATGACTGTCTTATACTAAAGGGAAATAACTGAAACTGATATACCCAAGGCATGGCATGAGAAACTAGAACCATCTACCCTAGTTGCAATGATTTTAAACAGCAAAATTCACAAAAAAATGTTATTGTTAAAACAGGATCTTGCTCAACAGAATGACAGCATCTCACCAAACAGAAAAATCTTCTCTGGGGAGAAATTTCAAATAACTTAAATACTGCCTAATGGTTAAATCCACTTTGGCAGTAAGGGAAATAAGCTACTGCCATTGTTTAAAACATATCCATTAAGCCAAGGAGTAAAAAACTAGTTTGCTAGCCAAAGATGGCGAGTTCAGTCCTAGGTCGGAGTCAGCACAGTTAATAGTCATAATTAAGAATTTTGTTTGTTACAACAAGTTAATTTAATTTTTTTCCTTACATTACTATTCTTTAAAATAATGAATATTTTGATTATAAAATTCTTTTTTTTAATGAATAATTTGCTTTCTTTATAACATGTGAAGTAAGTTGATACAGTCTTGTAAGAAAACAAAAAATAAAAAAATGAATGTAACTTTTTACACTGCAAAATTTAATTTAATATTTTGTCTATGATATTATTTTTCATAGTAAATATATTGACTTAAAAATTTAAAAAAAAAAAAATTATTTACGAATATTTAAAAAAAAATGTAAGTTAAATTTTACTAGTATTATTGTTAAAAATGTAAAACAAAATTATTCAGTTTAATATTTTCACAATAAATTTTTAAAACATTTACTGTAAAATTATTCAACTGGTTCTTTTTGTTTAGGTAAACATATTTTATGGGGGAGGAGGTGACTGATAAAAAAAAACAACACAATCTGTAAAATATGATTATGCAAAATTTAATTTTCCAAACTGTAAAATTCCCATGTCTGAATCCCAGATTCCTTCGTCCTGGCATTTCTTAATCCATGTTAATTTTTAAAAGATTCTCACATTCATACAAACTTTAAATTTTAAATTCTGAAACCTAAATCCTGAAGTCCAAACCCTCCAGACTAAGTTTCATACCCTTTTTAGAAACACTATGTAATTTTTAGTCCAAAATAATAGTTTAGTTAATATTTTTTAATTTCAGTACCCCCAAACTCAAAATGATCAGAAAGTGCTATGTAACAGGTTGTCGTGGTAACTATGATGGCCAAAATAACATTTGTGTATTTCATCTTCCCCAAGATTAGAATGAGCAAGAACAAGGGTCAAAGGCTATCCCTCAAGACAACACCCCCTGACAAACCAAACAATGTTGTTTGTGAAAGGCATTTTCTATTTGATCATGAAACAGTGGTTATTAGATGGAAAATATGACCCAGAAATTGACCATCAGTATTTGATTATTTGCCATTACCTAGTACTCAACCAAAACCAAGAACAAATATAACTTTTGCTTCTGTGCAAGATGTGCAAAATGATGAGTTGGCACAGTTTCTAGAAAAGGACAAAATTCGCACTTTTGAAAATTTGTATCAGATCAACAGGATTTTGTTTCAGCAGTTACATGCTATAAATCAAACAATCAGCTGTACATACAATATCAATGTTTCAGCACGGGTCACAAATCAATGAAGTAATTTGTTATCTTAGTAACTTAAAAATTGATAAGTAAAAAATCTTAAAAGAACATATTACTATTAAGTCACCACAAAGGATTGGGACAAAACATTATGATTTTGATATTCTTCTCAGGGTAATTGAATATTTTGTTAAATACCAGTCATTATATAACAAACTTCAAGATAATTTTAAGTTACCCAGTGTGAGAACATTATTGGCTTTAGCATCAAAAGTCTCAAAATTAGAAAACTTTAATTTTCTTGGTGATATTTTTAGTAAAATTTCTGAAAATCAGAAAAAGTATATTCTTTTAGTTGAAGTGTATGTCAAAGATGCTCTACAGAGATAAATGTGTCAAACTCTCCATAAATACTACAGGGCATTATCATAGCATTAGGAATGTGGGGATTTAAAAAAAAAAAAAACAACATTTAAATATAGATGTAATATTTAGTTCTTAATTTCCTGTATTTTGTCTTTAGTGATTTTTCTGGTTTTTATAAGAAAAATAAAAAAAATGTATTTTTTTATTTGAAAAATTGAATTAAAAAGGTAAATATTATTAAACAAATGGTTTCTTGTTTATCATATATTGTAATGAGAGCAAAATAAGAAAGCTATATTGATGGAAAATTACAAGTTATTTACAGAACTAAAAACTACATTCTTATTAAACCAATTAAAATGGCATGTCTAAAAAAAAAAAAAAATTAAAATAAGACAAAAGTCACTATTAGTACTACAAGATATCTTGTGCCCCTAAACAAAAAAAAACTGCTTGTAATTTACACAAATATTATGACTAAAATCAGATATCTTCTAGTTACTTGACAAGTATTCAGAAAACTATTTGGCTAATCATGAAAATTTAATTTGCCACTTGCTAAATATTAAGGAAAAACCTTCTGTGGGATGTTCAATCTTTTGTTGGTACCCCTGGTATTAAAAGAAAGTTAAGTGTTAGTCTATTAGTCAACAATCAGGATGATTATTTGAATAGTTTTTTTTTCAGTTTGGATTTCTGAGATGAGGAGTTATTACTTATAATTGGCTAAATAATGAAAATAGTTCATATTTTTTAAAACTGTACTTTATATGACAAGAAATATATTTTATTTTCTTCAATATCACAGATATTTTCAAGACAGCAACAGTAAACTTTTACACCAACTTTTCTTTAAGATTCTTTTTTCAAGAGTTGATCCAGTTTCATAAAGTGAATACTACCATTCCATTTATTTTTAAGAACAAAAAATAAATAATGTAAAAAGAAAACTGAGCAGCTAAAAATCACAAGCTTCTCTCTTTCTTATCATCTGTTAAAAGCAAGTGAGTCATTGCACAATTTAGAAAAAATTGGTATCAGGAAACATCAATTAAACATGGCTGGGTTCCAGAAAATGTTCCCCTCAACAACTGAAAAGTGTCGCAGGTTTTCAATTTTCCCAAGAAAACTGAGAAGCAAGTAATTGGTCAAACTATGTGGGTGACTAAAAGAAGAAAAAAAATATCATTGGCCAATGGCAGAACATCCAGATTTAGAAATGTAATAACAATGGATACCCACAGGCATGAACAGGATCCAACATTGGGTAGGAGTGGTAAGTTATAATGGTACAGGGAGAATGTTTTTGCCTTAACACATTTCTTGGATGGAGGAACAACTTTGGTTAGTCTTTTGAAATTAGTTTTGTGCATTTCTTATCACACCAGTGTTATATTTTCAGTGTTCTATTCTACAATTATAGAAAGGGAATAATGTGAGGAAAAAATAAAATATCCATCAATTTTGAAACAGATCAGATGAAATTTCTTGGATGCATAAGAATTTAACACACACAGTACAAATTAAAGGTAAGTGAGGTAAAGGAAAGCAAAGAGTAAATTATTTAACAATTTTGAACAAATGGAGACAAGAACTAGTATCACAGAAAAATAAAAGGAAATATTTCCGAGAGCAACAGAAACAGGATGGTGTGGAGAGCCATGACCAGTCTTACATAGAAGGGACATGTCAGAAAGAGAACAGAAAGTGAATTTCAACTAATTATCTACAGTGCCCCAGAAGAGTTTAATCTATTAGTTTTTACTACAAGATCTGGTATTAATTGTAAAAATTAAGATAAAAATTCAATATTAATTAACAGTTTCTACATATCAGCCATTAATGACAATTGTCCTCAAAATAGGAAAATGAGCATTAATGTGTTAAGAAAAAGAAAGACATTTTACAAGATATTATTCACAAAACTAACAAAAAAAAAAAAACAAAAAAAAAAAAACACACACAACTCATAAGTTTATCCTGTGCTTGTAAAATTTTCAGTTGCAGCTAACTTAGTTGTATATTTCCTGCTAACATTAGTGACTGCTGTCTGAATCCAAGTAAATAACCAGAAATTTGAATGCCAATTTTCAAAGCAAGCAAACCATCCTCATTTTTAAGAGTGATAAAAGACAATCTTCCTCTTGATATATTTCAGGTTCTCATCCAATCACCAAAGTTAAACAATGTTAAGCCTAATCACTACCTAGATGGGTTACCACTTGGGAATACCAGATACTGTAAGCTTCGATGTGTGGATGGCGCAATGGATTACAGCTTGAAATTTTAAAGCTAAGTTCTAATTCCAGTTGGGTTTGTTATATTCACTTAAATGCAATTGGGAAAAGTATGAATACACCTCTTCTCTCTCCAGTTATGGGTTAAATAGTAGAACTTGTAACAATAAAATCATAATTATCTCTAAAAATATTTCTTACAATCCAATAAATATTTTCTGGCTTTAAATAATCTTCAAAATGTTGGCAACTGAGAGGAAAAAAAATCAATTAACCCTGACATTTTTATACATTTCTGGCCTTGTATTGTGTAAATTAATTAACCCTATTGAATAAATATCTATGTTGAGTTTTGCCTTCTTCATGTTGGCTTCTTCTAAATTTTCAAGAACAAATAATTAAATATCTCAAGATATGGCAAATGAGATGTAATAGTTTTTCTAACACATCAAAACTGAATTGTAAAAAGATCATCATGGAACTAAAGCTGTATAGCATGATGAATCACAAAATAGACAAGTACATACATGTATGTGTGTATGTATGTGCCTTACAGAATGTGCATGCATGTGCCTTACAGAGTTGCATTCCAGATGTAAACAAATTCATAAATAATAATTGCATAAGACATACTACTACATGCGTATCAAGAAGACATACTTTGCATCTCTTGGATCATATAACTCCATTAGGAACTATTTAAACAGACACACACAGACTTACTAACCTTTGTTTGCAACATACTTGTGGAAAATACAACCATAATAGACTCATCCACATCAAAAAAAAAAAAAAAAAAATAATGGAAGCATAAATAATAAATCCCTCAAAAATATCAATTATGAACATGGCCATAATGTGCTGCCCATGTTCATAAATTAAAAACATCCCAATCGCTATATATATATAATTCACATACTCAGTTAAACAAAAAAAAAAAAATCTTTGATAATAGCTAATTAGTTGAAAGCACTCTGATCTACAGATCATTTGGACAGTTTTTACACACTATATCCAGAAAAGAAATCACTTGTATGAATGCAAGAAAATAATCAGTTTTGTCAGTACTCTTCAATGAAACATGTATAAAAGAGGAATTGCTGTCCACACACACACATTTATAATATATATGACCTTTGAATAGCAGATATTGACAAGACTGATTTCTCAGTGAAGGGCATATTAGGTACAATTTTTTTTCATATTAATCAAGTTGTACTCATGGTTGTCACAAACACAACGCCAGAGAATTAACTCCACATACTGTTCTCAGTAAACCCAGCACCATGTATTGTACAAATACAGCAAACTCTTGAATAAACAGTCTGTGGCATAATAGATTTTAGATTTAACACAAAGCTGAAATGTTTGGGCTTGGCTGAATGTTGAAAAATATCTGGGCTTGGGCTAAACTCAGAAATTTTCTTTATTATATAAAAAAAAGCTCAGCTCAGCTTAATTGCAACTAGAAAAATTATGATGCAGTTTTGATAAACAAAAAATAATTGCCTAAGTTTTTATAAAAATAAATTAGTAATTTCATAATCTGGACCACTCCTCCAACTTTGTTAGTACAAAAAAAAAAAAAATTTACTAAAACTAACTAAAATTATGTTATATATTGACGATTCCATCAGATGCTTCTTCAAATTTAAATCAAAACTAAATATTTCTGGTATTACAATAAAATATTTTAGAATTAAATACCAAATTTAACAAATTTCTTATCCTAATAATTGTTTAAGCAACTTTTATCAGTTAGGCCTCACTGATTTATTGTTGAATTAGATGCAAGTTCTATTCTAATCATTTCTTTTCTAAAGTTTTCTCATTCTCTTTCACTTTTCCAGTAACCTCTTTGTGTCTCAGTGGAATATGGCTTTGCTTTGGGTGAAACAATAAAAAAAAAAAATGAAACTGAAAACTAGGGTCTGTCTATATTTCTGAGATGAGGTATTATGTACAGTATTTACATTAGTCGGACTATTGTCCTCATCTTTGTCGCCATATTTGTCACAACGTTTCGGCCGTTGTACGCTCCGGCCTTCTTCAGGACACATGGTACAGTGGATAAAGGCGTTGGTTAGATCCAGTGACAGACCCAAAGAGTGTGAGTTCAATACCCGGTTCAGGCAGTGGAGAACTTTCAGAGGGAAAATTAGCAGGAGATAACCGATAACTGACATCCATCAAACATGGCTCGTGGAACTAGAACAGTCTACCCCAGTGATCGAAATAAAGGGTTCGGTTCAAAATTCCAACCACCTGAAGAAGGCCGGAGCGTACAACGGCCGAAACGTTGTGACAAATATGGCGACAAAGATGAGGACAATAGTCCGACTAATGTAAATACTGAAAACTAGGGATTGAAAATCAGGAACCGAATTAAAACAAGCATAACTAACAAAATATGGCAATTATATGTATCATTATCTGATGCGGTAATAAAGGTGTTTTTACGTCCCAACCATATCAAATATTAAACATTTTCCCTTGTAATTCACAAGATTATGTATTGTAAATTTTTGAAGCATAGAAATGTACTATCCTGAACATCTCTATAAGCATTTATAGCTTAATGCTAGATAGACATGTCAACCCTTCAGTTCAATTTAAGATTTTGTTTTTATACCCCATTTTATACAAGTGTCTCATTAAAAATAATTTTTTTTAAGCTTATCACCCCAAGCAAGGCTGGAAGCCACTAGCACGCAAGGGGTTACAGAAGGTTTGGAGGAAGAGCAGATAGGAGTGGTAAAGGAGAGGATGTGGAGAAAGATAGTGGATCGATCAAGGCAAGGGGGTTACAGAAGATTTGGAGCGAGAGCAGATAGGAATGAAAGGTGAAAGGATGTGGAGAAGGGAAGTGGATAGATCAAGGCAACTGGAGATGTTGATTGACGTTACACTTAAATAGTTGGAGATTGTATTTGTCAGGGAAACAGGAATAAGGAAGGGAGTTCCACAGGTGAGATGTGCGAGACATGAAGCTATTGGAGTAGAAGAGACGTCTACATCTAACAGTTTCAACAGTGAAGGGGTGGGAACAGGATGCCAGCCTCGTAGGACATTTAAATTCATGAGGCCTAGGAACCAACGAAAGCAGCTCATCGGAGCAATTACCGTGAAAGTATTTGTAAAA
This sequence comes from Acanthosepion esculentum, assembly GCA_964036315.1. NCBI lineage: Eukaryota > Metazoa > Mollusca > Cephalopoda > Sepiida > Sepiidae > Acanthosepion > Acanthosepion esculentum. Next base: position 107,046,578 of record OZ038482.1, on the reverse strand, counting down.
AAGAGCGAGGCAACGTCGCGTCTGTGAGAGAGCGACTGCAGACAAGATGACAGATCAGGGCCAATTACATTGCATATCCGTCTCTGGAGCTTATCAAGAACCCTGAGGCAAACAGCAGGGGCTCCAGACCATATATGGCAGCAATACTCCATGCAAGGGCAAATGGTCGATTTATAGATTTGGAGGATTGATTCCAGGGAGAAAAATTTCCTGGCTTGGCACAGGGAGCCAACTTTCCTTGCGGTGGATGATGCAATTGACTCAATGTATTTGTTCCATCTCAGGTCAGCGGCCAGCGTGAGACCAAGCAGCCGCAGAGAGGAGCTCTCGAGAAGTTGGTCTTCAGACATTCTAATGGGATGCAGGGATGGATAATCCCCTGACATCATAGATCATCAGACTACAATGATGATGATTAAGCTTCATTGTATTTCTCAGAACAATGGAGCTTACCTGGAATTAACCATCTCTTCTTCCAGTGATATATGACTGTTTGTATAGAGATAGAGCAGAGTAATTCCCTGGCCTAGGAGCATGACTCTAAACTACCTCAATCAGAATTTGAACTCAGTTTGTCAATTTCATTTTTGATCATTGGATTATCTCTACACTTCATTGTATTGATTAACATTTTTAAGTATATCATTTATTATTTTGGAAAAAATAACATTCTTGTGGTGATTGATAAAAGCTATTTACACTATTTACATTGCTCAAACTGTTGTCCTCATCTTTACTGCCATATTCACAACGTTTTGGTTGTTGAAATGTCTGTCCTTCTTCAGGAGTGTACAATGCCCAAAATGTCATGAATATGGCAACAAAGCTGAGGATAACAGTCTGAACAATGTAAATAGTGCAAATAGTTACAATACCTTATCTCAGAAATATAGAGTGATAAAAACTACATTTGAAAGAAAACTTGAACTCCAAGTATATAAAAAAAAAAAAAAAAAAGGAACTAAATTCTTTATTAGAAATGCCACAGACCAATTTATTTTCTCATACTTATTTGAGGAAGAGTCCCTCCACCAATTACAGAAGCTGTTCTATTTTTATTGTTATTAGCCACTCCTGAATTTGTTCTCAATTTCAAGCAATTTATTTCATTAAAAATAAGTAAAAATTAAGTAATGACAAAAGTATTATTGCTATTTTCATCATTGTCTCTTTCATATGATCTTATACTGTAAATTATAATCATTTCACTGCATTGCAATTCATTATGAAAGCTAATAATAACAGTTATTTAACTTCTAAAAGTTTGAAACTTGAAATACTGGTAACACTGGATTCTATTACCATAGAAATAACTTTTTTCAGATTGAATTTGTCTCTAAAATTAACCAGTCTTAAATTAACTCAAATTTAAATTCAATTTATAAGCTACTGATACATTAATCCTTTACTGTCAGATTAAAAATAAATCCATTAATTCTTTTAAAATTACTTTGTTTATATTTCAGATATAAAACTGAGCAGATATGGGCTCTTTAGAAAAAATAATCTGAGTGAAGGGGATGTGCTTTCCTTAAATAGGGTAAAAAGAGCCTCACTTTCTATGAAATCTTCCATGGTCGAGTGGTAAAGGATGCTGGATCAAATGGTAATTTCTCCTACAATGTGGGGTGCTGGTGGACACATTTTATTTAATTAGATTTCTTAAGTGCACAGGCCAAGAGATTTAATACACACTGTTTAATAAACAGATAAAAATAGGGTGTATTTCAAGTAAGAAGTGTCCACTATAATAATGTTTGAATAAAAATGGCAGATTAAAAATAAATCCATTAAGTCTTTATATATAAAATCTGATGAAATTATGATCAAACTTTAAATTATACTCAGATAATCAGCATTTTTACTCGTGGATATCTGGTTTCGTCATTACTATGTAAATTAAATGCAATAAACTTGCATAAAAATCACACTATATTGTAAACATAACTGCAACAAAGATGAAACTGTAATAAATCACAATAATAATATAACAGAATCATGGGATAGTAATTCTGATGAATTCTAATAAACCAATAAGATGAAAAAAATGCTAACTGCTTGCTTTTTACATTTTGCCAGCCAAATTAAAACTTTGAAGACAATGAAATACCTCAGCAAAATCCAAGAAGACAATTACCAAAGACATCACAGTTATCCTCTAATAACCCAATAAATCATATTTTATGCTAAATGATTGCAAAAGTTAAATTTCATCACCAAACTACACTGTTGATACATTCCATAGTAACAGAAAGAAACAAATGTTTGAATACCTTAAAAAATTGAATTTTTATATCCAAATTAGAAAGTAAGAGTATTATGAGGATGAGTAGGATAGATATATATCAGTTGACCCTGAACATAAAAAAAAAAAAAAACAAGATTATAGTTGTCATGGAAACATTCTTGGAGATGTTCCACAAAGTAACAGTTCAGGGTTTGAGAGGAACTTACTTTTTATCAAAGGAATAAAGGAATGGGGATAGTTTGTCATGGCAAACACAACATGATAGGTTCTAACTGTGAAAGTCTGAGCTGGTGGTACAAAGGAATGCTGGAAAGTAAATATGTCTCTGGAAGCCAAGGTGCCACAGACTAGTGTAACCAATGTAATTCTTCTATAGCAGTTCCTGTATTTATTCAGAGGCCAACATTTCAAGTGTCAGAGAAAATATATAATCTATTGTGATCCTTGCAATATATGCTGCGTTCAGAACACAGATTTGCAGCAGCTTCACAAGTATTGCCACTTCTAATGGTTTTTTTATTGCACTCACTACTTTTATGTATTATGTTCCTTCAAAACATGGGTGATCATGGCTCTTCAAAACTTCATCATGTGGCTCTTAGTAGGGTTAACATATAGGTGTACAACAACATTCTAAAATCTAATGTCATCAACTCGAGCAGCAACGGAAGGCATTATCAACATTAACACAGACAAAATTAATTTTAATTTGTAATAAAAAGATAATTAAAATTCTTAAAAAAAAAAAAAAAAAAAAAAAAAAAAACTTATACTTATTTTTCTTTTTATTATAATTTAAAATTTAATGAGGTGCCTGAGCTTGGCATTTTTTTTTAGAATATCATCTTTGCAAAAATTCTCATATAATCAATTTAAACGGGGTTTTAATTTTGATATGTGCACTTACTGTGCTTTAAACTTCTTTTAAAAATAATTGATGACCTTTAAAAAATTTTGCGGCACACCTACAATCCCCTCACGGCACAACTGTGTGCTGTGACACACCAGTTGAAAATAACTGATCTACAGCATCATGATGATCTAATCACAGTTTTGATCCAAAGCCAACAAAGAGATGTCACTTTTCAAGATAAAAGTAATTTAAGGAAAGTATCTTAGTTTATTAATTTTATTTTAGCTTGGCAAATGACCATGAAACTTTAAAATAAAAGATCACAATTCATTTACATATCATTCCATTCATTTAGCAAAGAGACTGTAATTTTGTAAATGTATTTTCATTTGAAAAAGTTACATTATCAAGATACACATACATGTGCGCACCAGTATACTGAATTAATGTATAACTCCCCTAATAAAATAAATTTGATGAAACTTTGATGCATTTATATACACATATATGATTTGTTTATAAGCATCTGCACTCAAATTTGATTACAATCTAAGAAACCGTGAAGGTTAAGCAACTAAAAAAAAAAAAAAAAAAAAAAAAAAAAAAACCTGTAAACTTAAACAAAATAGTCATGAAATATGTTATTTTATACTGTATTCAAGAATTCTGCCAATTCATTCTTCTATAGTTACATTGAAATACCTTTTTCTATTTATTAGACCCAAGCAAAAAAAATTCTAGTAGTGAAAATTTACTGATCAAAATCATAACTAAATTGCTTATAAAACATTCAAAAAATAATTGTGATGAATAAAAGTGCTTAATATCAAGGATAGAGTGTGTAAAGGTAAAAGTGAATTATAAAGTTAACATCGAAAGGCAACAGCCAGTTTCATGCTTGAACACAACTTTCAGGCTAATATATATATATATATATATATATATATATTTTATACACACACACACAGTTAAGTCAGTTTCCATAGCTAATGATTAATAAAGCAATTATTTTGCACAAATATCTTACATGATCTTTTTTTGACAATGTATTTAATTCAGTGAAGAAAATTAATCACAGATTGAAAATTACAGTGAAAAATTTAGCTAATAACTCAATGTCAGGCTATGAATTTATTGATAAAAACACACACACATATATATATGAAAGATATTGTTCTGAAATTTGATTATTGCTTTCTACCTTGGTTCTCATTTCTCTTCTCAGTTTTTCCCCTCTTACCATATTCTGCAGAGCTGAAAATTACAACAGAACTTTTTACATATATATATATATATTAATCTTTAAGGAAAAAATATATTTGGCTTCCAGATTTGATGCTATTAGTTTTTGTCAGTTTCCGAGATAAACTTCAGCACATGATTCTTATTCTTCTAAAAACTTAACAGCCAAAAACATTAAAGAGCATTATTTGCATTGAATAACACCTTGTGTACTTATTAACAAATTAAGGTTCCCAACTACAGAATTGATAATGAAGCAAGTAAAATGTCCTTATTAAAATCATACAAATTAATGTTTGCACTTATAAAAATCTGAATGTCAAAATGTCTGAAATATGAAATCCTTGAATAAAGTTTTAATAATCCTTTTTTTTATTATTAATTCTTTTTTATGGCTTATCAACCCTTTGCAGGTTATTTAAAACCAGAAAATATTTTTAGATTGTAAAAATTGTTTTTGCCTGTGGTGGTGGGGATGGGGGAGATAATGATTTAGTGATACTAGTCTTACTAATTAATGCATATCTGGTGGAGAAAAGATTCACACCTTTTCCAAGGGTATTTACACCAAAGTGAATATAACGAATCCAACTGGAATTGGAACTTGGCTTTCTGATTAACAATTCTGAGTCATTATCCATTACACCACCCCAACAGCCAAGCTTACAGCATCTAATATTCCCAAACAGTCACCTATCTAGGTACAGATCAGGTCTGATGTTGCTTACCTTTGGTGATCATACAAGAACTGGTATTTCAACTTGGTATGGCCATAAGCATAGATGTCATGAGGGTAAAGAAGTCCTAATTGTCAAAACGAAAAAGCTCTAGACTAAAATAAGGGGACTGCTGTCACAGGTCAACAAAAAACAGAGATAATGTAACAATGGGAAAAAGCTGTGCCGATATGTTTTGCCTCTTTATAGAGGTGTCTTCAAGTTGGAATGAGCGACAAAACCAATGTAAGCATTGGAAATTTTGAAGGAAAGGTATTAAATATCTTTATCAGATGCTATGGACAGAAAGTATTTTTTTTCTTCTTTTTTCTGTACTAAAACCATTAACATCTGCTTCATTTGAAATTAACCTATAGTGAGTAGATCTTGTTTTTTTTCTATTAGTTTGTATACAGAATTGTGCTACTAATTCTTTTGTGATGATTGGTAATGTTACATATGAGCTTAGTTTGAGGTTGTCCATAGAGAATTATGAGATCAGTGCTCTGCAAATGCATTTTCTTCTTAGAGAAGTATAATTTCTAGTATAATTGTCATCATCACTGTCTGGAAAGCTTTTCCACTTGATCACATTAATCCCACCTTTATTCAGATACTATTCTACATCTTAGTAACAGGCATCAACAAGAAGTGCAAAGTAGCGTAATTGTTATCAACTCAGAAAATGGAATAGGCCAACTGAGTTCAAATTCCAGTCTTGACAACACACAAGAAGTTTGGACTAGAATCTATCAGATTATAACAGATTTCAGCTATAATAGGGAGCTGAGAGTATAGCAAGTCTTCAAATACTTAATACTTATTTAGAACCAAAAGGTCCAGCCTTAAAATGAACATACAACTTAAAAATCAGTGTTCAACCCATTTATCAAAAACCTGACCAAGCATTTCAAGAAACGTAATAGTAGATTGGTCAAACTTTACATAAAAATAGATGCAGACACCTTGCTCAGAGTCATCAGCCATCAAGATCACAAGATTTGTTCCTACATATTACAAAATCTAGCATAAAAAATTTTAATGAAATAGATAGCACAAATCCTACTAGCAAATTGATTCTGCAGGCTTGTTATACTTAACATCAGGAAGAGGCAGCTAAAGTTTCTGGGATACATAATGAGGAAAGAGGGCCTGGAGAATCTGATACTCACGAGTTGAATAGAGGGAAAGAGTGACAATGGAAATCAATGTGTGACATACCTGGTGGGCTTAAGCAAACGGATGACAGAATGTGGTCTGGGAGAGGAAGCAGAGGGAAGGAACTTCTTGAGAGCTGCAAGGGATAGAGGGAGGTGGAGAGCCATGGTCACCTAGGTCCTGAAAGGACATGGTACATGAAAAGAAAAGTTTTGGTACCAACAAGCATTAGTTTTATATACATTTCCATTGAACAATCAAAGAAAAAACCATCCCACTGCTAGTCATCCTGAACATCTTAATACTAAGGTTCAACATTCCAAGTTTCCAACATGTGCAATTTTTCTCACTCGAAAATTTTTAAAGCTTCCTAATTGATCATGAAGAAAATGGGGAAGGGGTAGGAAATAGAAAACTTGTACAAGTGCACACATATCTCCAGGCTGGAATTTTTATCAAGCCTTATCAAATTGAAAAAGGATACATATTTAATACATCTCCAAGTACATTTCATATTTTATGAAAAAAAATTTCATTTTTAGGTTTTACTAAAGAGGGTTTGGCAATCTTGCACAAAAAAAACAGAATGTCTAAAGGACATTTTTTCCCCACCTCTTTTATTTTAACTACCTTCACTCCTCAGCAATGTTTATTGTTTTAAAAAGTGATGATTAGAATTGTAATAAACCTAAACATATGATGAAAGTGAATTTATACATTTTTTGTTTGAGAATTGACAACAAAAATACACAACACTATTTTTAGATCATTTACATTATAAAAACTAGTACAATTAAAACTAACGCAATATTTATCATTTACCAATTTATAAAGAAATAAATATGAAAACGATTTTTTATTCATAAGTTTATAAATATTTACAAAGAAAATGTATAAATTTACTTTCATATGATTAGGTTTCATTATAATTGTAATTATCACTTTTTAAAACAATAAACATTGCCAAGGAGTGAAGGCAGTTAAAATAATAGTAGTGTCAATGAAAAAAAAAAAATCATTCTTTTGACACTTCATTTTTTTTTTTCAGGCATAAAGGTCCGAGTTTGCTGAGAGACCTTTCTTCTAAACATGTTGTGAATGTAATAAAAGCTAAAAGAACTTATTAAAAGTATCAGGCAAATCAAGTATTTAAAATTGAACTTTAAAAATTTGTCACGCAGATATTTTTTGGCAACTTAGAGTTGCTTGTACTTCTTAGCATATTCTGTACATGAAAAAGTCTTTGCCATGAAGACTTGCATCAGGAATGGATATAAATGGATATCAGATCTACATTTTGATTTCTTATATACTTATCAACTGACATAATGAGCAGTATTCTAGTCAAAGAAAATGTCCTTGAGGCCAAGGATTTCATTTAAATGCTTTGGGATACTGTCACTGAAGCATTGCTCATCAATATCCCTGAAGACAGGCTGTAACTGAAGATACAATATATATTTGTTACTTTTTCACCCTAAAATTCAGACAATGGCATGTGACAGCACAATGGAATAATGCCATTTCAAAATGCTTTCCAACAAAGGTTTTGATCAGGAGGGGTATTTGAAAAAAACAAAAAAATAAACAAACTATTAATAGCAACCATTTTGGTTTGTATGTCTTGTATGTTAATGTAAAATGACAACAATGGATATGAAAGCATCAATAAGTCTACTGCTCCTACACAAAATCAAAAGGAAGATCAAATTTTTTTTTACATAAGAGAGAACTGATTTATATCACCAACCTAAGCTGTCAAATACATCCACTGAAAATTCAAAAAGTTTTCCCCTATATGAAATAGCATAGGAAATTCATCCAAGATTGTAGCCAGCATTAAAAGATTTTTTAGCAAAGTTTAACAAACATTAAAAAAAAAAAAAAAAAACAGCTGTGTCAAAGGATGTTTTTTTCTCTTGATACCGCTGTAACTGTATACTCCCTAGCATCAGCAATTTTTAGTTTTAAAAAGATTTTTTTTAGATTTTTAATAAAACCTAAATATATGAAACAGGATTTATGCATTTTCTTTTTTTCTGAAGAATTGACAACAAAAATATTAAATACTATTTCCAAAATTATAAAAATATGTGAACTAGAATGTAAAAAATATTTTTTACTATATTATAAAGAAATAACTATGAAAATTTTTTATTCATAAATTTATAAAAATGTTTGAACAAGAAAATTTAAATTAACATATAATGAATAACTAATTATAAATTGATAAAATGCATTTTCTGAGCATTTCTTTCATTTGCTCTTGCCACAATTTTATTTTTATAAAAAGATTGAAAGCATCTGAATTTATACATGCATTTCTATTTTTCTTCTTTTTTAAGCATTTCACCCCAAGCAAGGCAGGAGTGCTACTAGCATGCAAGAGGTATACAGAGAGTGGGAGCAAGAGTAAAAAGGCGTGATAGAGGAAAGGATGACGAGAAGGATGGGAAATAGATCAAGGCATCTGGAGATGTTGATTGACATTGCATTTGAATATTTGGAGATTATAGCTACCAAGGAAGCAAGTAAGAGGAAGGGAGTTCCACAGACAGGAAGTATGAGACATGAAACTATTGGAGTAGAAGAGATGGCTACATTTGACCATTTTGACAGTGAAAGGGTGGGACTGAGATGCCAACCTAGTAGCACGTTTAAATTCATGAAGTTTGGGAACCAACAAAAGTAGCTCATCAGAGCAATTACTGTGAAAGTATTTGTAGAAAAGACAGAGGGAAGTGATGGCACATCTGTGAGAGAGCGACTGCAGACGAGATGCCAGATCAGGACCAATCACATTCTTTTCAAAGTTTAGTAAAAGCCATCCTTTTGACACAATCCCCCCCCAAAAAAAAGGTACATTTGTTAAACTTTACTGATTATTTTCTTCTGAACTTCATATTTGGATGAAGCATTTTAAAATGTAGAATTTCAAATGAGTTCAGAAGTTTCAAAATGGTCATATTAAAATTTTACCATTTCAAATGTCAAAACCTGTTGATGTTTATTGTGAGAAAATAGCAATAGGGAAGTTCAGAATAAAAAAAAAATTTTTTTTAAATTACCAGAATTTATTATTGGTGACCACAATCTTAACATAAGCTACAACAACTTCTTCAGAAGGTAGTGAAGGAAAGTGAGAAGAAAAGATTAAACATCAACTGCAAGAAAGCAGAATGCATGGTTTTTAGCAAAAGAATGAGCCCATAGTGTGAATTGTAAATCAGAGATACTAAAATCAAACAAGTGTAGCAACTTAAATATCTGGGAAGTGTTTAAACAGAGGACAGAAAATGTGTCACTGAAATCTGAAAGCATATTGGGATAACTGAGGAAGCATTCAAAAAGCGAAGCAGAGTATTAAGAAATAGAAAAATTTTGCTAGAAACAAATAAGAGAGTACTAAACTGCTACGTGATATTTGTCCACCTGTATGGTAGCAAGTAGTGCAGGATCTCCTCAAAGATGAAAAGCAGACTTGAAGCAAGAGAAAAGTGATTAATACAGAAGGATGCTGAGGATACCGTGGACTGAACATATGAGCAAAGATGAAGTTTTGGAGATAATAGAAACAAAAAGGAAACTAATAATTAACATCGACAGTTGAGGTTTCTGAGGCACATGAGGAAAGAGGGCTTGGAAAATTTGATACCCATAGGACAGATAGTGGACAAGAAACAGAGGAAAACAACACATAACATACCTAGTGAGCTTGAGTAAATGGATGGCAGAACAGTGCTTAGGAGAAATAACAGAAAAACAAAGTTTATTAAGAGCTACAAGAGACAGGAAGTTGTGGAGAGCCATGATCGCCTACATCCTGAGGGCACACGGCACATAAAGAAGAATTCTAAAAGGTATAAATTAGTCCCAATTCTAAACTCAAAAATGCTGAGGGACAGAAATCAAGTTTGATCAAAAATCTATTTCCAAAATTCGCAATGCACAATTACTTTCTACAGTCACAAAGAATCATGAAAACCCATCATTCAAAGTAGCATTCTATTATTGGAGAAAGAAACATTGCGATTGGTCTGAACCAGCATTTATCAACCTTTTTACACTTGTGGAACCCCAAAATAGTTTTCATGTCTCAGGGTACCCCTACATAAAAAATGATTATATACCATTATTAATATCCATCATATTTTTATCATAGATCATGTTGTAAATATAATATATGGACACCATGCACGCTTCTTGTACTTGAGTGAGTCACTCAATGATACATGAATCTGCCTTATACAAGTCCTGTTCACTAACCAGTGAAGGCAGTTTCACACAGATACCATATAGACATCACTAAATATATTCTCTATGATTATTATAATTTTAAATAATATAAGAGGTTGAAGATTTTATTATACTAACCAAGAATTTTCCATCAATATACTGTATGTGTATAGTAAAATTATGGATATAAAATTAAACAAAAATTACTCAAAAATGCATTAGCCTATTTGTTACTGTTTCTCATGGAACCCCAAGTGACCTCTTGCAGAACTCTAGAGTTCTGGGGAACACCAGTTTGGAATTCTCCCTAAGTTACCTGGATTGACAGACACCTAATGAAGGCCAGAGGGCACACTGGATGAAATGTTATTCTAGTGATACAGAAAGTACTTATCTCCCTTTGATGGAGTTAAGACAAGTGGGTTACATAACAGCCACTTAGTGACAAGAGCAGCAGTCAATTTCAGTCAGTTTACAGTAGCAAAACCAAGAGGTTGCTTTCTTTTGCCTGGACCTCCTATGGTCCCGGCAGAAGCTAAATCTGCCTACCCAGCAGCTTACAATCCATGGTGCCGTTTCTCTTTCCCAGTTATAGAAAGAAACTCCAGCTTGCAGTCCTCAATTTGGTAAAACTCAAGACTTGCCGTTTCCCAATTGTGTAATATGTCTTCGCCTGGGACACAGATGAATCTGGCATCCTAAACATGGCTTCTCCAGACATTATATATGACCCTTTTTGTTTCTCCTTACACTCTGCTTTACCATGTATGTAATATATTTTCTCTGCACGGTCCACACATATATATGTATATATAGTTTTGTGTACAATGTAGCATAAAAGTCTGAGAACAAAGCATGTTTGTCATTCCTTTTCCTTTCAGTAATTCTATTTGTGAAATATGGTATTATGTCAGATATAATAATACCCATAATGAGGGCAACACAAAAGGGGAGAACAAACATTTCTTCTATAGCTCACTCTGGCTACATTATGATAACAACAACAACAAAGTTGAGGACAATAGTGTAAATATCCAATTTAGTTTATGGATTTTAACCTTGATGTTTCTGCTGAAATTCTAGACAGTTATGAAATATCAGTAAATATGATATCTTTTTATGGTTCCAGAATTCATCTTTGACTACATTTGTACTACCTCAGTCATCTTAGAGTTCTAGAACTGAAGACATATACAAGAGAAATACTCAGAAGTCTTCTTATAAGGGACAAACAGAAAGTATAAAAATAAAGCCATATGGCTCACTCAGTTGAGTGAGCCATATGGCTTTATTTTTATACTTTCTCGCAAGGGAAAAATCTCTACTGCCTGGTGGTTAAAAAAAAAAAAAAAGTTTTTAAAGCAATCTACTTGTAACACTTATGGTTAGTCAAAAGTGAAACAAAAATTAGCATATTTAGTGACCTATAATACCATGCTTGTCCAATGGAAAGGTATTTGTTTTTGTTTTGTTACAATAATCACATGCAAAACAAGAGTATTTTCACCAATGAGCTAAGTCATCATTTTCATCTCTATGGATTTGGTTTTGATGGAGAACAAGGCTTCGCTTATGTGTGCAATCATCTGTAGCAAGTGGTTCCACACCACTTTTGTGATGCCTCACCATAGGAGCTTCAAGATCATTAAATCACATTGCTGCAAGGTATTTCAAGTGTTCTAATCTAAAATGTAGTGAACTTGGTACACACACACACTAATAGGAATAGCTGTCTATGGTTCAAAAGTTGCTTAGTGATGAAAAAAGTATTAAAGTTAAATTGTAAATCAACAAATATGACTAAAAAGATTTTCCTGGAAATTTGATTCTTTTATCTTTCTTTAAATATTATCAGTGCACCAAGCTTCTTGTCACAAGCATTCAATTTGTCTTAATTAAATTAAAATCCTTGTGTGCCGTTTTTTTTTTTTTATTAAACTAAAGCTTTGAGCTTGAATAACTTTGCGCCAAATACTGAATCTACTTATCTTTATTTTAATTGAATAATTCTTATTTTTCAGTTATTTACATATATGTAAATGACTACTAAATTAAACGTCTTTAATTAAAACCAAAATAATCTCTTGTTGCCAACAGCAACTGGATGAATTCCAAAATCGCAATTCAAAATTACAAATTTAGTCTTAAAATAAATTAAATGTAAATCTTTGCCTATCAAATCTCAAAGCAAAGATGTAAACAGCAACTCTCAAAAAAAACTGAGTTTTCCGTTTTATTGAATTATTTTTGGTAAAGTTTCAGTCTGTCTACATTGCATTTTTTTTTAAACTGAAAGAACGTCTTCAGAGATTTTTCTTTACGCAACAAAAAAAATTTTTAAACACCCCCAAATTTAAGCATACATACAATATATGGAATGAAGATGATGAAACTGCCCCCCACCTCAATATACTTCTACAAACTTTTCTAAAATAATGACATATTCAACACATAATTCATTAATTACTGAAAAATATCAGTACTAAATTTTTTTTCAAATCATAAATTAAATCGGATAATTCTTTGAATTTTTAAGAACTGGAGGTAGCGTTTTCTATTTTCATCACCGAAAATGCGCGCAAATGCACTTTGGTTTTACCTAGATTTATTGGATTCAATCACGATTTTACTGCAATTTACCTTAGCGGCGATCACCCGCTGTGACAAACTTTGATTATGGAAATCTAGAATTCGAGCACACTCAACTTCGGTAAGTTTGCTTGCTTTAGACATTGTGACACCTTTACACAGTGATTGCTAATCTCTAACTGAACTAAAAAAACATTGAAATTACCCTAACAATTTATACCCCCTGGTCTTATAATTTTGATCAAGTGTAAAACGCCTCATTTTATAAAAATGTCCATTTCTGAATAGATTGATTGGATAATTTTTTTGTCTACATAACCTTTTAGATTATAGAATTAATAACCTTAAGTTTAAGAAAAAGTAATGTATCCATGACAGTCTCTTATAAAAATTTTTCAAGTGGTCTTAAATTTTTGATCAGGAGTATATAATTTAGATACCTCCACCGAACTGAAAACTTTAATACAAATCACTTTGTACCAAGATTTTTTAAATAATTTTAAAAATGTTTTAACTATAAAATATTACGTAAAACGTGTTCATTTTTTAAATTATGGTCGACCATACACGGTATTATGAAAAAATAACAGCGATGGCTACAGTCAACATTCCTAAAATTAGATTACAGAGAATATTTTCCAACAGTTTAAGATTACAGAGTACTTAAAAATTATATAAAAAAGGAGGTGCTGACTTTTGTTAAATTATGTTTTAAATTATATGCATGAGATGAGAATAACACAAAAAGTAACAACGCAATAACATTTTTTTTCTTACAATAATGCAAGTTATTTGAAAATTAGTGTTTAGTTTTTTAGTTAGAAGAGAACGCATATGACAAACTTTGACATAAAATAACACTTCTTTTCTTAGTTAACGTTATGTCAAAGTTAGTTAATGATTAACTGAAGACCGTGATGAGAGTATTTTGTTAACAATTCAACAGAGATTATCTTCCAATAAAAGAAATACAAACGTAAGTTAAAGAATTTCAAACAATTTACCTCCGTTGGAAAACGATAAGCACTGAAACATTGAAAAAAAGTTCGCGCGCTTTAATTTAAATACTGATGAGTGACGTCATGATTTCCAATGACAAGTGTGAAACAATAGAATTCAGACATTATGATTTCGTAACTAGAGCACTTCGATGTAATGCCAATGGTTAGTATTATTAAGCTCGTTTCGCTAAATCAATTAAAACTGAAGATTGAGTGTGATCATTCTGTTCTCATACTTGCGGCCTTCTGCTACGCTTAACTTATTAAATGACTTATTTCGGAACTAAACTGGACGGTACGACACTTGCAAAAACCTGATCGAAAAGTCACCTCTTCCATTTGGGGTGTTGTCTACAATGGAAGATTTTCTTTCCTCCCCCACCCCAGATCAACTTATTTTCCGCACATATGAATACTACCACATGAAAATTGAAATATAGTAAGGGTGGGGGAGTACGAGACCCTTGCACCAGCCCCTACAGGAAAGCAAAGAAGGTTAAAATTTTGCTTTTTATTTTTACAGGGTTAATTTGCAGTGTAACACCCGCAATTTCCAGAATACTTATATACTTGATAAAATCTACCGTTTTGGAGTTATCGACAGTGAAATTTGGGATTCAATCGCGTTGTTTGCATACATTCGCTGCGGAAAGTTAAACCCGGAAGATTACGGAAAGTTAAGCTTGGAACTGATCTTGTCTAAGTTTGTCTCAATTATTGTACACACGCTCAGTTTGCGCAATGATACCTACACTGATAGCTATTCTGCAGCGAATGTATACAAACAACGCCAGTAATGGCTGCCCGCGATGCGAATGAATCCGGATTTTCACTGTCGATAAAAAAACGGTAGATTTTTATCAAATTTAAACGGTAGATTTTATCAAATTTATCAAGCCAGATTCGAATGGAAAATGTACAATTACACAAATGTAAGTTTTCTGGAAATTTTTAATGCGAACCGAGTGCGGGTGTTACACTGCAAATTAACCTTTTACAGATATATTGAGTGGCAGTGTTGGGGACGAATAGAATGTGTTTAAGTGATATCAGAAGGTTTTTTGGTTGTATGTGAAAACAAGGCAATAAATCAATTAATAGTAATACAAACATTTATACAATCAAACTATATTTACAATGATGTTTTTATGTTGTCGAAAAGTTGGTGTGTTAATGTTTGTATGAAAACATCCGGATTGTTTTAATGTTCAATGTGTTCGTGTAACATTAGAAGCAGTGTTAGATTGGTTGAAAGACAACTGAAGTTGCGTACCCTTAACTTGGTATATTTGTACTTAAGCTCATAACGAAGAAGATTGTACTTTTATGGTACTTGCGTAAGTGTCGTAAAGTTCTTTACTTATTTAGTAGTGAATGTTCTGTTCACTTTAGGCAAGCAAAGTTTGTTTTATGTTCGAAAGTTCTTTAACATCTGACTGCGTTAGTCAAAGCCCTTGGTTCCTTGGCCGTTATCTGCTCGGCGTGACACGTGGTCTTCCGGTTTAAATATCGGCTCCGGGAAGAATGGCGCGTAATATGATCGTGGGAGCGATCTGATTGGTCGAAACTGACCAATCAGCAAGCCGGATTTACGGTGATCGACTAATGGATGCAAGAAGACTGCATTTCCAGCGGAGGGTAGACTGGCTGTCGTGGAAGATTCCACAGCTGAAACCCAATTATTTTATTATTTCATAACATCTCTCAGATGCTCTGGCACACATAATCAGTGATGTTTTTATGGTTATTTACCAAGCACAGCTTAGATGTAGTACAAGGCCGCAAGTATGGATCATCATCTCGTGAGTCATAAATGATCATGCAATGTAGCCTTGCTAACAATTTACACTACGTCCAAGTGCCGCTCCCTTTCACTCAATTTTTTGCTCCTGACCATATTTTTATTAATAAACAAAAATACCACCAATGTCTGGGCATTTAAGACATCACGTGACCAATAAGTAATATTCGCGCCAATTTCAAAAACTTCTTTTCTCTCAGAGGTCGTGGAATAAGGGTTTTCTTTTCTACAAAGAATTATCCGCTGCTTTACGCACAAAATCTAACCGCCTGAAACATCAAATAATCGGACGATCAATAACCTAACGAACTCAAATTGTTGAATTATTTTATTTTAAACCTCACTTGAACCAACGATCATAATTACTATTGTTCTAGATGAAATTTAGTTAACCAGAAAGTGTTGATTCTCGTTACCTGGACTCTGCTTCTAATAAGTAAGTCAAGTGTTTTCCTCTTTTTCCTTTTGGAATAATTGCGGACTGGGTTTGGCTGACGTTTACCGGACACACTTGGACTTACCAAAACATAAGAAATCAAGATGGCGACTTATTGAATTGACTGCTTACTAAGTAATAAAAGTTGGAAAGCTCTAAAATTGTGTACAAACCAAATAAAGAAGAGTGAGAAGAAAACAAAGAACTAGTACGACGATTAAAAATTTAAGGTATTTTCCCGATTTAAAAAAAAAAGTCAGAATTTTTTTTATTCGAGAAATATATTAATTTCGTCAAGAAATGCAATTGTTTCTTTTTTAAAAAAGAGTACTGACGTTTGTCGTTCATTGTTTTTGTCATCGCCGCCATCTTGAATATGACAGTATTGATAAGTGTGCCCGGTAAACGGTAGTGAAGCTAAATTGTTAAAAAGGAAAAGAATTACTTGTGAAATATCAGGTCTCAAAACAAATATTAAGTTGCTTACAAAGCACTCTTTATTGCCTACTGCTGTTCATATAATTTAAATGTGATTTTGATTGCTTGAATATTGAAGTTTAGTTTATTACATAGAAATTGATTTCTGAGAAGTCTTTTTTCTAGCAATTTTAACTCTTCTATGTCATGTCCAGTCTTGTGCATTAACACAAACGAAATTTTGTACTATGAAATGGACGTTCCAGAAAGACCTCTGTAGATGCAGACTTGCAGAAATCCCCAGTATAAGGAGTGACTCTACAAAGAATTCTGGATGACGGAATGAAAATAAAAAAAAACAAAAAACACTCTGTCTGTACACACCCATTTTTACTCTTTCTTATATTCTAGAGAGTAAAGTACTTTGACTTGATTCATATATTTACAGAAAAGTAGTCTAGATCTTGTAACTTGAGAAATTTGAAACCTGTGCTAAAAATGCATAAATTTTAAAGAGACTAAAAACTCAAGCAAGTTTGCACGAAAATTTGACATTGTACAGAATACCAGAGTGGCACAGAACGTAAAAGAACGATTTCATAATGAAATTGTAGAAAGGTTGAAGGGATATTTGATACTAGAAAGAAATTTGTACTTGAATACTATTACTTAGTAGAGTTAGACTGTAAATACTACTACAGGAAAGATTTTTAAGCGGTGGCGGACTGGCCAGGGTGTTAAATCGATGGCAAGTGGACATTATACCAAATAAAAATGCAATAACGAAACACAGACAACTGTTTTAGTAATAAAAAGGAATAAGAACTTTATAAAGTTCTTCCTTTTTATAGTGTGCAGATTGACTTTAAACTTTAAAATTATCTGCACGCTATCAGTTAAGACAAGTCTAGGACATTTTTCAACGCTAAAGATCATAAAGTTAAGAAATTTGTTGTCCGAGGAGAACTTGGAATTATACATGTTGCTATCCACTGAAAATGAATTAAATTAATTGGGTGCAGAAGCAATTATTGACAGATTTGCACAATCATTTAGTAAACACAAACAATTGTTCTTAAAGTCGGGGATTGTGTGCTTTGCTCTATTGTGCTTTTGAATGATCTATTAGAATAAATTGAGCAGTAAATTGTTTAGAAATATCAACCAATTACATAAAATTAAAAAATAAATAAAAATTAAATTATAACATTTTGCATTTACACTTACTGCCAATATGTACAGTGTATATATACTAAGATCCATCCCCCCCACACACACACGCAAATATTTTAATTGTACCCTTTTTTCCCATATGTATTTTTTAATTTTATATATTCATTATGAAAATTAAATGATAGTAGTATTGTAGTTGTGAGTGGACTCACATTGTCTCCTGGTAATCACCATTCGACCATACATGGAATACAGTTACCATATATGTTCTGGTGCCCTTGCCGTTCATCTCAAGGTTCTCAACAAAATCCAAAGTGGGATATGCAATGTGATTGATCCTGACTTGGGATTTTGACTCCTTTCACTTTCTCACTGTCTTTTTTACAAATATTTTCATAGCATCTGCAATGTCAAACTACTTTCACTGGTGCCCTGACTGCATAAATTTAAGTCGGCTACTAGGGTGGCATCTCGGTTCCACCCTTTTACTGTTTAAACAGTTAAATGTAACTGCCTCTTCTACTCCAACAGCTTCTCTCACATTTCCCGATAGTGGAATTCCCTTCCTCTTACTTGCTTCACTGATAACTATAATCTTCAAAAATTTAAATGTAATGTTAATTGACATCTGATGCCTTCATACCTGTTCTTTTTATCCTTTCCTCTATACCCTAGTCTTTTCTCTTACTTTCACTCTCTGTAGCCTCTTGTGTACTAGTAGCACTCCTGCCTTTTTCGGACAAAATGCATATAATAAAAAAAAAATCCTCCACTGGATTTTAGCATTTTAAAAATTTAGCTTTCAAATTTAGTGCTTTTGATCTAAAATATTAACAATGTAGATAATGGGAGAAAATTATAAATTTTAGCAGATATGTACAGTGGCATTTCTAGCAACCAGGAAGTTGTGAACCAAGAATTAGTGTGTGTGAAAGGAGAAACAAAACTCAGTGAATGTGACAATTTATGCTTCTCTTTGCTAGTTTATACAACTTTCACAAATGATTTTTTTTTAAATATTGTAATACCTTAAGTAAAATATTATTAAATCAAACTCTTTTTCTCAAAGAGTAGTAGTAGTAGTAACTGCAATGATATGTAAATGACTGCTTAATTAGCTATAGCTAAGGCATAAACTGCTCAAGGAATAAGAGTAGAGCAGCTTCTGGTATGCAAGTATTGTGTGCTGACTGGCAGTGTGATTCACTCAAGTCACAGGAGGTCATCTCTCCAGGCAGTACCTCTCATTTGGAGGTGTCTGGGATTGCTGTTATGATAAAATGCACTTTAAACTGACCTTGTATCCCATTTGGAATTGACATGAGTGCACTAAAAAATCAAGCTCTCTGTATGCAAGATAAAAGACTACAACTGGACTGATAAGATATGAAGCAAAACACACTTCATAACAGTAACAATATTTAGATTTAATACTGTTTAATCCTACGATTATCATGTTGGCTATCAAATTAATCAATGAAACATTCTAAGTCAATTCTCTTGAATTGGAAACTTGATAGAACAAACAAAAATCTCTGGTGAGGGCCATGGCTCCCTCTTGCTACCCGTGGAACCACTGGTTAGTATGTGGAGCAAAGATGGAAATAAATGCCAAGACAGTCAAACACTAAATGACAAAAAAATAGTTTCCGAGTTGGGGGGGATAGTGCATTCTTCCAGTTAATAAATTAATGTTCTGAAAATAAATATTAAACCTTTTTCAACCAACAGGTTACATTGCCACCAAACAATAAAAAACATGCTTCATGAACCCTTTGAAGGGTATTTGAGCAAAGTTTTTAGACTGACAAAGGAACAAGAGACAGACATCAACAGTTCATTGACACTCGGCTTAAAAGAAATTCTTTTACTCCTTTACCTGCCTTCCTCGCCAAGTTACATGACTTACACTTTCCTCTTCATTTTCACCCTTGCCTCTTCTTTCTCACACATACACACAAAGAAATTACATTTCTTTTAATCTTAAACTCCAGACAAGGACTGTAAGATCTCTAAAACTCGTATATGCTAAGAAAAATGTAGTTGTAAATAACACAAAAATACAAATTTTATATTTTTTCGCTTTTTTCTTTGTTGTGATTTGATTCAAATCCACAACAGCCATATACTCGAATGTCATCAAGTCTAAGAAAAAATATATATATATATATATATATATATATATATATATATATATATATATATATATAAAAACTTTTACAGTACCTATACAAAGATAATGAGCTCTGTCAAATTAAAATGTGAAGAAACCAAGCATCAGTGAAATACATCATTGATGTGGGTTTTACCTCCACTTGGCTGCCAAGACACCTGATAGGTGGTTTTGTTCAGGTTAATAAAACCCTTTCTCTCTTTTGCTCAGAAATGCAGCATTGTAAACATGAGTCTTGTTCCTGCAGGATTTTCTTTACCCCAGGCAGCCATCTACAAGATTTTAACTCTCACACACAACACATTTCTTAACAGCAACGCATTAAATGTTTTACTTCCTTTTCAGCTATATGTACACACAAGTACATTTTTACATTTCAGGTATTGTTATATAAATATGTAAAATTCTACCATGCACTGAGATTTATTCCTCTTGAAAATGCCGAATTCAGCTTCTTCGTGTTCTCAATTTCATTCCAATACAAACCACTTAGACACGCCTGCTTGACAATGATGTCCTCCATTTAATTTAACCAAGCCTGTCAAAAATGTACCATGTTTTCCCACCCATTAGTAGCACTTTTGTAGAACAATCTTTTAATTGGCTCAAACTCCTGTCGTATATGTCATACATTGTCTTAGCTTTGCTCTCATTCTAAAGATGGCTACTGAGATCGATTATTATAATAGAGAACCTAAAAAAATAAAGAAACAGGCTGTTGTAGATGCTTTCTTTGAACTATTTTATTTTTGTCATGTTACTTCATGTTTTCATTTTACATTCAACAAAAGTGTAAAATAAATGACAAACTTTGTTTTTGATTTAAAATATTTTAAAGTTTTTTGATTTTAACTAAAATAATTATATACTATTTTAAAAACTGTATCTTGTTTTGGATTTAAATACAATGCATAAATCATAACTGAAATTCAAATTATTTTGTAGGCATTATGGCTTTTTTTTATTTTCATCTTTGTGCATGCACTCAAACTGTCAAACTTGGCTATGCCTCTACTTTAAAGGAAATGATTATGTATAAAAATTCTTTGGCAATAAAGTTAGTTGAAAATGAAAGAATTCAGCCAATTGTACTCTTTTTTTTTTTTTAATGACAGCTTCAGTTATAAATAACTATTTGGCAACACTGACACCTACTAAAAACTCAGTCACTAAGCAAAACATTTCCGTAAGAAAACTGCCAAATCTGCTGATACTGAAAAAAAATGTAGGTACTTTAAAAAAAACAAAAAAAACATGATACCTAAGATTTAAAATGCATTTTAAACATGAAAAATCAAAAATGCAATACCAAAGGTTTAAAATGTATTTTTGAAATTGCTAAAAGTCGCTGATTTTAGTGCCATTTTTAGCCATCTGTTATCACAATGTAATTCTTTATTAAAAAAAAATAGTTAAAAAATAAAATATACTTCTCTAAAACTTTATTTGAGGAATTTTAGCTTATTTAAAGTTTAATTAAATTAAGGAAATATTCTAAGTAATATTTTATTGAATTTTAGGTACTTTGGCTTTAAATTCACTATAGTTATCACTTTTATTTTCTGATAATGTTGTGTATGGCCATCCGTATTTTCATACACACAAAAATAATTCAAAATTGTTTTTAAAATATTGGGGTCACTGAATTGCAGTAAGCATTTCCATTTATTAGTAGTAAATATAGTTTTACTTAATAATAATATCACCTAAGCAGTACAAATTAATACAGAAATTTTAAGATTAAAACTATAAATTATTCTAATTAGAATTTTTTATAAAATGAAAACAATTCAGGTAAAAAAATTCCCTATTCATCAAAAAAAAATTTTCTTAAGACAATTCTGTCTGTAATATATTTTATTCATTAAAGCAATTAAAATCAATGTAATTTTCATCACAAAGGGACTCAAATTTCCCATACTAATTTATGGTCAACTTTTGATACAAGAAAAACAAATTTTGAAGGTTATAAAAAGGATTAAAAAATTTAATGTTTAAAAAATATCGTTTGATATTTCTTAATAACAAAGATTTTGATGATAAAACTTTTTTTTTTATTTCCCTTGGGGCATTTTTTTTCATCATGTATGTCATTTTTTTGGTGGTACATATGTTTAAGCAAGATATTTGTGGCTTAAATAATTTTACTTTTATAATGAAAATGTTACTGCAATTATAAGAAAAATATTTTTATTCAGAATATATTTCATTCAGTGTGTCATACACTTTCCTTTAAATAATAGTGATTTGTTTTTGTTTTTTTTTTTCTTAATGTAACTTAAATTTTTGAACCTGTACAGTTACAATCAAACAATCTTAATATTAATTCTCTTTTCTTCACGTTTTTTTTTTTAACAACTTTCAGTAAAGTTTAACAAATGCACCAGAAATAAGAAACAGGCAATTTTCTTTTTTAAAAGCTACTTTTTGAATTTTAATAAAACAATCATATGAAATTCAATTTATACATCTTTCTTTATAACAGAATCTTTTTTTTTTTTTTAGGGTACAATTAAATTTTGACCACTTTTTTTTTTCCTTCCTTCCTTCTCATCTCTCCTTATCTTTCCAAGGAACAAAGAATTGTCCCTTCTGAAAAAGTTGCTTGGCTACTTTCTTGAACACTCCTTATCACTGACCAACCATGAAAATAAAACAAAAACAAAACGGGTAGGCAGTTCATCCTTTCATAACTACCTGCCAAGTCAGGGATTCTTTCTTGCTGCTAGTACCATATAAGTCAACATTACCATTGGCATGATACCAGCAGGAAGAGATAAGTATTGACAAGTAATTTCCATTGTCTGCAAAAACTTTATGAAGGATGACATGTCAGACACACCTTGACAGTCAGGTCCAGCATGGTACTTTAACAACTTCTGTACAAAGATTAGCATACATATTGATTTGATAGTGAAAAAAAAATGTGGTGGTGAAGGGTTCTCTCTAAATCAAGAATTATCTATGGTAGAAAGGAACTCCAGACAACAGATTGATAAAATCAAGGATGAGGATATTAATTATACAATCCACAAGTTGTTTTGGACTAATCTCAGAATTGATGGAGACATGTAAAGACAGTTTTGTTGTGAATCCAAACCTAACTGTTTGTCTGTAATTTGATGATTTATGACAGTTGCTCAAGACTACATAATTATTTCTTTGTGGTGCTACAGTTTTAGAATATGCTTTCTGCATACATTGTTTTTGTGAGAGAAAAAACATTTTCTTACAAATTGTCATTCTGAAATTGTAGAATGAATTAACCAAAATACAACAAAAACAATGTAATTCAATATTCCAAACAAATCTTGGATGGTATCTGTTTTATGCTATATGCAATATTCCACTTGTAGATCTTTGTATCTTTTTAAAACATTCAAAATATTTGTAATTCTACTTGTGTATCATAATTTATATTAGCATAGTACTTTTCACAAAAAATAGCAGTATTGAATAAATATATAGTGAGTGTTGTTCTCTGGGACCCCTGCTTAGACACAATCTAATATCTGCACAATCTGCTTCTGATCAGTGTAGAATCTGTGCATTGAAAAATCATGTGTGTACGCGTATATATATATATATATATATATATATATATATTTGAACAGTGAAGTCAACACTCAGAGGTGTAATGCAACCAGCAGGCCTGATGATTGCATTTAGCATGAAACAGTCTGCTGTCTCTGAGTGTTGACTTCAATGTTCACTTTTATATATACATAAACTCTGATATTGAGCACTTTATCCCATTAATATAGCATACCTTAAAACTATTTCCTCATATATATATATATATATATATAGTAAAGACACTACTGAGAACCTCTTAACCTAACCCCTTACAACAGTGTTTCAATGACCAAATATCAGGATGCTGGCTTTAAGTGGGTTGGGCTGAAAACTTTTCATTACCCCCTCAAATGGGAGATACATCTTGAATTTTATATATATATATAAACAGTAGTGCCCATAGAAAGTAAATCTCTAGTAAAGTTAAAATGCCAGACTAGGGAGCAAGAAAGACAAAAAAATTGGTTATCAAGTTGAGTTACAAATATTTAGAGATGCAAAAGTCCGACAGTGGCTAGGATAGGAAAGTCTGACTATAAACAGATTATACAAATGGACAGATGTCTGCATATATAAATAGATTGCCTACATACAGTCAGTTGCTCTCAAGCCAGTGGAGGCAAGTTGCCACGAGTCCAAAAAGTGAGTGTATTGCAAGAATTCAAATGTTTAACTTTTTCTGACAGAGTAGAGGAAAGAGAGATAAACTCTTTGGCTTTATATTTTAAATCAATACCTAAATAAGTATTTAACCTATTGGTGTATGGCGCACCTACCTTAAGATTACCATTAGCCAGCAGGGTAGATTAGGCAACTGAGGTATTTCCTTGCTTGTCAAACTGGCATTTATATATCCACTGCAAGCTCGCTTCAGGTAAAAGAAAGATACAAGTTCTGACCTGAAAGTGTTCAACCATCTAATACTAAGAAAAAGGGGCCTACCTAAAACAATGGCACTTTAGTCCTCTTCAAAGTATTCATTTTGTGATGTCATATTTAGCCTAGTCTCTCTTTGACATTTAAAAATCAAAGGTTCTTCTGTAGGACTGTTAGTAACTAACGGTTCAAAAGCATATACAAGGCCTTGAAGACAATGAATTATTTTCCACAACTCCTTTTCCATAGACAAAAACTTTTCTAGCCTCTCACTACTCAATTGCTATTTCCATAGTAAATGTTTACATGCTTTAGTTCCACCAGTTCAGACATTCACAGCTAGAATCTATCATGCCATATAAACAGCTTCAATTCCTCATTTCCTTTGTATTCCATTGCTAAGGAGTATATTTCACTTAGTAACAGTTCTGGGGGAAAAGCTGTCTTTGTGGAACACACTCCCAAGAGGATTCTTCCCCAATCACTATGATCTTAACCTTTTCAAGTATATGATCAACTGTTATCTATCTTGCATATCCTCATGATATATACTTCTTACTTCATCTCTTTTACACCCTTACAACAGCCTCATTCAGTAACTCTATCTTGTGTGACTCTTGAGCCTTTATATTTGATGAACAGTAGTATAAAAGAACTGCATTACAGCATTCGCCTTCATCCTTAATCTTACCCTCAGACTGAAATTTACTTTTCGATGAAGTTGCAGGGGGACCAAGTTTGGGGTTCTTAAACATTAAAAAAATAGAGCATCTCTTATTTTTGAATCTTGCATTTTGGATGCATTGATGTGCTTTGAGCCCCTGGGCTCTCTCACTTAATTTTTTTTGTACACAGCTTCATCTTTCAATATATGAATTTGTTGTCTGTGTCACATTCTGCTCCACACATTACTCTCACAGTAAAAATATGTTGGAGATCTCAAATTGTGATAATATTATCCAAGATGTGTCCATGCTTTGATCTTGGATGTATCTGTATTGCTTTGTGGCTAGCCTTTTGTTGGTAGAAAGTATTGCTAAATCAAACTCTGCACATAGCTGCAGAAGAAATCATTTTACCAACACCATATTGTCTTAAATCATTCTAGTAATCACTTCTAACACAAGCATTGAAATCTTCAAGCAGTAGGATTATCTGCATTTGGGATCAATGTAATACAACCCTACAGATCTTGAAAGAAAGGATTGCTGGTTGTTATCTAGGGTAGGAGAATACACTAAAATGAGAGTCATGAAACAAAGCCTGGATAGAGAAACTCTCAGGCACAGGATTTGATTGCTAATTCTATGTGGTTGCTCTAGCTTCCTGACTATCTATGTCTGAATTGCAAAACCTGTTCTTAACTTTTCTCTGTGATTGACTTATTCATCCAAAAGAGAGTGTATCCAGGACTGGTGCATACTATCCCCGGACCTCCTGATTGGGGGCCCAATTGTCTTAAAAGAGAGCCTGGCAGAACAACAGTATGAATTCATTTTGTGTTTATATTACCTAATTTCTATTATAATTATTAAATAATTTATAATATTAAATGGGTGAATTAACAATGTTTAAAAAGAAATTAAAAATTAAAATATTATTTTGAAATGAAATAGACTTTTAAACTCTCAAACTTTATAGAAAGTTTGAGAACTGAGTAGAAACTTGTACATTTCATTTTCTTTTTTCTTTTCTTTTTTTTTACACAAGTAAGAATTAAAAAAATAAATTTACATCATATATCTTTTATCATTAGTACCAGGAATGGAAAATCAAGTTTAAACAAAAAAAAAAAAATCAAAGAATCATTTTTGGAATAAAAAATTAGGTTAAAATTTCTCCAATTCCAATACCCCAAAAAGTTCCAATTCCTATTAATCGTCCCATCACTACTCAAAACTCTCCTCATCAAATAAATCTGATAAGGGAACAAATTTTGTCACCAATCATGCAAAAGGTCGTACAGGATTATAGTGTGTGTGTGTGTGTGTGTGTGTGTGTGTGTTATATATATATATATATATATATATATATATATAAAAATAAAATAAATGGGAATATCACAATTTTTAAACTTTACTCCTGCCTTCTAGAGGCTGTGGCCCAACATATACCATTTTGGAGTCAAGCTGACTCCATGGGCAAATGAAAAGCATTCCAGGCCAAATCTGGGCACACAGTCCTGAAATTTTGGATTTCCAAGTTGTCATTACTGCAGTTGTTTTCAGATTCCGCCATATTGGCTTCTGTTAAAAACAAAGGAACACCACTCGAACTTTCAATAGCTCATGTTCATATGAAAAAAAAAAACTCAAATTAAACTGTTTCAAAATAATATTGTCCGTGTTTTCAACTTTACTCCTAGAGGTCATAGCCCAACATATACCATTTTGTAATCAGGCCAACTCTGTGTGGAAATTAAAAACATTGCAGGTTGGATCAGGGCCTGCAAACCTGAAACTTAGGATTCCCAAGATTTCATTGTGATTGTTTTCAGTTTTTTTTTTTTTTTTACAATAGCAGTATTTATAACTTGGAAATAAATTTAGATATAATTGAAATTAATTGCAAGATCAAGCAAAAGTCACCCATGGAATAAAAATACGTGTTTGTACAGAAAGTAAGGCCCTACATACATCAAAATGTCTTTAAATTATATGGCAGCAGAAGAATTATCATTGAACTTTTAAAAGGTAAGCTTTAATATTAATGCAATACTTAAATGCAGCAATCAGTCTTGAGTTCTTTTGTAGTTTGTCTATTGCATCTACTCCTCTCTACTTATTGTAATGAAGTCCCAATGAAGAGCCTTCCACAGGAACTAGCTTAAATGCTGCCCAATAGGGCAGCTTTTAAGCTAGTACACACATACACACACACATTTTTATCATAATAGATTATAATAAAAACGTTTTTCATTTGTTACACAAAAGCTTTCATGTTTCAGTACTTTGTACTTTTTCAAGCGATGGTAAGTAACTGGTGATTAAATGATTTTTAACGAAATTTAAAAACAAATTTACCTTTTTATCCAAAGTTAAAGGGGTGGGGAGAACATAAGGTTAGAATTAAAATTAAACTTGTGAGTATGTCTTGATTAACCAATTAAATGTCGGATCTATGCTAAATAAAAAATATGTTCAGAGAGTGGAGGTGGATGAGTTATCTTTTCAGGTGATAAACTGGGACAATAGACAGGCCATTATTGGTGATTGTGAAAAATATGTTGGTGACAACTGTATCTAGATTGTAGACAAATATGACATGTTCATTTTTTTTTTTTTTTTTTGAAAAGGTGTTGAAGGGAGGGATAGGTTGATCAGACATAAAGTTAACAGAAAAAAACATTTCTTTTAAAATTTGTTTATGTTCAGGAAGCTTCTTAAAGGGGCCTGTAGATAAAATTAAAAATATATAAGATATTAATAATACAAGATAATATATATATATATATATATATATATATAAATATAAGATATTAATAATTCTAACTGGATGGCAATACATGGCAAAATTAAAGCTGAATAAACAAAATAAGGTACTTAGCCATAGAGGGTGAACCATTATATACTCATAAATTATTGCTATAAGAAATGATAATACATAATATTTTAAATTTAACTATATTTTTAAGGTAAAAGACAAACTGTCATCAATTTACTGTTAATTCACTTCTCTGTTTCAAAAGCGCATTTTTGTCAGTAAGTTTGATTATCTCTAATTTTTCTTGTAAACATAAGAAACACGGTTCATTTAAAGATTTACAAGTTCTTTTATTTTATATATATATTTTTCATTTTACCATAGGGGTTTTATTAACTTCTTTTAAGTTCCAAAAATATTTAGAAAGGGGTGTTCTATTTCTGTACGCATTGTTGGTGAAAGATAATATATGTTGATACCACCTAGTTTTAAAGAAATTCTTAGTACTCCCAATATAAAATTTTTTAACGGCTTTATTTTCTATAGTAGAAATGGTGCTTAGGTAAACAAGGAAGTCTGTTTGACACCTATTTTGTAATGGACACTTGTTAGAATTTCTACAATTACACTTGTTGGTATTATCGGTGTTTGCTGCTTTGGAATGGCAATTATTACTTAAGTTTTTGTATAGATTGAAAATTTTATGTTTTTTAATTTTTTTTTCAAGATTATCTGTACAGCTATAACTTAGTTTTAGTGTATTTCTATTAAAAATCTAAGTGGATTATTTCTGGGGAAGTGTTTCTCAATTGAGAAACTTCTGCCCTAACTTAGTCCTAACCATTTGGTTAAATGCAGGTGTGTACCAAATGATTGTTCTGTTTCTATTTTTATCCTTACTATCTCTGTTATGTTTAATATATTTGATGTCAGGGACTGTCATAAAATTTACTATGTTTGATTACGGATGAAGGATCGTTAGAATTTGGGTTGATATATATTGGATTGACATTTTTCATGTGGGATTGGTATTAACTAGGTCTAATGTAGCATCAACGAAATCTACTTGATTTACATTAGATCTCTTGATTGGTCTGTAGACACTCAGTTTATTTTTTAAACAGTATATTTATTTTCATTTATATTTGAGAAATCATATTGATGAAAAAGATGTGCCCTCTGTCAGGATTCAAACTTGCTTCTCCCTTTGAAGGTGAAACTGTCATTAGCTCCAACATGCTTTAGACTGGCTTGGCCTCAAAGAGTGTCGGCAATCAAATTTCTCTTGCAAAGGGGGACACAGGCTTGATTTTTTAGATTTCTTGAATATTCAAGTCGGTAGACAAAAATAAATAAATATACTGTTTAAAAAAAAAATAAATGGAGAATCTACTCAAATATGGCTGTCCACTAAAAATAATGTTCAAAGTGATAAAAATTTGTTGGATTAAAAAATCCATTACTTTAGAAATTGAAAATTTTATATATATGTGCACACAGACACACACAGATGATCATTCATTGGCATCTTAGTGTTGAATGAGTAACTTCACAAGACGTATTCACACAAGTTGTTTCTGATTGGCTATCAAATTACATCAAGGTTACACAACCAGTCATCAAGATATTAAAAATGAAATTTTATTTACTGTTTATTTTATTTTGTTATTTTTTTTTCTCAATAGGAGTAAATAGGTTTGCCTATCATCCCAATATTTGAACAAGTAAAGGCTTATTCCTTTTTAGGATTGGATTTGTAGTTCCTTCTAAAGTTTTTTCATTCACTTTCTCTTCCAGTAGCACTTTGCATCTTAGAGGCATTATTGTCTTGCTTGGGGTGAATTGATTTTCAAAACAAAAAGAAAACAATCATTATATATTTATGTTTTCTGTTTGTCTTGCTCCTAATTTTGTTTTGCAAATTACCGGGAGTTTATTTTCCCTTTTTTGTCCATTTTTAATTATGTCTGTTTTGATTTCTTTAATCAAATAAATTTCACTTAATTTCTTTTACTTTTTTTGTAATTACTTTATCTTTATATCTCTGATTAATCAAGCTTTGTGAGAAGCACTATATTTACATAGAAAAGTGAATAAACAATTTCTTTGGTCAGTTCATTTAGTAGTATTTCACAACCAAAACCACATAAGTGTCTGCTCATGCATGCACAGTAAGGTCTCCTCTGTTGAGTTGCCATTTTACATTGTCTGTGCAACTAATTCTTGAAATATTGAAAATGGCTGGATGTTTTCTGGATAGACCTCGATACACTCAGGTGTGGAACGAAATCACAATCCATATGACAGAAAGCAAATACAAAATAAATTTTTATGTGTTACCAAACTTTTGCTACAGAAACTGACAAATATAAGAAAAAAGTCAGGTGATGGGAATATATATGTTATCCTTTTAAGAAGCTACGGTAAGGGTTTGGAAAAAATTTTTTGGAAGCAGATAGCTTTCAGTTCAGTCGAAAAAGAAAAAAAGTAACTAGAGATAAAAACTTTCAGTATTTAAAAAAAAAATAAAAATAAAAAAAAATATATATATATATATATATATATATATGTATATATATGTATATGTGTGTGGTTGTAAAAAGGCAGAACATAAGAGCAGTGAAAACTTACCAAGTCAACTGGTAATAAGAAAAATGCTCAAACTTCTGTGATATTTAGGATTTTTTTTTTATTCTTTGCACATTAGCGTTCTAGGAACTATTTTTTGGATGGGAGAGGATGGTGTACATTTCAGTGGTATAATGTTAGTTTTGGTAATATAATATTCTTCAGGAACTGCAGAGATTGCTTGACATTTGACTGATGTCTGTTTGTGGTTAATGAGGAGACATCCAAGAGTGAATATAAAAGATGAGAATGGAAATAAAAATGTGTAAGAAAGAGTAAACCAGTGGAAATGTATAGGAGTCTATCAATGATTTTTGAAATATCATTATGGCTTAGATTCAAGAACAGACGAAGGAGAGAATTCAAATTATTGCAGGTCCATCAGTGACAATTGAGACCCACATAGGATAGTTTGTTGGGGTTTTTTTTTTGGGGGGGGGGGTCTCCATAGTGACTGCACCCCAAAACTGTTGACAAAGTACAATTCCTGTTACATTAGAACCACACTTGTTTTAAATGACAACAAAATGCAATACTTTTAACTTTTGCAGGATGTATGATGAACCTTTGTTTTCCTCTTGTTACCTTTTATCATTAATGCTCAAGATTCTTTTAAGCTAGATCAGATTTTATTATGCAAATCATTGTCTTCACACAACTTTTGTTTTGAAAGAGATGCCTCTAAATTTATATTGGCTTATGACTTGAGAAACAGATTTTGGTGGTGATTGAATTTTTCCACCAATAATACAAGTTAAACTATTGTCCATCCAATAAAAGGCCTAAGTGCCACTCAAAATCGGGGATTACTAAATAAAGATGTTGTAAACGCATAAAGGGAAGGAACAAGGTTGCATATTATGAGGATATACAAGACCCGTAACGGTTAACTCTCAATTTGAAGAGGTTAAGATTGTAATGATCGTGGAACCCCCCCTCCCCCCACCAGGAGACTGTTTCACATTGCAACAGTTCTGGGGAAGAAACTGACTGGAACTTACTCCTTACAAATAGAATATGAAGGAAATGAATGTGTGACTTGGTGTGTCCTAGCTGTGAAGGTTTGGACTGGTAGAGACAAGGAATGCAATTTGCCCAAACATCTGCCATGAAGATAGCACTAAAGTAGCAAGAAGTCTCACTGAGAGTACAAAACACATGCACATATGTGGTTAGAATGTTCACTTTCTGACTGAAACCCGGGTTTGAATCTCACCATGGATGATTTGTTCATAGAGATGACCTCTTTATGTTATCAAACTGGTGAGGTAGTCTCCGTGTGAAGCCATTTGGAAAGTGCGTGAAAATCATGCCATGACTTGACCCAAGCATTGTGAGTGAAACTGGGTAAACAGAACTGTTGTGAAGCCGTTAATTGTGCTAGCATGAAGTCACAAGTTGTCATGACCAAGATTTTGAGTGTACTGGCCTTGTTAAGAAATTTATCATGCCAAATTATGTGCTCTCTCCCCAGAAACTATAAGTTCTGTTCAGCATAATTGCAGTATAAGCTACAGGTGGTTTTTTGTAACTTGAGGAGGCATCTGTAATAAGGTTTGATTAGCCCCTTTTATTTACACACACACACACACATCTCCTAGGTAAATTCCTCTTGGTAAAGCAAATATTTCAAAGCATCAAAATTGGGCCAAGAAATATGTGAAAATTGACTTTTCTAAAGTAATTTACATGGACAAATATCGGGTAGCAGTCTGTGGACCTGACAGATGGGCCAAAGGAAAGATTTTATCTGATGCAGATGTGCCAGTGGCTAAAAGAAGGTGGCAGTGTGAGGATATGGGCTGGAATTGTCAACTGGACCATTCAAAATCGATGAAGTAGTTAAACTGAACAGTGTAACTATTGCAATTTCATGGATAAGTCCCAACTTTGTAGTTTCAAACAGAAAGTGTCTATTTTTGCATGGCAATGCTGCTTCTCATGTATCTAAAGTTACCCATGAATTTTTTTGAGTGTAAAAGGTCCCTATCTGAATCCAATCAAAAATTTATGTTCAATTTTGAAGATGAAATTATGTAAAAGTGGCAAACAATATGACAGCAAAGCAGATATATGGGAAGTAATTAAAACCACCATGTTGGAAATTGAATTTGCTGAAGTAAAAAAAAAAAAAAAGTCAATGGATAATAGATTGCTGCCTGTTGTTAAGAAGATTCACTATAATAAGATGTAAATGCTTCAAAGACTTATATATGTTTATTTGTTCTATAATAGATATTGATCAATTTTTGATTATTTTGTTACCTTGCTATTGGTGTAAAAAGTTTTAAAAAAATGATTTTTCTGGTTTTGCATAACTTCAGATTGCAGTTTTCATAATAAATCCAATAACTTTAATAAAACATACTGAAACTACCTAAAAATTTAACAAACTTTTTGACATCTAAATTGTTTAAAATTTGAAAAACATTTTTCAAAGCAAATTGGGGATTTTATTTATTTTATGTGATTTGTGTAATATCATCATAGACTCTGTGTGTGTATATATATATATATATATATATTTATATATATTTATATATATACACTGCAAAGTCAGATTGTGATACAAAAATTAACATAGAATAGATTTATAAAATCAGCTAGAAACAGAATGGAAGTTTGTCATTTCACTAATGATCAGTTTTTATTAGCAAAGCTTTTTGAAGTTTCTCTTTTCTTTTATGACATTTAAGCTGATTAAAAAATAAATCCACAGTCAAAATATTTGGTGGATAAAAAGTGTTAAAAAAATTCACAGACAGACGATTTTTTTTAACACTTTTTTTTTATCCACCAAATATTTTGACTTTTTACTTACCAAAAGATATGGAATGACAGCATTTAAAGGATGTTCATCCAGCTTTTCTACTTAATAACAAATAATTTAAGAGCTAAATATTCTGACTTTGTGAAACCTCAAACTTTTGAACAATTTCTTCCAGAGAACTTTTCTTATTCTCTTGGCTTTACAAATATTTTATCTTTTGTTATATGGGTCTCATTGTGATTATTATACCCAAAATGATTTGTCCGTTCTACCTTCTGTCCTTCTTTAGATGCTTCTCATACTTCTGAATTTTAAACCAAACCCTTTATTCTATTCACAGGGTTGAATTGTTCTCATTCTACTTCCCATGCTTAAGGGGAGATAACTCATATCAATTGATACTCTCCAGTTTATTTACTTTTGTAGTATTTGTCCGTTTTTTTTAGGGTGGGGGGGGTACCATTGAACCAAATTGAGTTTTCTGTATTACCTGAGAGAAAAATGTATGAATCTTTGCTTACCTCAACCAATGAACATCATTTCATTGATCAGGAAAATTAGATTATAAAAAGATGACAAACAATTTGATGGCAGATCAGCAAATTATTTCAACATCTGTCAGACTTGATTATGCAAGTCAATATATTTTTTTTTACAATAAATTAAACCAATCAATGTTGGCACAATTTTCAGAATGTAATAAATACAAATGACACTGTGTCACACTTGAACTTTACACCCAGAGGCCATAGCCCAACATATACCATTTTGGAATCTGCTGAATCCTGACCCCCGCAATCTTGAAATACTGCAACTCTTTGGGGGTGATTTTTTTTTTTTTTTTTTTTTTTTTTTTTTACAATAATTTTTATAACTTGGGAATAAATTTGGGAATAATTGAAATTAATTGCAAAATCTGGCGAAAGTCACCAATGAAATAAGAATAATTTCTTGTAAGGACCTGTGTACATCAAAGTGGCGGCAGAAGAATTATCATCGAACTTTGAAAAGGAGTTCTTCTGTAGTTTGTTACCTATCGCATCTACTTCTTCCTACCTATTGTGATGAAGGCCCAATGAAGAGCCTTCCACAGGAGCTAACTGAAATGTTGCCCTATCAGGTGGCTTTTAAGCTAGTTTCTAAAGCCATGTAAATTGCAGAATCTGTTTTTATTAGCTTTTCTATTTCATAGCAAATGAACAAAACACATATGTGAGAAAACACTTTAACAGATGTTCTGGCTTTATGAAACAATTTTTGAGTAAATTAACTACCATTATTAAAACTCATGGATATTTTTTCCATATAAAGTAGAGAAAAGAAAAGTATAAAATTTAATTTGTCCCTTGAAATAAAGCCTAGAATTAGATGACCACCAGTTGTTGATTAATACTTTCAGTACATAAGGTAGTGAAGCCAACTTTCAGCTTTTTAAAAACTTTCAGAAGATCAAGGATCATTAAAAATTATATTTAGAGAATTACAAAAACTTAAAATGTACAAGACCTCTCAAGATGTTCAGGTTCCCTTTTTGATTATTAAAAAAATATTGAATCGGTTAAATGTCTTATCAAATGTTCACTGAATAATATTTATTGAAGTGTGACTAATTGGTGGGGGAGAGGAAGCAATTTATTAAATAGCTTCCTCCTAAAACATAATTTTTACTGGAGCAAGGTTCAGTTTTCTGATTCTCATATCCTTTAAACTCAGGAAAATTAATATTCTTTACAAAAGAAACTTAAGAACCATTTTCCATGTTTCTAGGAAAACACTGCCAAGAAACCTCCAAGTTCAGTTTATTATCCTTTACATGACCAAAGTTAAAATTACTCAAAGCTGCAGATTTATTTCCATTGTAGATGCAATAAAAAATGTCTATTGAAAGGCTCAAATCTGATTGCAGAAAAACTTATATTTCTGCAGTTTATCTGGATTTCTACAACGTTACATTTGGACTATTGCTCTAATCTTTGTAATTGTCACAATGTTTTGACTATTGTATCCTCCAGCTTTCATCAGTGGAATGTGGACACTCTACCCATGTAAATTAAATTAAAGTGTTCAGTCCAAAATTCCCTGAAGATTAAACAAACTGACAAGCACATAAAGGCGGTTAGAGGGTATAATAGCTAAAACTTTGTGGTGATAACAACAAAGATAAGGATTATCATCAAAATGTAAATAATTTCTACAGTTGTCACATAGCTTATAAAATCTGTACAACTCAAGTAGTCAACTGACTTACAGAAATTATTTTCTTTAATGATATACCAAAATATCCCCAAGAGAATAGTCTTTAAATTATTTGAACTAATATTCTCATCTTTATTTTATGATTTAGTTAATATATTACCCGCCCTTCAAGTACATATTTTATTGACCTTGGTAATCTTTGATATATATTTATCTAGATTCTCAAGCAGAAAAATTTACCATCTGACCATTATTTTAACATGAAATTGTTCAGAAAAAATCTCTCAAACATTACTGGGTATAACATATCTGAAAACCATAAAATTCATCAATCGAAATATGGTGTTAAATACATCAGTCAATAAAATGGTAAATACAACAAAGATGAGGGTGCTAATTTAAATAATTGCTGAGATAATGCGCTTCATTTTAGATTTACCAGGTTATTTTACATTAGTGAAGTTTCTAGCCTGGCCTGCTGTTGTACTTCTAGAGAGAAGTAAGCAATTTTTCCTAATTTCTGCCAAGTTTTAAATATTCTCTTTTCAATGTAGTTATTTGATGGCTAGAGGTTTTATGGTACATTGTCTTTCCTAAATACACCAAATGACAAGTGGAATTAATTTTAGTTTCAAAATAAGTTTGTCATTTTTATAATCTTAAGATGTTCATAGTTAAGTTTGAATGGTATGTATTCTATACTTTTGGATAGGTCTGTCTAGAAATAGTGATGGTGAAAGGCAACATGTTAATTGGTAATATTACCATTCAGAAAACAGCAAATGTCCAAGTTAGGGTAAAAAATTATCTTGTCACTTTTATTTCCTTGTATATGTTATTATGCACACACACACTCACACACACGTTTGTGTTCATTTTGAACTATGCTCATCTTAAATGATGAAGAGTAGAAATTTGATCAATAGGGAAGAAAAAAATAAAGATATTGTGAAAAGATCTGAAAGTTCAGAAGAAAGCTGAAGAAAAGCAGAAAGTGTGGGATGTAGATAGAATTTGGGATGAGAAAAAAAAGACAAGTGATAGATAGTAAAAGTAATGGTTGGGGAAGGGAATAGGAACTAAAAAGATTTAAGGGAAAAATGTATGCCTTCTTTAACTGACAGTAGATGATGGGGGTTTAAACAAAACAGTAACAAGTTACTGCCACTCTTCCAACCAATACCCTACATTCTCATGAACACACACACACACACACTGTCAAAAAAACAGTCAGTCAGTGACACTAGCCCATAACCTTTTGTTAATTAAAATTCCGCACTTAAAATACAAGTCTGAGATTAAACCAGAGAGGAAGAGAGCTTTCCATTTTTGTAAAGTTTTTTTTGTTTTTTTTTTTTTGGTGGGGATCTTCAATAAAATTTTCCCTTAGGCATGTAGCCCACTGAATGCCAGGAACAATGTGATGGGTGTGAAAGTAAAGACAAATATACATATATAAGATAGAAAGTTGGAGAGAGAAAATATATATATATATATATATATATATATATATATATATATATATATATATATATATATATATATATATGCACACAGACACTAGGGCAATATGAGATGATAGTGGGGTGTAAAGGTAGCTGGAAAGGAAGATTACCCAGGATCTCAGAAAATGTATTATATTGAAAACTAGCATTCACATTTTATGTGAGCCTTGCGGCCAATGACATAAAAAAAATAGACATGAAGACTAATGGAGAAAAAGTAAGCTGTTTATCACTTATGAAGGTTTTAAAAAATGTGTATGTATACAGGTTGTCCATAAAGTCCATTTGCAATTTAAAATACTTGTATCTTTGTTTCTATCATGTATAATTACAATCTGTAAAAAAGGATATATTTCTGAGATGAGGTATTATGTACACTATTTACATTATTTGGACTATTGTCCCCATCTTTGTTGCTATATCTATTGCAACGTTTTGGCCGTTGTACGCTCCGGCCTTCTTCAGGTGGTTGAAATGTTGAACTGAATCCTTTATTTCACTCACTGGGGTAGATTGTTCTAGTTCCACATGCCATGTTTAATGGATGTCGGTTATCTCCTGTTAATTCCCCTCTCCAAGTTCTCCACTGCCTTAATCGGGTATTGAACTCACACTCTGTGGGTCCTGTCACTGGATCTAACCAATGCCTTTATCCACTGTGCCATGTGTCCTTGAGGATAACTGAAATCCATTAAACATGACATGTGGAACTAGAACAGTCTACCCCAGTGAGCAAAATAAAGGGTTCAGTTCGACATTCCAACCACCTGAAGAAGACCGGAGCATACAATGTCCAAAACATTGTAATAAATATGGCAGCAAAGATGAGGATAATAGTCTGAATAATGTAAATAGTGAAGGATAAAGAAGTATTTAATTTTATTATTGGGATTGTTAATTTTTAACATGTCAACCATTATTACGCATACAAAGAGTAATACGATTCTGTAGTTCTTGGGGAAACATTTTACAGCTGATTTTTAGTAATACCTTTTAATCACATCACTTACAATAGTTTGCACTTCCTAATTGAGGTTTAGTTGAATAAATACTACTTTTCACATGTCCCCATAAAAAGAAATGCAATGGAGTCAAATCTAGTGATCATGCAGCCTCAGGTAAAGGTCCACCACTTCCAATCCACCTGTTAGGCAGTTTCTAAATTAAAAATTTCCTAACTTACAGAGCAAAATGACAAGTTGTACTATCTTGTTGAAACACTAGCCTCTATGATTTTTAATTGGTTAAACTTCAAAATAAGATAATTTTGTAGCATTTTTAAATAGTCATAACCATAAACAACACTCTCCTCCAAAATTCTGCAAAAAAAAAAAAAAGACATTTTGAAGTTTCAAGAAATTGGGGGGGAAAAAGGATAAAATTA
Organism: Acanthosepion esculentum; assembly: GCA_964036315.1. Lineage (NCBI taxonomy): Eukaryota > Metazoa > Mollusca > Cephalopoda > Sepiida > Sepiidae > Acanthosepion > Acanthosepion esculentum. Next base: position 107,008,177 of record OZ038482.1, on the reverse strand, counting down.
ATAATTATCCAAAGACAAGAAAAAATAGAAACATCAAGGTTTCTTATCCTTTTTACAGAATGTTTATATCATTTATAGTTAAAAAGCTACAAGTATTTTAAATTGCATATATACTTTATGAACACCTGTGTGTGTGCGTGCGTGCGCACACTCAAATATATATATATATATATAGTGTGTATCAAAAATACTTTACAATCTTTAGGATGGGTTCCTCACACCAAAACAAGGACAAAAGTCCATATAAACATATCTGCGAATTCTTCGTTTTTGAGTTAAGTTCACAGTAGATGGCGCTGTGTTGCCATTTAGACAAGGTTACATTTGTCATTCGTGTACATTTGTGGCTAGTCTGTCTTCAACATTTAACATGTGTTGTAGTGAGTTACCTGACAAGTGTTTCATTTAACAATGGCAGAATATTCATATCATGAGCAGGCAGATATTATTTTTACATATGGACATGAGGGTGCACAGCTGTATCAGATTGCATTTCCAGACCGAAGGAAGCCAAGTTATCCAACCTTTGCTGCTGTTTATCATCACGTTGGATCTGTGGCACCACAAACTATGGATTGAGGAAGACTGAGATCCTCTCATATGCCTGACCATGAAGAACACATTCTACAGGCTGTCAGGGATGATTCAGGTATCAGCACATGTCAAGTGGTCCTAACATGTTCTACATCTCATAGTAACACATGGAGGTTTCTTCAAGATCAGCTGCATCTATATAATTTGCAACGTGTGCAAGGTCTTTTGCCCTCTGATCACTCACCATGGGAGAACTTTTGCCGATGATTTATTGCACAAACTGCCAATCTTTACAGATGAGGCAACATTTGGAAGAGATGGAATAACAAATCCATACAACCAACATTTGTGGGTGGATCAGAATACTCCTGGTACAATACAGGCTAGACACCAGCATCAGTTTATGATTAATGTGTGGGCTGGAATTGTAGGTGGCTGTCCATATGTTCTTCCAGCACAACTTATGGGAGCTGTCTACAGAGACTTTATTTCAAATACACTTCCAGACCTGCTAGAGGATGTACTCCTGCTAATGTGGTTCATGCATGATGAGGCTCCAGCACATTTTAGTAACATTGTTTGCAATGTAGTGGCTTCCATTTTTTATGAAAGATGGATAGGTAGGGGAGGACCAGTACTATGGCATGCATGTTCCCCCGACCTCAATCCTTTGGATTTTCACCTGTGGGGCTTCCTAAAACAATTGGTCTATACAGTTGACATTAATAAGCAGACACTACATCAATGTAGCCTGTGAAATCATTTGACACCATGTGGGAGTATTTGAAAGGGTTTACCAGCCAATGATGCGACTCGTGCATGCCTGTGTAGAAGCAAGTGGAGATTTTGAACATTTGTTATGAGTTGCTGTGTTGAAGTACAAAGATGGCTTTTGAGACATATGTTTATGTGGAGATTTTACTTTGTTTTGGTGTCAAGAACATGCCCCAAAAGTTTGTAAAAGTATTTTTGGATTGTATCTTGGATTGTACATTTAAGAGTGTCTACCATAAACATTAAACTTAACTCGAAACAAATTATTTGAAGACATATGTTTATATAGACATTTGTGCTTGTTTTGGTGGGTAGAACCTGCCAAAAAAGTTTGTAAAGGTATTTTTGATATACAATATATATATATATATATATATATATATATATATATATATATATATATATGGTTTCAAGGACTTAATTCCAACCAGTTGATTACAATAAAGCTTGTTGGAAATAATGAAGAATAGACTTAGGTGAGTGGAGCGGCAGCATCAACCAGGGAGTCCTAAGGAGTGAATGCCTCATTCTCCTCTGCATTTGTAGCCTTCCATTTGGATTGGTGGATGAGTTATTAAAATCTGTTTAGTTCATACTCCTGGTCTCTTTTTGGCCAACAGTGAAACAAGTTATTATTGTTCTTCGCTGTTATTACTATGGTTACCTGACCCTAGAGGAGAGGGTCAAAAAGGAAGGACATTTTCTTTTGCAACCCAGTCATTCGCCAACTATCTCTATGCTCGTCTTTCCAGTGGAGTTCATTTTTGACTAACTTTGATTCAGTTTCATAGAAATAGATGAATTCAAAATAGCTAAACAATACTTACTGTATATGTATCACTTCAGAGCTGTTCCTTTTATGCTGTTGCATTTATGTGAGACTAGTCTAGTTGACCATTACGACTGAGTATTGAGTTTGATCTATACAAAATTCAATGTTAAATAACCCAACTTGGCTTGATATGTCATAAAATCAATCCACCAATTTTATACTAATTAAAATAAGTAACATTTGAAACAGATTTAAAGAATAAAAAGTAAATTGATAGAAATTAAATTTTAAAAAAATAAATAGTACTTTCAATTGGCAGAATAATGGATAGTGGATCAGATTAAGGAATCAGAGAGCCAAGTTCAAATTCCCAGTCAAATCCATTACATTCACTTACGTGCTAATACCTTTGGGAAAAGTATGAATCCTCTTCTTCTGCCCACAGATATGGGTAAATAGCAGGACAGACCGAGTTCTATAGCCTTGGATTGCAACTGGTCTACCACAGAAAGAAATGGCAACCTACTGTGGGAAAAAATCTGCCTCGTCAGTCATGTATCGAAAGATACATGATTGCCTATGCATGTATCATGCATGGCACATAACTGACTGAAGATGCTTTTAATCAAACTGATAATGTATGTTGTTGTAAACTGAACTTAAACTTCATATGCAATAATGTTTTATTGAGATAACAGGATGTTGTCACTTCTGAGTCCCAAATCATATTGAAATGAGACTGGTGATTTTGTTACACTTCATTTTATGTACATTATGATTGCAACACTTTGACGCATTATTCAACCAATCATAATTAAGTTATTTTAAAACCAATAAAAAGTCATAAAGATGTGAGCCATTTTTCAGGTTAACCGGATTATAAAACCTCAACCTTAGCAGTTGATGGCAGTTACCTGCTGAAAATGATGCTCTATTCAAACTCCTGAAGCATGTTCCAAATCCTTGTCTCTCACACAATGTGCATCAATGGATCTTCTATGACTGACAGAAAGCCCAATACTCACATGTATTGGACTCGACAAGTTGCCAGTCAAACAGCAAAAATGAACACAAAGATTGACTCTTCTAAATGCTGTAAATCATTCATCAGGCAACAAACAACTTTGCAAAGACCTCAGCAGTTGAATCACATGTTAGCCTGCAGTGACCTCAATCTGTCTGAATCTTTCTGTCACTTACCTTGATATATCTTCTGTCAGTCAATATAGGTATCATTATTCAAAATTCAAACACTGAACGATTTTTAACATGTCTTTTAGATGCCTCTCATACTTGGTCATCTTCTGAAGTTTGAACCTTACCCTTTATTCAATTCACAGGGTTAAATTGTTCTCATTCTGCTCCCATGCTTAGAGAGAGATAACTCATATCAGTTGATACTCACCAGTTTATTCAATTTTGTGGTATTTGTCTGGGTTTTTTTCCACTCTCTCTACTGAACCAAATAATGACTTTTCTGCATTACCCAAGAGAAAAATGATTGAATTTTTTGATTACCTAAAACATTTTGTTATTCATGAAAATTATAAAAACACAATTTGTTGGTATAATCAACAAATTATTTCTACATCACTGTCAGATTTTATTATGCAAGCCAATATTTTTGCAATAAAATGAACCAGTCAATGTTGGCACAATTTTCAGAATATATAATAAATATGTCATGTAATTTTGAGCCTTTGTTTTTTTTTAGAAATATTTATAATAGCTTATTTAGCAGTAGAATTTAACATAAAACCATCTTATTGTAGCTAAATATAATAGCAAAGTTATTAATATTTAAAGATTGCTAGATGTCATGAGAAAACTGTGACCAGAAAAAAGAAACAGTATATTAGGAAAATATTGAATAATGGGAACATAATGTTGGAAATTGTGGAAAAAGTTGAGCAGAGATCATGGAACAATCAAAAAAGAAATTGAAAACATTAGCAACGCAAGAACAAGAAAAAAAAATATAGCTTTAAGGCTATCACAAAAAGATTAGAGAAAACTCGCAGTAATAAAGTGAATTGATCAGCAAAAAAATACATGAAACTGATATCAAGATTAAGAAAATTGGCTAAAGACATGAAAGTAAATATTATTACCTTTTAAGTTGATATCACAAAGAGAAATGTCAAAGTTGGGTGAAAAAGCACATGAAAACTGATTTCTCAACTGATTTTTAATGATGAATGGATGAACTTGAAAGTTAGGTTAGAGATTGTGGGTCCCTCATGAAAATAGTCAACCAATTATTTTTCTGTGGTTTGTATCTTGTGGATTTAATTATAAATAAATAAAAAAAAAAATTAAAAAGGTCGTAACAAAAATGGATTGGTTAACAAGAAGCAGGTGTTGTGAATGTAAATAAAGAAATATGATACAGAATTTTAACAGAGGCTAAAGACATGAAAGCAACCAAACTATCACCTTTGAGCAAACATCACAAAGAAAAGAAAAAAGGTGAAGAAATAAATGAAAAAAAAAAAATGAATGAAATGTATGAATGAATTTTTATTGGATGAATGTTGAACAACGTTGAAGTGACTTGATGGTTCATGTAGAAGTAGAGTCCTTCTTGGAAATAACAAACAAACAATACTTAGAACACAGAAATGAAATAATGTTTTGGATTAGTACTATAGAAAGTGAAACTATAGGACCTGGGAAGCAATAAAAAAATAAAATGTGGTCCAATTAATGATAGTGAAAAGAACAAAAACAGTGAACAAAATCAGTGATAGACTGAAGGTTATGAAATGTTACATCGGTAGTACATATTAACATGTACATAAAATAATTTATTGAGGTATATAGAGTATTATGTTAATCACAATGCTTTCATTGCTTATATCTTTTGAAGTTAGATATAAATAAAAATTAATCTTCAAAATTTATTGATATTTTAAATAACAATTGATATAAGTTGAAACCTACATAAAATATTGCTCATAACCATATATCCTGACAACTTTACTAACATCAGTTTATTATGCATGTCAGTGTTTTCACAATAAAATATAGTTGTAATTTCAAGGACACAATGAAGAAAGGTTTGGAAAATTTGATTCTTGAAGGAAAGAGGGACAGAAATGGCAAGTAACTTACCTAATATACTTGTGCAAATGAAGTTCAGAGCAGGGAGGGTAAGTAAAAAGACAAACACTGCTAAAACCTAAAAGATAGGAATTTCTGGTGAGCCATGATTGCTCATTGCCTGAAGGGACACAGCACATAGGAGAAAAACTTAATTTTGATTACAAGCAAGATTATATTTACAATAAAAGTTTTTTTTTTTTTTTTTTTTTTTTTTTTTTTTTCAGAGATTTTTTCTTTCTTATCAGTATACGAATAAAAAACCACAAAAGATGTTTCAAGTAAAAAAAAAAAAAAAATTCCTCCACTTTCATTTTAAAATAAGAAACTATTTTCTTCAGTTATGTCCAGTTTAAAAAAAGAAATCCTTTTAAGCTGATTATCTGACCACCACCAGAAATAGCCAAAAGCCTAATGGACTGTAATCCAATGTACAAACATTACTAAGCCATATCCATAAATGCTTTTAACATAAGTAATTATGTTTGTGTACATTTATGTTGTGTGTGTGTACAAAATTTAGTTTTGCTCTTACAAAAAGATTTTGTACAACATAAGAATATTCTCAATTCCTTCTATTCCAATCCACCCACAATGTAAATGAAGATAATTGTGGGGTGGGGGCAGAGAGAAAGTGAAAAATTACTTACTGTAAAATCTGAAAGACTTGTACTTAGATTCTCATGTTCACAAAATGATTTGTCCATTTTCCATTAAGTGCTACAGAATTATAGAAAGAAGCTTAAGAGAAAAATTTCCCCTTCCTTTCTCACATACTTCCTATTTAACCAAAGAGGAAAACACAGAATGAGTTGGTGACAATCACTGGCTGTCAAATATTGACATTTCTTAAAAATCTTACTTTTGAGTTGATTGTTTCATAAAAGGAATTTTTATAATATTGTATACATTCACACACACATGCTGAAGGCACTGGTTCATATTTGAACACAGAAATTTAGCCGTATTGAGCCTGGTCAATACTTAAATGGGTTTCCACTTTGAAAACATCCAGTACTATAAGCAATGTCAGAGGTCATGTTATATTGTGATAGGATTTAGGCATTGATGAACCCTTATGTGCATTAAAATTAGACTACTCAAAATGTATGCATTACAGGCAGTCTCCAGTTATGTTAATTTGTTCTAGGCTGTTCAATGCTGAGTGTCTCTAACATTATTCAAGCTATGTATAACTAAAAAATGAAGAGTAGCATCAGGTTTCTGGAGGTTGGGTGTGGAGAACTACCTCATCCATTGCAGCCTGTTTGATTGTTGTCCTCATGCATTGAATGGGCACTTGGGTATATAAACTGGTCTTTTAACCTCTCTAATTCATGGCTCTCCACAACTCTCTGGGATTTTTGGTTTGCCTGTCTTCACTGTCCTTTCCATTCACACAGACTTGTAAGATAGGTTATTTGTTGTTTCCCACTGCTCTTCTTACCATCAGTGTCCTGTTAGTGTTAAATTCTCCAAGCCTGCTTTTTTCATTTTGTTCCAGAAACTTCAGTGTCATTTTGCTTCCCAGTATGCATGTGTGAATGTTTACAATATTATATTCCCCTTTATTGCTCTCACATTTACTCATTCAAAGTACAAACAAAGCTGTGTTCTTTTCTATATACTCAAGAAGCACATAAATTTCTGGAAAATTGACAGAGGTTGAAAAGAATACCAAAGCACTTTCTCTAATTTTTACTGAAACAGTAAATTTGTATGTAAAAAAAAAAAAAAAAAAAAAAAATGCTGGAGAATAGAATTCACTGAGATTGTTTAGTTATTTCATATTCAACTTTTGTGTATATATTATCTCTAAGATATTTATTTCATTATCATTCATATATGACATTTAAAAGTAGTTCTACTTGGGAAGGGGCACACATGTGTAATGTATATATAAGTGAACACCCAGTGGTGACAGTTTGTTAAACACAATCTTCATGACCTGAAGATTGTGTTTAAGCATGAAACACTGTTGTTGCTGAGTGTTGACCTCAATGTCCACTTTTATATTTACATATGCCTTATGTCAGGTATTGAGATATTTAACCCATAAATATAGCATACCTTAAAACTATAATATATATATATATATATATATATATATATATATATATATATATAGGAAACATTTATCAATCTAACATGTTTCACTTTTATTAAAACTTTGCCAGAGATTGAGATTCTGACCTACATTTGATCTTTAACTCATGAGAGAGACAGATTTCCATAATTGCATTGTAGGGAATTCCGTTTCCATTTCTCCACTTTCAGTATAGAATTGTCTTTTCGCTTTATTATAATACTTAGAAAGTGTAAAAATTATATAAATGTTATTCAAAAAAGAAAATTAAATTTATCAAAATTTAAAAAAAAAAGTCTAATTTGTAAAATTTGGTTTCTGAAATGACAAACAGCACCCCCACCTCCATCACCATGTGTGATAGGAAAAAGAAAGAATAAACAAAGAAAAAGTTTTTCTTTTGTCCCACCATTTCTCTTACTTTTTTTTTCTATTTTGTTAAATCAAGCAAACTTTGTAAAACTTGGTTTGTAAATATTGTAAAGTGTTTGGAAACTGGCAGGACTGTTGTTTCAGTTGTTCTATGTTACTATGTGTGTATTCATAACATATGCTTGACCAAAAAGACTGAGCTAGATCTATGAAATGTACATGCTAGTCCATGTATTCACCTTGAGGTTCAACTCATTTAGTATATCATTTCTAAAGTTTCTTTAATACTCTCCACAAAATTCTGAGGTTTGGTCATAAAAATACTTTTTGGCTTTTCATCAACTCGTCATGTGTGAATCTTTCAAACACACACAGGATTCAGTCAAACTTTTTCAATCCACCACTGATCACTGCTTTGTGGTACACCTAATGTCATTCCTAATCTAAATACATTTCATATTTTGAATACATCTTTAAAAAAATTCTAAAGTAAATGCTATATTTTGTTTATCTCAACTCAATTGGTACCAAAAATATTGCACATTGTATGTAACATTGTGTCACAAGCATGTTTTGTAATAATTTTAAATGTATTGCAATTATTTCAATATATTTAAATTTAATTGCAAGAAAAGAGCATACAGTTGTATTTAAAAGAAAAGAGAATATAATAGCTTCTGCATGCTAAAGCAGATATTACATATTTTAATGTCAATTTTTGTCATCCAAAATTAACTTCAATGACAGTATGTTGTCTGCAGACAGAAAAAAAAACTTTAATTAGATCACCCCAACAAAATTAAGTATCTGTTCTAAAAATATAATATTCAATGAAAATTAATAGTTATTTAAATTTATTTTGAAAAGTATTACTTTTTGTGTAAAATATTAGGAAAAATACATTAGTTTTCAACAGGTCTATTACTTAGCATATTTCAAAGATCAAATACATATTGCCAGCTTTACTTATACAGATGTGATTAAAACTTGCTTAAATCTGGAGTTTTCCATGAGATAGCGGAAGTACAGCTGACCAAAAAATAACAAAATGTAATATCCACAATGGTAAAAATACTTCAAACATTAAAACAGTCATATAACAAGCAATACTTTATTGCTAGGACATGCCATACTACTTCCACAGTCAAATCACCCTCATTTCCTTCATGTTCTAAGAACATTCATGACAGCTTTTTCTCCTAAAACTGCTGATCCTGCATGGATGCTTCCTTCAACACTACAATCTTAGCCTCTTCAAGTCAGGGCTTAATTATTATCTGCCATCCTTATAATATTCACCTCTTTCACTCATATCACACTTCATCATAACCATTTTAACAGTAACCATTTACCTTGAGTGGCTCTTAAGTCTTGTATTTGGCAACCTTTAAAAAAAAGTTCATAAGAAAACTTTGACACTATCACCCAAAAGTTCAAAGCCACCTGCTGGATTTTGAAGATTCATTTAAAATTGAATGTTTTGTTTTGTTTTGTTTTCAAAACTAATTTACTTGCTCACTTCAGAACAAAGGAAATTTCTCTTCCTGAAGAGTTTTATAACATATATATATATATATATATATATATATATATATATATATATATATTTATTTATTATTATTATTATAATGAAATTAAAGTTAGTTTCTTTAAAATTTCAGCATTTTTTGCCTAATTTACCTTGCTGGCTCATGGTGGTCCTCGGGCTGGCAGATTTCAAATTTTAGGTAACTCCCAATCAAAAATATTGGTTAGCATACACTAATGAGTTAAATAGTTTCAGTATTCTTGTTTAGTGTGAGTTAATTAAACCAAAAAAGGTTTGAAATTTACTAATTAAATCCAACCATTTGGCCTATAGTATGTTATATATATATATATACATTAAATTATGTCACTTAGCATCTTCCATAATTTACCTAGAATTTTCAGTTAACCAGATTAATATTTGAGTGTTTCTTAAACTTAAAAACTTTTTAAAAACTAACATTTTTACTTTTTAGAAATACTTGCTGCAAAATGAATTCCTTACATTTGCCTTGATAAAGTCCATCAGAGGATGAAATGTGTCAGCTAAGTTTTCCTTTTGCCTTTATTCACACACACAAACACACTTCTTTTTTTTTTTTCATTTCGACCCAAAAAAGGCAAAGCCACCAAGACACAAGATGTTACTGAGTGAGAGAGAATATAAGAAAAGTACACTATTAAGGAGAGAGAACAATAAAAGAACAGGAATTAAGAAAGAAGTTAACAATTAAAATTGTACTTAAATATTTAAAGATCAAACTTGATTGGGAAGCCAGAAGTGTCCCAGAAGTGAAAAGTTCAATAGAAGAAACTGATAGCATAGAATTTAGTTACATCTAGCCATTTCAACTGTAAAATAATGAGAGCTTGCTGGACTATATAATACTGTGCTTAAATTCATAAAGTCTAGGTACCATAGTCAAACGGTCATCAGAACAACTGTGATGAAAATATTTATAGAAAAGACACAGGGAAGTTATGTTATGGTGGTGGGACAAGCCGAGATGCCAATAACATTGCAGATTCTTCTTTGGTTCTTATTAATAATCTATAAATATATAGCAGAAGCACCAGACCATATATGGCAGCAATATTCAAAGAATTGACAAATGGTAGATAGATTCTGAAAGATGTATGTGTGTGTGTGTGGCCAAAATAGTTTGAGATTTAAAAAAAAAAAAAAAAATGGATTCAGAATTTCCCTGAATTTTTGACCACTTAAATTCTCTAAGAAAAAAAAAATCAATCAGAAAATTACATTTATTAAAACAAATTCTCATATTGAGACAACTGTCCATCATTCAAATAAGAAAAATATATCTAATCTCACACTTGGATTATCCACTGGCCCTGTTGATTGCCAGATCTTTTGGAGTTGTCAGTCAACTGGATAGGTCATATCATTTTGCACATCAATTAGGTAAAAGCAGTGAGGATGACAATAGCAAGAGGATGAGTCTTTATATCTCTTCTTTCAAGTCATCTTGAAATCTCTTTGTGGTCCCTTCTATAATTACTTTGGCAGACTCATAAGCATAATTTAAGGAACCCTTTTGTCTGTCAGTTTCTCACTGTAAAGGATGCTACATTTATGATGATTTATTTGAAGTAAGAAAGATTAATGTGACTGCATATACTAAAGAATTAATTTTGAATCATGTTAGAGATATTTGAGAATGGAATTCACTACTGAGAGTTCAAGGCAGTCAGGAAGCAAAATATAATTTGTAAGGGAAGAACTGTCTGAGAACAAGGTCAGATATATTGACTTTCAAGACAAATGGTAGATTAATAGGTCAGTGTTGACAAAAATGGTGAAAATACAAAATGAAATAGATGTTAAGCAATATTTCTTTTGAGAGAAAAGATCAACCTTTTATGGTATAATATGACCTTATTCAAAATGGAAGCCATTTGAAATTAGTGAAATATTTTATATGATGCAGAAACTTTCTCTTCAAATTTCTCAGAAATTCTTATAATAAACTGATTTAGTTAAAACTTATCTTGTTTATCATCACAACTTTTCATTCATTATATCCAGTGGTCTTCTCCAGCTACCCATCATATTTGATAACACTATTGGAATTTTAAACTTAATCCTTTATTCAATCCACAAGAGTAAACTGTTTTCATTCTACTGTCCATGTTAGGGAATATTACATATTAGTTAATTATTCTACCATTTTGTCAGTTCCCATTCTATATCACTACTCTATTGATATTTCACAGGCAAATTTTCAAAACTCCATTTAGTTCCACAGTTTTAAACCTTTACAACTAGGGTGTGGTATGCTATTCCCATGAAGTTGAATAACTCTTATTTCCTCCCTATCCCAAATTTAAGGAAAAGCTTCCACTCAGACAGCTTCTTCCCAGTAACATGGTTCCCTGAGCATTACAATCTTAATCTCTTAAGTTAAAGTCGAGGGTTATTATTTATCTTCCTTATCCTTATAATCTTCAATTTAAACTACCTCCTCATTCATTCATATCCCACACTGCATTCATCATAACCATTTTGATAATGACACTCTACCTTATGCTCTCGAGCCTTGTTTTGAGTAAACTTTAGTATTAAAAGAAAATGTCTGGAAGGTATAACCAATGTATTTAGGATATAATGATCAAGAAAAACTTCAAATAAATCTGGATAATAATGATGTAAGTGCTGTTTAAAAATATACGCTCATCAATATGATTATGGTAGACTTGCTGGACTTAACAGTTCAGATTTCAAATCTCACAAAGGGCATCTGGCAAAATATTTGAAATCTTATCACTTTTCAGCAAAAATGAATTTGCTAACGTTTTAAAATAAAAATCTATAAGAACCTTAAATATCCAAATTTCTTATATGGAACATTGTCAGGATTTATTTTCAACTGTTTTTTAATTTCTTATTTTCACATTTTCATCAGTGCTTTCATCATTTTACATTCTACAACTTAAGCAGAATTAATCAGAAATAATGTAACCACTGTCACGATTTGAACTTTTATCCTCTATCTTTGGGAGACTGGCTCTGAGAGAACCTTACCAATTAAAACTCAGATGTCAGTCAGTAAATATTCCAAAAATGATGAACATTTTAGTTGAGAAAAAATATCCCTTGATTATACCACAATTTTAAAATTAGTTAAAAAAAATTATTATTGGATCTGATTCTCCTTAATTAGTCATTAATATGCACAAGCACAATTTTGAAAACTTCATTTAAAAACTGAGTGAAATATTCTAACATCTTAAAGAGAACTACACTCAAATTAAAACTTCACATGAAGAAGTTTAGAGAATTAATCATTCAGTATGGGATTCTTAGTAATAGCATGAAAAATGCTCCTTGAAACAAATAACAGAAATTTTCAATTTGTCACAATCTTATAACAAAAAATCTTTTGTCTTTTAGCTGAAAATAAATTTAAGTTGGAGCTGAAATTTTGAAATTTAAAGCAAATAAACTGAGAATCAATTCATTTCTCCCTTCACTCTGATGAAAGCTATCTGCAATTTCTACAACAATAGTCTTTCTATGAGCTTGTACTTGGAAAAAAAACCTATTTAGTTGCCCGATGCTGTGTTGGTAGTTAAACTTTTTCCCTTCATTGATCTACTTTCAGTGAGGGACTCAATACAACCAAGTATGATCACCCAACAATTTCAAAAATTCTCTTTTGCCAATATCTATTATGTAATAATCAAAATTACTTAAATTTTTCTTCTTGCTCATAACTGTCACTTTCAACACATCAAAATTAATTACTCTCGGCCAGCTTACCTATTCTGACCTTATGTGCATGTTATGAGACAGTAGCTGTCATTTTTATATATTAAGCCTTGTTTTACCTACAATTTTATGGACTTTATACTGATTAAATTGTCATCTGTATGTTTCTTAAAATTATATAGCAAATTATAAATCAAATCTTAGCTTGTATAACATTGAAAATGTAATTAAATATCTGTTTTCAATGAACTACCTTTGTTTTTAAAAGACAATAGCAGTATTATTTTCTATAAGCAAACATATTTTCTAACAAATTTTTCCTTGCTTCTTCCCTCCAGTATCTTTAAAACTAATTCTATTTTCCCCATCTCAAACAATAGACTGTAATGAAAGCCTCCAATTTACAATTAATATCATTTGAAATTGCATTCATTTGAACATGACAAACATGTGAAGAATGTATTTTGTTTTATCCTTTTAAAACATTTTCAATGACAATTATAAAAACAGATAGTGTTAACTTGTCTTTGATATGAAGTACCTTTTACCTACAATACATGACTTTTCAGAAGAATGAAAACTCAATCTAAGGATTGTGACTGAAAACTATAATCAAGATTATTCAGTTAAAAGAATGAAAAGTATTTCACATGAATTTAGTTATATATATAACTTGGGAATAACTAGCCAGAATCGGAAGTGTGCTTCACATCATCACTAGACCACAGCTCAACAGGCACTGAGTTGGATTTGGTCAAGATCCAAAATACATAAAGTTAAATAAAACCATGCTCACAACAGAATGCTACTTCTGAAGTGAAACACATCTGTTTACTTTCCATTCTACATAATTAATAATGGTCGCTACAAGAGCATTGTGTATTTTAACACATCGTTGAAAATATCAGTTGTAGTTGTAAAAAGAAATCACATGTCACTGACACATATACAAAAACAATACCCTGTCCTGGGGCAAAAGCTGATGGTGGTGCCAGCGGTGGCAGTACTACATTTAAACAACTACTTTCTAAGATCGATTGTTAAAAATGGCTTTGAGCAAATAAAACCTGTCAATCTTAATGAGGACCATTTTGAACCTTGTAGACTGGTGGTACAGAATGACAAAGAAAGAACTATACCAAATAATAGAAACCACATAAGGACTTTCAACAGTAGCAACAACTAAAATGAGTATCACATGTAACTCAAAGGGGAAAATATAATCAAGATGTGAGTGTTCTACACTACTTCAAACAAAAGGATAGGAAGTCTCCATCAGTACTGGAAAGAGCAATAACAGCTACTATAGAAACCTATATTATTGAAAAATTGTTTTAATAGAATGATCTTATAAATTGCAACTGAAACTAGAACTGTCCACTTGCTCAATAAATGCCAAATGATTCCACATTGAAAATGGCTAATATTACCATTACCATCTGTTATGGTCCAGGTTCCTTGTACCACGGTGATGGTCCAAGGTAGAACCAATGAAGAATAACTCGAACACAGGTATGAAATAACACAGATATATTACAAATAGAATATGTACAAAGAAGTAGAAGTGTTAGTAATAATAATCAGGTTAGGTTAGAGAGAACTATGTTGTCTCGAAGTATCACTATTCCAATGTCTTACAGTAATTGTCTGACGCGACTCTGTCTCTGACTGACTCACTGACTGCTTCCTTTTGAAGCACGGAATAGTCCATTACTATTATGGGTAAGTTCCCATAACACCATCATATGAACATTCCTTAATTTACTCACTCTTTAACGACTTATCCTGAACACTTACTTAACACATTAAAGTTTTGATAAAATGAAAATTGCAGCAAACTTGGACATTTGTGCCTGCAAAAAAAATCAGTGTCAAAAGGGCTGTTCTTCCATTAATACCACTACTATTTTAACAACTTTTACTCCTAGGCAATTTTTGTTTTAAAAAGTGATGATTAGAATTGTAATAAAACCTACACATATGAATGTGAATTTATACATTTTTTTTTCTCTTGAGAATTTACAACAAAAATATTCAACACTATTTGTCTATTAGATGTATTTACAACATTCTAAAAGCTAATACAATGCAATATTTATCATTTATCACTTTATAAAAGAAAGAAATATGAATTTTTTTATTTTTTTATTTATAAACATTTACTACAAAAAAAAAAAAATTCTATCAGCAATGCCATGTAAAGTGCTCACTGCCTTCCTACTGCTTTGTAGTGACTTGCTTATATTGGCATCATTTACCCGCTGATATTGGTGGGGGTGGGGGGGCTACTGGTGTTGTGTCAGAGAACGTCCCTCCATATAATTTTCAACATACTACTCAACAATAAAGTTAGACCTAATTGATAATTAGCCAATGTCTTGCCAACCATTCCAATAAACAATATAGTAAGTAGTGTAAATAAACAATCTAATGAATAGTATTATTTTTGTTTTAAATTCTCAAGAACAAAGAAAATGTATACATCACTTTCATTATTACAATTCTAATCATCACTTTTTAAAAGGATAAACATGGCTGAGAAGTGAAGGTAGTTACAATAGTAGCGGTGTCAATGGAAAAACTGTCCTTTTGATACACACTGGGGTGGGGGGGGCATGAAAATCTAAGTTTGCCAAAATTTCTCCCATTTTGTCTACTCTTTTGTTCATCTGATTTCTTCTAACCAACTCAGCACATGAAGTTTTTTTCAAAAGCTCACAACACTCTTTCTAAGGCTATTAACAATAACACACTTCATATATCTATGATCTACATATATCAAATCCAAGACACACCTCATAGTTAATTCCATAGTTTTAGTATATCATTAGAAATGTTGCCTTGTTCGGGTGGAAATAATTTATAATTATTTCTTTATAACCAATATGAATTTAAATAAGCTTTTTATTTAATTAAATGTATATTCTGATTTTATATAAAATTTCAAGCCACTTCATATCTAAATTAAAAAAAAAACAATTTAAATATTAAATCTCTGGAAACCTGATAATACAGGATGTGGCAGAAATACTTCATACATAATGGTAACACAGTAGCAAAATGATACAAAGAGGAATGAAATTATCAATTATGACCGAAAATCATTTAATAATAATAATAAATATCAAAAATCCAGAGTAGTAAAATCCTCATTGTGAATTTTAAAGATTTTCTTGCTAAAATACATTCAAACTTCTGAAAATCAAGTTCAAATATATCCCTGGTCTTTATTCAGATAACTTAGAATGTTCAAATGATTCTTCATTTGAGAAATAGTCAAACCAATCTTTAACATTTAAGTAGTTCTATCCTCAATTTGCTATGACTCTTGAGTGGTTGTTTGAATAAACATATCAACACTAATCTACATTCAGATATTTACACTCAGCAGAATTCAGCTGATCCCCGTGAAGCTGTTTTTATAACTGCTCACAGTAACTTAGAAAACATGCTTTGTTTACAAATCAGTCAGTCAAGCTCAAAATATTGCTTATTTTGTTCAGGCTGGCTTAAAGCAATCAATTACCAGCACTTCTGTAATCTTCAAAGCAACCTTTGTTCTAGGGGGAAAAAAATAACCAGAAACCATGTGAGGTTCAAAAGAAAAAGAAATGGAGACTTAAAACCTTTTGTTGGCAGATTCTTACCCTTTCTCTATTAAGTTCTTTTCTTGGGCTATTTGCAGCTTATTATTTTTTATCTGTTCTGTTTTTCCGATTTCTCATGTGAAGCATTACAGGAGAAAAAAAACCTTTTTGTTTTTTACTTTATCTCATATTCTGAATAATCTTTTTCAAACTTAATATTCTTTTCAGTATTAGGATTACTGGAGGAAGAAACGTACTTTAAAATATACAGCTAATTACAGGTAAAATGTGGTTTAGATAGATATAACAGGAAAGGGGACAACAGAGAGGTCTACTACATTGGTATGGGCTATATAAATGTGTATTCATTTGTCTTCATATGTATAAAATTTTAAATGAAAACTACCCCATACAACTAAAAAAAAAATTAAGTCTATGGCAATTTATTATTAAATTCAAACAGCAAGGAATGTCTTGACTATTTCAATGCAGGAGAGGGACGCTATCTTGGGAAAATATTTCCCATGAGTGAAAATTGTTTATTAGGGTTCAAGTTGCATATGTTATGCTAAAATAAACTGTTTTTTTTTATCATCTGGATGAGAATAAAATGTAATATTTCTCATAGGCATTTTAATATTTGATAAGTTGGTCACTTAAAAAAAAAAATTACATTTATGATATTGAAAACAAACGGTTACTGATATTTTTATCAGCAAATAATAAATCTGCAACTCAAAACTTCTCACTTTTGTCATTACTAACCAAACACTGTGAAAGAAAAACTATTCAACATAGATAACCATTTTGGTTAAGGTCAGGTATACAATGATTTTTTACTGTCTTCTTTGTTCTGCAACTTAGATAAATTATATGAAAAAGTTTGTTTGCATAGCTGAGTGCTCTGTGCAGGAGCCATTTTTCTACATGGCTGACCCTATCAACTCATGTGATTAATTCTGTATAGACTTCTGGTGTGTTCATTCCATAAATCACTGGCCACAATGCCAGCAGCTTCCATTAGCTGCTAGACTAGTCTATTATCACAAGGTTAATTGGCCCATCTACCCACAATCAACCAGCTGTTTTTATCTCAGAAAGACTGCAAATTCTTCCAGAAGAGTAATAATTCTGTCATTTCATGACTTAAATGTTCGCTACCATTTTGTCCTGATAACTTTTGTAACAGTTTATATTGTATTCACATCTGGGGGGGGGGGAGTTCTCCAGTTCACCCACATCCCCAAATCTGACCAATTAGTCTTTGAAATTTCTTCATGACCAAGCTAAGAATTATTCACATGCTATGTGCTCAGACATTTTGGACAGTGATTGAAAAGTGCGCTCAGATAACTAAATATCTAAATTATTAAAAAAGAATGAAGAAAAAAGTCATTTTCTGAAATAAATTAACATATCAAATAACATTTTCAAATGCTTTTTGTCCAGTTTATTTTTGATGAAAAAAAATGCATCAATTTTTATGTGTGTGGCTTGCCTCGCATTTTTTTTTTTGTCACTAACTCCTGAAGCTGGATTAATGTAGATGTATTTGTAAAGGTAGCTTTTGGTTGAAAGCGCAAGGAATATTTCACAAAGATAATCATTGCTTCAGAGTTTGGAATCTGGTATTGAGGTTGTTGAACTTCAATACATGCAATATTATTATTATCATCCTCCAACTCGACATTTTCTGGCACAGTTATAAGTCCAACAATACCCTGATTACTTGGGTGTTTATACCAAGAGCCATCTGCATTGAACCAATTATTTATTTTTTGTGATAATTCAAATTTACACTCTTTGTATAAAAACAAGAAAATTAACATGAATTAATTGACCTGTTTTTATCAACATAATTAAATATTGAGCATGGTTTTCTACATTCTAAAAAGTTTGTCTGAGATTAGAATGGTTTAGTTCAGTTAAGTGAAAAATGTTTGAGTCGTTTCAGTTTTCCTCTTCATTTCAATAGATAATCAAGAAAGTACTTTACATACACATTTCTGCATGCAGTATACAACTTTCAATTTGGAATGTAGAAGATGATATAATGCTTGCTAATAGTTTACCATGAGAGAAGTAGAATTCTTAAAATGTTTTATAAAACCAGAACCTGAATAAGTTTTTTTTCTTTGATATGAACAGTGTAAAATATATACTGACAATCACCCTGACTGTGAACTTCTTGACAAAAACTGTTACTTGCACTATTTACAAATACTATTGTCCTCATCTTTGTTTTTATCAGCATTTTGGTTGTTGTGCTGTCCAGCTGTCGTCATGTGTGTTTCAATCTGGGTAACCTACAGGGAATTCCAAACTGAACCCTTTATTTAATCTACAGGGTTAAATTCTTTTCATTCTACTGCACATGACTAGCGATATCACATCTAGTTTTTATTTTTTTAGTACTACTCAGTTATTGCTCATCCTGTTTCCACAGAGCTCAAGTGCACACAGCCCAGCCCAGGAAGTGAACTCACAATTACTATGTCACTATAGACAAGATATCTCTAAACATGGCCAGTAGAACAAAGTTTTGCCCTGTAGATTAAATGAAGGGTTCAGTTCAAAATTTCCTGTGGGTTATCTGGATTGATGTATACTTGAAGGTCAGAGGACATAATGGCCAAAATGTTATAACAACAAAGATGAGGACATTAGTCTACATGTAAATGATAACTCCTCATCCCAGAAATTCAGACAGATATTCTGTTACTTTTTTCACTTTTGTAAATTTCTTTAAATCTTCGAGAACATATCAACCTTTGTGACTTCTTGGAAAAAAACTGTAAAACAAAGAATGAACAATCCTTCATCATAATAGAAAGTCATTCATGATCGTTCAGTGCTCAAGACCTGAAAATGGAGATTTTATGTTTAACGCACCATTTCTCTGAAGAATGAAGAGCTTTTGAAAAGACAAAAATTATAATACTTATCTACCTACTGCTTTTGGAAGCTTAGGCGTTTAAACCTGAATGAGAGATCATGGAAAGTTTTTAGTTTTTTTTTTTTTTCTTGATTCCTTTTCTATTCTAATATTTTATTTCTCTTCTATTTGTATGAATACTTTTTTTTATTTTAATTAAATAACCTCTTACTTATCAGTAAAAACATTTTTAAAAATTTGTTTATCTTCAAAGTCCTGTATTGAAAAGAACATTAAAAAGAAAACGATAACAAATCAAAATTTTCAAAAATATTTAACTATCTTTATTCAGTTTTGCTATCTGTTATTATTGCCATATTAATAAAAAGAAAAGTTAGCTCCAGTAAAAAAGAAAATCCTTATGCATGTCCAATAAGGAGAGAGTAGGAATCTTTGATAAGAAATAGCCTGATGCACATTTGATAAAGTATCAGAATTTTTTATAAGAAATAGGCTATTTTTTCTTTTTATTTAATTTAAAAACTTTGAATTTCTTTGAACATTTACAGACAATCCACTTATGTACAGTGCTATGATAAAGACAACTCTTTGTCATTCTGAATTTTATTTTTGCTATTTCTTGTTTCTATCATTATAGATAATTGATTGTAGAATTTCTTTTATAATGTTTGTACAAAACTTCCCAATGTCTGACAACCTTACTTTTTGGATAGTCACTTTTACACTAACATCAATATAAAAGTACAATTAGAATGTTAAATGTTTTGGTTACTACTCTACAATTTCTATTACTGCTGTTATCATCTCCCTTTTGATATTAAACATATCCAATGAATTTCTATGGAAATTCAAATTTCTTGCAGAACAGAAAGAATTATCATTCATATGATTTGTTTTAAAGTACATCAAGAGTGTGTTGAGGTTGGGGGGAAACACCTAACCAATTGCTCTCCCAGCAACTACAGGGGTAATAGGCAGAGGGGAGAAAAAGAGGAGAGGTAATAAAATAACACTGCCTCAGAAACCACAGCAACTTTAAGAACAAAATGGCATAGGACTGACTTCAGAAGACACTGTCTTGCTGGTTTTCCTGTTACTTTTATTGGCATGAGGCATCTTACAAAGACCTGGGCATTGACCAGTTTCAGAGAGGCCTGTATCTAGACATACGAAGCTGCTAACAGGGAAAACCCGCATGTAACTAGTGTTGACAGATATGTCCATAAGCAATCTTGGGCCTCTCTTGCATCTGAACTGATGCGCATTTGCCACATGATTCCTAGTATTAGTTGTCTTGCAAATATTTGGCATATTCATGTAAGTGCAAATAATAAAAGGGAAAAAAAGAAATGGAATTTAAACAATTAATAAATGTACTAATAAAACATGTTACAAAAGGGTAAAGAAAGAAACAAATTTGAAGTTAGTAACAGTTCAATACAATCTTCAGTTGATGTCTCTGAAGTACTTATACATCTTGTATCTGTCAAAGGGATAAAAAAAAATGTGTTGCTACTCTCAAAATCCAAGAGAAAAGAGAATGAACCTTTCCAATATCATACTGCCTGTGATTGCAGGTGCAGTAATCCAACAGACCTCTATGCATCTTACAAAATGCATTCATAAATTTTTCACAATTATAAAAATGAGACTAATCCCAACAATTCAGTGTATGTAAATGAGTCATTCTGTGTCAAATCAACAAAGGTCTGACCATCACAGATGCAGATTTTTTTTTTCTTCACATTTGGTACACTTATAAAGCTTCATGATAGAAATTGAATGGTACTGATTTTACATCTCTAGGTCAAAGGTTTAAGGAGATAGGACCCTTGCCAAAAAGGTGAATTTAGAAAACAAAATTTAAATTTCAATATCTCAGTTTTGTCAACCACAAAGCTAAGTTATATACCATTTGAAAGTACTTGGATAGATCTAAAAAGGTGAATTATTTATTTTTTATTTTTTTTGTTAAAGATTAAATGAAATAATTTGACCATGAACTTAACACTTGACTTTTAATTTCTCAAAAAAAAATTTTTTTTAAATGATTTTAATTTTTTTTTTAATTTGACAACAAATTTGTCTGCTTTATGGCAAGATATGTACAAACTTTTGTGGTGAACTTTTGACTGTTGCCTGAGTTACAAGGGTTTTTACTGAGTTGGGCCAAATTCAAAATGGCAGATTTTTGGTATGTACCACTATATGTTAACATTTTCATATCTCCCAATATAGTCAAGTTGTATATCTTTAGAAAGCTCTTTAAATGCTGATTAATATTCACATGATAACTATGATCATAAAATCAACAGAATTTCTGTTATTAGTGGTTAAATGTTGACCAATCTGGTGGAAAATAAACAACCTTACTTTTGGTTCTGTTTACATTTTTATTATTCAAGAAATAGATTTTTATATGAAGTGACATAATGAAAATAATTATTTAAAAAAGTGTCATGAAGTAATGTTAAGATAAAATATGAAAATATGCAACAAAAAACATTTCGGGCATAAATATTTTGTATTCCTCAACAAATGAATAGACAAATGAAGCAGAAATCTTAAAAAATAGGTTTAAAAAATGCCTACATAGTTTTATTTCTGTCTCTCTGGAATAGGTAGAAGTAAAAACAGTGTCATCTCAGGATGAAAGAAAAATAGTTAAAATTACAAAACAGATCAATATAGAGCTTGAAAACATTAAGAGATTTGTTACAGGAATGATAGGAATTGGTGGTTAGAATGTCTGCTTGAAAAATATCCTGATAATGAAGAGGTAAACTTGACTTCTTTTTTTTTTTTTTACAACTGAAGTATCCTTCCCCATTATTGTTATCCATTATATTCACATATATTAATTTTAAATTATTCTGATATTCTTAATTTAGTTGATCCATTAACTGACACTAAAAGAACTTATAAACTTTCAAAATTGAAATGGAAAAAAGCTTCAAATATTTTAGAAAAGAGAATTTCTTGAAATAACATTAAATCCAATCAAGGTGTGGCTCTTTACTAAGTTTGTCATTTGTTGCTCTCTTAAACCCTGTTCTGCCATCCTTTTACACAGACTTGTTAGGTAGATTATGCACAACTTTTCTCTATCCCTTGTCTAGGCCCCTTTTCCTCATTATGTCCTATAAATTTTAACTATCTCTTTCTGATAAGTATGTGTCCTTTTGTTTCCAGTTTCTCTAAAACTTCATTATTGTTCACATGTTCAGTCCACAGTATTCTCCGCATCCTTCTGTAGAACCACATTTTTGTTGCTTCAAGTCTATTCATCTGTGAGATTTCCAGCATTCACTGTCATATTGGAGGAATGATATGATGTAACAGTTCAGTACTCTTTTCTTTGTTTCTAATGGAATTTTCCTGTTAATATTTTGTTTAGTTTGTGTAAAAACATCTTTCACTATCCCAATGTGATTTAAAATTTTGCTGTCACACATTCTGTCCTCTGTTAAAACATTTCCTAGATATTTAAATTTTTGTACTTGATTTTGATATCTCCAATTTGTAATTTGCATATTGGGCTATTTCTTTTGCTGACAACCATACACTGAGACATAATCTGGTAATAAGAAACCATACAGTATTAAATGAATTCTATTGCAATTACAGCCATTATAATTCTTTAATGATAATTTCTCAAGGATCCTATTTAGTCTGCTGGTTTCACTTCTGTAAAGATGTTTATAAACTATAACTTCTAAAATAGAGATCTGATGTAATGGAATAACCTGTCATCCCCATGAGTAACTATACTATAGGTAGTAACTACCTATAAGTATCTGTAAGTTAACAGACTACAGAGTTTAGCTGGGATCTGTTGAGTACGACTCAGACTTATTTGAGAACTACAGACCTTCCAATGGTAGCACTCACTATTGGATTGACTTGCAATGACCTTGTGCATAACTGTTACCTTTATTCTTATTGTAGTGGTTTTTACAATAAACCTTTACTTATTTTATCCACCTTGTTTTTCAAATATATATTCCTATTAGCACAGAATATAACGAGATCATTAAGGTTTGTTGAGTAAATGTTGTTAATGTTTATTCCCATTTACCTATCTGTAAATATATATATCACTTTTGACATTTCCTCCAAATACATTAACTTTCATAGATATCCTTATTCCACAAAGATATTTTGTGGTCTATCAAAAAGTACATTTATTATTTTTAATCAACTTTTATGGTACTTTGATGCTCTTTCATCGAACCAAGCTCTTATGAAAATTTTCAAGTGACAATGGTAAGGTTATCTACCTACCTTGTGGTTTAAACCATGATATCTACTTCTAGACATTATTTCAAAGGATAAATCCCCACCCTTAAAATTCTTCAATTAGTCTTGGGCAATCCAGTCAGATATTGTTTTTTTTTCCTTCCACATTGAGAATTCTGTTGAGGCTCAGTTGAAATTAATGCCTCAAAATTGGCAGAATGTCAAAATATTTGCCATTATAACATTTGAACTGGAAGTCATCAGTTGATGTGTAGTTGGAAAGATGGAACAAATTGTAGCTAACAAAATGTACACAAGTCAATACCCGATCAGTATCGGCTGGGTCATTGTGGAGAGGGGGTATGATGTTGAAAGACCTGAAACCCTTAATGAACCTCGACTAGAAACATCACTGATGGTGTATACTAAAGCATCCAATAGATGTATTTTATGAAATGAAACAAAAACTATAACTGAATAGTACTGATATAAGAATAATAATATAAACTTGGAAAAGCCCAAATGAAAAAACAAAAAAATGAAATTGATTCAATAAAACCAATACCATTAAAGATAGCACAAAGTCAATTTTGGTATAAATCATATAATGGTAACTTACAGAATTACTGATTTTAAAATTTGGGTGGGGGGAATAAAATGTTTCTCAAAACAAACTGGTCTCCAAATTTCAGGCTTTACAGAATAGCAAAAAAAAAAAAACAACAAAAAAATGCCGAGTAACAAAAGTAAATAGTAATAACAAAGGTAATTCCTCAATCAAATAAGCACTGATGAAAAAGGTGAAATATGATCATAAAAATGGAGATAAACACGAAAATGCAGAATTAAACTCCTCAATAAAAGAATAATAGAAGGAAGAAATTAAAGGCATATAAATTTCTATGGGTTATTTAATGCCGAAATCTAAACACAATTTTATGACATCAACTAAATATATTTGGAACACATTTGTATACCTTCAACTACAGATAAAATGTATTGATGGTTACTTTAAAAATATATTTTACTATAAAAGTCTATTTTTATACTGTCATAGTGTTTTGTGGGGGGGCACTATTTGCCCATAGCAAGGACCCCCTAACAGGTGCTCCCACACTATGTATCATAGAAACAACAAAGATGGAGTTGAGATGTATAGTATGAAGAAAGGATAATAGATGGAGCAAAAGAATCATCACTAATTGATCAATGTGTAATACACAGCTGGAATTAGTTAAAGTGGTTTGCTGATAAGGCATAATAAAGAATAGGTGTTTCTACAGTCTTGAAAGACATTTGGAGACGTCTTTGTCTAGCAATGACTTCATGATAATAATTTTAGAGTAAAGATCAGTAGAAACTGAAAAATATTTTTGATATATCCAAACATCTTAAGTATGCCTTATATATTTGGTACAGGTATCTCCCCATTTTTCAAAAGTTTGCTTAATGCCACTTCACTTTTATGAAGGACCAACATTAGCGTTGATTTCTGTGCCAGTTCAAATGTCAAAGTAAAAAAGTGCTTACCATTCATTCATATGTGAAATTCTTTTAAAGCATTCCCAGATCCAAAAATAAAATAACCTATCTTTCTGCTTGCTCTAATATTGAAGGTCAAGGTTCAACATTTGTAGTGGCTGATGTAGAAAGCTTGAAATATGACTGCATGCATGGCTACTTTCAGATTTTTCTATCATACAGTCCTTTACAAGTACATAGAATATCCTGTAAACCTAAGTGCTCTTTCAAAATTTAAGTTACATTCAAAAAGTTAAAGCTTTAAAAATAGCAAAAATCTCTTGCAAGGTTATTTTTATTTTATTTTTGATTGATTGTTGAGGAATGGTGAAAAATATTTCCTTTATAAATAAATATAAAAAGTTTCATTAAATATCAATAATTGTTTTTTTTTTTTTTTCATTTTTTTTACTTTACACCATTTAGACAGATATATATTTTCACCCAATACAAATCTCAAGAGCTACTCAAGGTAGAGAGTAACTGTTAAAAAGGTAGCAATGAATAAGGTATATGATATAAATGAAAGAGGTATTAACAAGTGAAGATTGAGGCTAGATAATTAACACTTGACTTGAAATGGTTGAGATTGTAGTGGTAAAGGAAACATTAATATGGGAGTCTATCCACAAATTAGCAGTTCTTTGGTGGGGGGGCTCTCAGTGAAATTTTCTTACACTTGGAACATGGAGAAAATGAGGATGATTCAACTCTGTGAAAGTGTGCCTTTGTTGTAAAGATATGAACTGGTGAAAATAATGAGTAGAGCTCATCTGAACATTTACCATGGTAATGATAGGCTTGCAATGTTGTATCTGTCTGAAAGAGGCTGCAGAGTGAAGAATAAGTTTTTTTCTCATGTGATTCTGGAAGGTGAAGATTGGGCAGCTCTGGCCCAAATATGGTAGCAATACTACATTTTTGATCTAATCTGACTTTTGTAAAGGTAAGGGTTTCAGAAACTCTTGAAGAATTTCTCTTTGAAGTCCCAAATTGTGAAACAATTGGTGAATTAGGGTTATTAAAACAGAACTTTCAGACAATCAACATTATACCTGAAAGATGAACTACTAACACAGTTTGGCCTACAAGGTAATTAAAGATGTAAATTCCCTTTCATGGGAATCTGATGCTTGAAGTAAGTAAAAATCTTGAAAATGTTACAGAAAAATGTACATGGAAAACAGAATAATTGCACTGCAATAAAGTATTTAATAACAGGAAAATATAAGTGAATTATTATTTAAAGACCATGAAAGAACAATTTTAAAACCAGATATTCCAATGGTTGTAACATAACGCCTTAATATAATTGATTTTTTTGTATTTTTATGGCTTATCAATGTTTTGTGAATTATCTATTTCAGATTGTAAGAAGTTGCTTACAGTAACCAGACTGAATACAAGCTCTTGCAACTTAGGCTTGCGTATAAAGTTAAACATTGATCAGGTTTATACTTTAGTAGTCTGCAAGCATCTGCCTGCAAAGGTGTCTACTTTTTTATTGGGGTGGGAATCTTACTTCTTTTCCAAAGATGGTGCAGTCAGTCTAGGCCCTTCTCACAGCAATATTTATTAAGGGAGGTAAAGTCATCCAAGGATATAAGAAATGCAAAGAAACAAACAACTCAGCCAGTGTTTGAACTCAATTCAACACAAATTCTATTTTCCATGTTAAACAAACTCAACAAATCTTATCAACCAACTCACTACTAGAGGACTTTTCTTTTTTTATATTTATGTCAGGTCAAGAACTTTTCAGCACCCTCTTGTATAGGAAAGTAAAAAAATGTTTCAGACATTATCTGCCACTCCTCCTCAAAGCGGAGAATAAATAACCAATTCCCAAATTGTATTATCTATTCTAGACTCAAAATTTAGTATATATGCTGACACAATGATTTACTCCTGTCTCTCGATAGTAAATCTGCTCAGTTCAATAAGGTTAAGTTGGCAGCTGATGTCAAAAACGACCTTTGCAGCCTGTTGTAACTGGGTGGTAGGGAGCACAGCTTGTTAATTTTAATGCCTCCAAAACGAAACTTCTCTATTAATCCTCTGAGAGACGCCTTTATGCCTTCCATCAACATGGCTGATGTTGACCTCCAAGAGAGCGACTTGTTATGCCTTCTCGAGCTAACATTCTCTGCAGAAATAAAGTGGAAAGACTATTGAATCAATTACTAGGTCAGCTGTTAAGAAAGTTGGTTCATTGTATTATGTTAGACAATTTTTCTCTCCAGAGTCTATCTTACTATATCTATAAGACTACTATTCACCCATACTTAGAATATTACTGCCACATATGGTCCGGTGCTACTGCTATATATTTGGAGATTCTTGATAAAATCCAAAGAAGAATCATTAATATTATTGGGCGTGACCTGGCATCTCAGCTTCAGTCACTTTCCCACCACTGTAAAGTAGATTCCCTCTGCCTTTTCTAGAAATACTTTCATGGTATTTGTTTGGATGAACTCTTCACTATGATACTGAGACTTTATTAATTTAGGCACAGTACTAGGTCTCATCAATTTACAGTTGAATTGGCAAGATGTAACTAAGTTCTTTGCTAACAGTTTCTTTTCTCAGTTGTGGAAATATCTTCCAGCTATATGCTTTTCAGTTAACTTTAATCTTCGAAAGTTTTAATAC
The DNA here is from genome assembly GCA_964036315.1 of Acanthosepion esculentum. Taxonomy (NCBI): domain Eukaryota; kingdom Metazoa; phylum Mollusca; class Cephalopoda; order Sepiida; family Sepiidae; genus Acanthosepion; species Acanthosepion esculentum. The sequence continues at coordinate 106,980,382 of OZ038482.1, read as the reverse complement.
AATGTCAATCATTATCTACTGTCCTTCTGATTACTCTTCTATTGTTCTAACTCGTTAGTAATGTTTAAGCTTTCTAATTCTTTCACACCCAGTAATTCCTTGTGTCTTAGAGGCTTGCTTTGGGTAAAAATGATTTTTAAAAAAATAAATAAATAAAAATAACCACATCTCATGCCTGCAGCAACAATTTGGAGCTTACTGTGAAATATATTAAAGAAAAACACATCTTGGTTTGAACTAAACCAAACTAAAACACAATGGCTTAGGGGAAAAATATTCAACTGTTACCAAATCAATCGGGTTTCGATCCTGGCTTGAAGCAATCAGATGTCTAGCCACACTGATGAACTGTGATACAGCGAAACAGTCTGTCTGTGGATGGCAATATATATATATATATATATATATATATAAAACAAAAAAATTCTATCTGGTAATGCTGTCTGTAAATTTAAATAAAATTCCTATAGTTATTCTAATGGCTACAATGAATTCTTTTTGTTGTTTTAAGTACAGTATTACTCTCTGTGAGTCACTCTCCTGGAGGTTAGCATCATCAGTGCTGATAGAAGACAAAAAAGGTTTTCTCATACAATTAAGAGAGCAGTTTTGTTTTGCAGGTGTTAAAATTAACAAGTTTCTTGCCCCAATTAACAGACTAGAGTTTTTTCCCCTCAATTTGACCTTATTGAACCCGATCCCTTACCATTAAGGCAGTTGTCATCAGCATAAATACCAAGTTGAGAACTGGTGCCTTCAGGAATGTTGCTGATGAAAATTGGGAGCAACATAAAACATTTGTACAAACCTTTACTGAAAATCTCCTTTTCTAAATACTGTGAATTCACCATATTATTATTATAAATACTGTTTTGTCATCTTTTTTGCTTTAGATTTTCTAATCACAGATACATATATGAAGTTTCTAGCATTTAAAAAAAATTTTTTTGGTGGGTGTGTGGTCACTACTACTGAAGTTTCATGTAAAATTGATGAGTAGGAAAGAAATAAAATATTTAACCCTACTGCCCAAAATTGGTTTCAGAGTTTTAAGGGTAGTGATTTGTCTCTTGTAATAAAGAACAAAATGATCATCAGTTGACAACTAGGATGCTTCAAAATGCAAAGTAAAGCAGTAAAGATCACTAACATTCAAAACCTTTCAGAAAAGTTGTCATTGAAAATACGATATGTAGAGAATTACATTTCTTCCTTCCTTAGGTGCCATGTGTGATGTACACTTGGGCGATCATGTCTCTTTTTGATTCATGATTGACCTGTCAGAAGAATTCCCAGAGTAGACTGGTTGCCAACCAAGGCTATTGGACCCCAGTCTCTTGTTATTTAATCCATAGCTAGAGGGAGAGCAGATAGATTCATCCCTTTCCCAAGAGTATTTACATGAAAGTGAATGTAACAAACTCTACTTGCAAATTCCTCATTCCAAGCCCTTATCACACCACTTGTGCATCCAAGTTTACAGTACCTGGTATTTCCAAGCAATCATCCATCTAAGGAATGACCAGGTTCAATATTAACTTTGGGAGAAATACAGTGTTTTTTTTTTTTTTCTTTAAACTCAAAGAGTATGTAGAAAAGTTCTGTATGAAGTTAAAAATGAAAATACTTTTGATACACCTTAATACCTTAGCTATAATTATGAATACTTCTCAGAATATTGGCTACTGCTGTTAATGCAAATACAGAAAGATTATTTCGGAAGATAATTAGGATTCATTTTCATTTAGTTTTTGTTATTTCTGATTGCTAATGAACTTATTAATATTTCTAAGCTACAGAAGTTTTATTTCAATTTTTTAGTTTTTAAATTATTTTACAAGTATGGTAGTAAAAAAAACTAGAAAGACCTAACATCTAAGCTTTCAAATGAATTTTATTTATTTATTTTTTTTTTAAAAAGAATTGATATTCACAGATTCAGGATTTGATTAATTACATAAAATATTTTTAATACATTAACATCCTAATTAAATTTATGCATAAAGAAGAAAGTTAATAATCAATTTGAAAATATAAAATATAGGATTTGGTTTGAGATTTTACAAGTACAAGAAAAATTCTGTGATATTTCTCCCCCATTGATATTGAAAAAATTATAGCTATAAAATAGGAAAGTTTAAGAAAACCTTAAGTATTGTTTAATTTTTTCATTAGATGAAGCATCGTCAGTGATTATTAATTTTTCTTTCATCTATTGGTCTTGATCTGGTGGCTCAGCTTCAGTCACTTTCCCACCACCATAAGGTTGCCTCTCTCTGCCTTTTCTATAAATACTTTCATTGTAATTGTTTGGATGAGCTCTTCACTGTGGTACCTAGATTTTATGAATTTAAGTGCAGTACTAGACTTGTGTCAAAGTTTCATAAATTTATAGTTGAGTTGGATAGATGTAAACATAAATTCTATGACAAGTTTCTTTTCTCACACCTCTTGCTTGTGGAGCTCCTTTCTGTCTCCATGCTTTCCAGCTAATCTTAATCTGCAAAAATTTAAATGTAATGTCAATCAATATCTACTGTCCTCCTGATTATACTTTCCTCTTCCTGCTCATTATTAATGTTTCTGTTCCTAATTCTTCCACACTCTGTCAGCCTTAGTGGCTTTACTGCCTTGCATGAGGTGATACCACTTAAAAAAAATACATCTTATCACCACTCAACAGACGCTCAGTCTGTGGTCATTAGTAAACAATGCAAATTGGAAATAAAAAAAATAGCTTGCTGTAAGACTTCATCTCCTATCCTTTTTACTTCAGGAAGCCTGTGTTACCAAAATTGGTAGAACCATTTGAGCTACAGGGGCCAATAGCATAGAAAATCAATTTTACACATCTAGAATTATTAGTTATTTTCACCAAACATTTGTAGCTGAAATATTTGTTATATATATGGTATATCAAAAATACTTTTACAAACTTTAGAGGTGGGTTCCTCATGCCAAAACAAGACAAAAGTCTATATAAACATATATGTGCAAATCCTTCATTTTTGATTTAAGCTTAGAGTTTACAGTAGACAGTGTTAAATGTACAATTGATTTTCCTCGATCTCAGCAACTGCAGCAATAAATAGCAGCAAAGGTTGAATGACTTGGCTGCCTTCTGTTATGGTGACTTGTCTACATTAGAATGAACCCTTCCTCTTTCATAAATACTAACCTGCGAGACTTCCTAAGCAAGGCAGTCGGGACGCAGTGTAACCTGATAGTTCGGACTGACACTTCTATCTGCTGACTAATAACACTCTTATTTTGTATATATGTTCTGTTATTTCAATACCCTTGTTCAACCTACCTTCTTCCATGTCTTCCTTTCTGGCCCATAACAGGCCACAACACCTTCGATCTGGAAACGCAATCTATTACAACTATGCAACCTCATGTCTGTTAACATTCACACGGCCATATGTAAAAGTCATATCTGCCTGCTTACGATATGAATATTCCTGCTGTTAAATGGAACACTCCTCAATTAACTCCCTACTACAGACATTAAACATTGAAGACAGACAAGCTACAAATGTACATGAATGACAACTGTAACCTAACATAGTGCCATCTACCATAAACTTAAAAATTCAAAAATCATTAAATGTTTAAGTACTTTAGTTGTTTTCCACAACAACTACACACTATCAGTCGGCAGTCATTAGTAAATAGTGCAGATCAGAAATAAAGAATAAGCTCTTGGCACAACTGGAATTCGCATCCTTTTGAAACTAACAATCTAACCTGGTCTAGATCAGGCCCTACAGCAGGGATCAATTTAGTCACATTTGCACAAGAGGTCCATTTAATGTCACTGAATTAACAAAAGGTAAAACCAATGAAATATTTTTTTTTAATATTTGATGTCTTACTAAGAAGTAATGTATAAAGATAAAGAAAATCATGCAAATTACACAAAATTCAATCCTACTGCAGTTTGATAGATGAAAGAATAGAAGAAAGTGAATATGAAAGAAAAACAAAGGAACAAACAGCACAACTGTGGTGCAGATGGCATAAAAGATAAGGAGTGAACATGGGAAAGAGAGAGTGGATAAAATGCACAAGAGATTATCATATAAAGGAAACTATATGAAGGATAGAGAGAGAAAATGTAAGTGAAGGGGATATACATATATACATGAAAAATTGTATGGGTGTGTGTGTGGGTGTATATATACATATATATACACACCAAAGAAAAGTGATACCTCCAAGCTTAAAATGAATTTTTAAAATGAAAAAATCTTTCTTGAAGCTTTTATCTTAGTTTTAACTTCAAGCTAATTGATTAAATTTAATATTTCTAATAAGCAAAATTCTTTACTGTATTTTAAAATAAATGCTAATTGATTGGAATGATTTTTTTAATTTAGTTTTTGAAATCACTAAAAATTAGCACAATCTCATTCTCTTTATAAAAAAAACTTTCAAAAATAAAATATACTTTTCTGAAACTTGGAGGAACATTAGTTGATTTAAGGCTTAATTACTCTGATTTGAAACCAATATTTTACTTTTAGTTTAAAATATAAGAAAAGGCCTTTTTTAACATGGAGGCTGGTATATTCATGAGGTTTTGACAACTATCTCTATAGACTTATGTTTGAAAACCTTTTTCTACAGGTGACCTATCTGTAAAAGTTACTTGATGAATACAATGCAAGCACTTCTTTCATTAACCAGTAATCTTGAAAATTTATGAAAATATTCTAAGTAATTGAATAGTTTAATTTAAGATACTTTAGCTTTACATTTACTATAGTTACCACTTTTATTTTCTGATAATGTCATGTATGGATGTCCATATTTTTAAAAAAAATTCAAAATTCTTTTTAAATTACTAGGTGTTGCCAAGTTGTAAGCTTTCCCATTTATGATTAGTAAATATAGTTTTTGCTTAAGAACAATATCAGCTGCACATTGATACAAAATTTTAAAAGATTTAAAACTTTACAAATTATTCTAATTAAAATTTTAAAAAAATGAAAACTATTCTTGTAAAAATTCATTATTCATTTTTTTTTCTTAAGACAATAGTGTTCATAATATAACTTCTTCATAGGATAGTGTGTTTTAGTCCTGCTCGCTCCCCAACATATAACAAAAAGCCACAAAACTTTTCAAAAAGCCTGTTTTTCAGCTGATGCTTTCCAAATTTGCCATGTAAATTACATATGACACAAATTATCTTGCGTGAATATTCAGTTTATATTATTTCAGTTAAGTGGACAAAATCTGCGACAAACTGCGTCCCAAATCGGCTTTTGCCATTTAGCCAATATTTTCTTCATATGATTTCACCATAAATTGGTATTCAAACAACCTTTGATGCAAAGATTGTTTGAGAAGAATTATTGAAGTGTTAAAAGGGAATAATTCCCGAAGAACCTCTTATTAACACCAGCTTTACAGTAAACAAGTGAAGAAGGAGAGAGGTGTTCATGAATTTGCACTTGCAGGTGAATCAAGCTCTGATACTTCATCCCTGTTTTTGTTTCATTATTAGATTTGTGAACAATGCCATACTATTTGAAAGTTATTACGGCCTTAGGAAATTTACAGAATATCTAAAACATTGAAACAATCTAACCCCAAGCAAAAGAAGTTTTTATTGATGGAATTCCTTTATTAAGAAGAATCAAACACTTGCAAAGGACATACCATAAAAAATGAGAGGGGAGTAGCTTAGTATACCAACAGATGATGCATGCAAGCAGGGATGCAGGCAGACATTTCTAGACAGGGGTATGTGGTTATACAATTGCAGCCATGATCAATCCCAACATGTAGGCATTACTCATTTTAGTATATCAATGTAATCTATCTTAATAGTGAAAACAAATTAGTAATACATTGCTTTTTTTTTTTCTCTTATGTTTCATTTGTATACTTTCAATAATGTAATAATTTATTGGTGGATATGGTATATTTTAAAAACGCTTGAATGCAATCTCAGTCATAGATTATCAAATTACTTTTTTTGCTCAGAGAGCAGAGAATGAGAGGAGCTAACAGGAATGGGCTGTGAGTGAGGTGGGAGGCAAATGGGATAAGGCAGACAGCAAGTGGGGGTGCAAACAGGAGAGGGCCAAGACTGAAAATCATTTGGTTATTTCAGTTGCTGATAAGCTTCTATGTATCAGAATACAAATATAGATTTATACGACAGCAAGGGTAAACAGTATATTCACCTGATAAAGTAGAAAAAAGTTTTCAGATCGGTATATGATAATGATGGCCAGGGGGAGATATATAATGTCTGAATGTTTTCAGATTAAATAATTTCACTAATTTTTATTTTCATCTTTATTATTGCCTTTTATCACAATGTTCATATTTCTATATATTGAAACTTTAATGTAGGCATTTCCAATCCAGCTTGCTTCAAAATTATCACTGAATATAGTGAACTTAGTACTGTCATATTTACTATGGAAAAATCCATGATTTGTTCATGGATACATTTTTAAATTGTATTAAAATTTTTCAAATTGAATAGTGCCAGAGAAAAGCAATAATAACAACAAAAGTCGCAATATGAGCTCTGGTAAAAACATCATATCATAACAGCAAAAATTGCAATATGAGCACTGGTAAAAATTGTTGCTGAAGACATTAGATTTATAATACCCAGAAATTCATACACAAATGTCCTCAAGGACACATGGCACAGTGGATAAAGGTGTTGGTTAGATCCAGTGACAGGACCCAAAAGTGTGTGAGTTCAATTTCACTAATTTTTATTAGACAGTGGAGAACTTTCAGAGGGAAATTAACAGGAGATAACTGATAACTGACATCCATTAAACATGGCACGTGGAACTAGAACAGTCTACCCCAGTGAGCGAAATAAAGGGTTCAGTTCAACATTCCAATCACCTGAAGAAGGCCAGAGCATACAACGGCCGAAACGTTCTAATAAATATGGCGACAAAGATGAGGACAATAGTCTGAATAATGTAAATATTGAACAGTGTTTTTATGTAGTAGGGTTGCTATAGTAATGATTTTTCTTCAGTTAAATTTTAATAATGCTCATGTAAAAGGAGTGAAATGTTAACAAGAAAATAATTTTCAACATCCAACTGTTTTTCATGTATTCCATTTTTATATACTTTGTAAAGATATTTCACATCATTTATTTTACACAAACACTATATATATAAAATAAACTCAACCATCTCAAATTTTTATGAAATTTTAGTATATGATATCAATCTGAGAAACGAAAAACCCTAACATCTGAGTTTCTTTATGCACTTAGTTCAGGAGTTTTGACCCTTGTTGAAATTTGCTTTCAATTTTTACTGATTTCAAAATAGCAGAATTTGTCATTTTCACACTTCATTACTTTGCATTCTGGAAAATACTGAGTTGATATTTGGTGGTTCTGTAAATGAAGAAAATAGTTCTGTTTTTATTTTATTTCTGGTCTATGTAGTTCCCTAGTTATAGGCAGTTAAAAATTAAGTATTGCTATTTATCTGTTTTTCTTTTTTTCTTGGTGGGTGTTTTGGTACCCACAGAAGTTAAACCAATAAAATAAAAAAATGAAGTTGATTATAATCATTTGATGACTTGCTTTGCAAAAAAAGGGAAATATTTGTTTTATAAGAATCACAATTCCTTGTAGACAAACATTTGCTACCACCCCTTGAAAAAAAAATGAATTTTATGCATTTTTGAGAGTTTTTCAAGTAGCAGAGTCAGTTGAATTGAAGATTCGAATTTTGCTAAATTATAGATCCTACCCTTATCTTTCACTCAATAATTAAAAAATCCTTACCATTCGCTAACTTAGTAAACCTGCCATAGAAAATGATACAATGCAGAGAATGATTTTGCTTTAAAATTCAATCTGGGTACAGACATTCAACCCTTAGAATCTATGGTACAGTGAATTTAATGTTACTATTTTCTAAATCAGGGTTTTACTTGTCTGACTAATTTTGGAGCAGCTTCTGCTCTAATCCAAAAATTGGAGTAGGCTCCTCTCCATTTTCCTTTTTTATGAAAAAAGGTGCCACTCTAGCTCATACACCTTAATTTTTTTTTCATTTTATTTATGATACATATTTATTCAGTATGCATAATATTTTGTCAATATTTCATATTTTTCAATATTATTGGAAATTTTTGTAAAAGTTCCTGTTTTCCCTAAACTTTAATTGTTATTTTCTACATTTTGTTTCAATAGTAAATCCTGTAACTGAAAGGCTTAAAAAGAGAGTTGCTCTCTATTCCACTCCATTTAGATAAAAAAAAAAAAAGGCTTTCTTGGCTCAAGCAAAATGGAGGTGGTCAAAATTCATGTTATTAAATATTCAACAGATTTCCTTATACACCATTTAATTTTAGTTGCAAGCCTTCTAGAACAAAAATTTAATTACTGAAAATTATGAAAGGAATCCACCTACCCCTTTTATTCCAACAACACCATCTGTTTGAAAGCTGGGTGTAAGTGAATTTGAGAAAATGGAGTTCTTTTATAAAAATATTTCATAATATTCAATAATTCAAACAGATATTATGCTATTTTCCTTTGTACAACTGTATTGTTTCTTTCCCTCATTAAAAGTATGACAAAGATTTTTAATTTATTAGCATGAAGAGATAAATTTTGTATATTTTTAAAGAGTTTATTTTTGATAGCTTTAAATTCATTTAGAATTATAACCTGAAAAACAACACTGAAAATAATTAAGAAAATTCAGAATAAGTTCTAAATTTATTTTTTTATATCAATTTTCAATACAAAATTTTTTGCTTTCATAACATACTTTGTAAAAACCTCAATGAAGTTTGAAATCTTGCATTTTTCCATCTTCTGTTTACAAAGATTTCCTTTAAAAAAAAAAAGGGATACAATTTCATTTGGATTGATTTGGTTTTAATGACCTAACCATCAGTTCAGTGTGGCTTTTAAGAGCACAATCACTCTGCACAAATTCAATAACAAAGTTGTCTACTTGAGAAATAAATAACAAAAAGATTGCATATCTAATATTGAAATGTGGAAAAGAATGTAAAAGAGAAAGTAGGTGTTCCCTGAAAGTTTCTTAAGAAGCATAAGCCATAACCAAAGGATAAATAGGAAAGTCTAATATGGTATACCATATCCTTTCTAGGATGAGGTCCAAATCACAGATGAGCATCATTAGAAAGCAAGTTAATGATAAAGCTAAAACAGCCTGATGGATAAATGTGCAAATGAAAATAGTGTAAATTTTAATATAGTATACATTTCTTTGCTAAGCACTTACATGAGCAAATACACTTGGGGAAAGGTTTGAATCAATCTGTGGGTTAAATAGTAGGAATTGTATCTGGAAAAAATAATTATTCCCCAAAAAATTGTTAATGCAATATTCACTCACAAAAAATTCTTATAATCCAAAATATATTTCAGCTTTAAATAACTCACAATGAGTTGATAAACTGTAAAAAGAAAAATCATTGTATTATAAAGAAAGGATTGGAAAGTATTGAAATTATAAAAAATTATTATTGAAATTATCTTAAAAAATTATTAATAATTAGAGAAAATTTAAATATAAAATATTTTTATTTAATGTATTTTGCTTGTGGTGAGATTTTGTCCATTTTTCAACTTTTAAAAACAATTTTTTTTAAAGTTTTTGTAAGATCGAAACCAAAAAAGATAAAAAAAACAAAAAACAATGCAGCCTCTATTCTGAAATTCTGCCATAAGATTGTAACTGTTATTTTTACCAAGTGGGTAGGGGGAGCTTGTGTTGTCAAGATTCTTAGTTATATCTTTTTGAGACAGTTTCAGATCAAAGAACAAGGCAGATGGATGGTGAGAAACAGAAGATGAATGTCTCAAACAGTTGTAAAAAAAAAAAAAAAAATCATGGATTTGGATCAAAAAGAAAGACCCCCCCCCCCCCAGAATGACATCAAAATCTGAAAATTTATAATCTTTTAATAGTCAGTTGTTCGTAGTTGAATTTTGAATGTATATAAATGTAGGTAGAAAATGTAAATGTTGATAGGGTAGCAAGGGTTATAAAGTACTGTCTATGTACCCTAACCAGGCCCCCCTCCCCAGTCAGGGGTTCGGGGGTAGTATGTGCCGGCCCTTAGCATATCTGCATATCAAAAAATAAGAATTACATCTATTACATATGTTAGTTAGATTGGTTAATTTTAGGGATTATCAATGCTTGTTATGAATTTATAGATAAGTTCTGTTTGTATCCAGGTTTCCTGACACCCACCTGAAAGTGACTCTTTTTGGCAATGTCCAACCCCTCCACAAGACATGCAATATAGTCAACAGATTCTAAGCCCTTCTGACATGAAAAGTTACATAAGTTGCTCAGAACATAAATACTTGTATTACACCTTCATATTTACAATTATTTTCTGGCTTTATACACAGAGAAATTACTTTTTCTTTTTTTACGGATTGTATACCTAATAAAGGATACAAAATGGGTTGGATAATGTTTCTCTTGTCATCAAAGTCTAAGAGAAACTGAATTTGATTATTTCAACAACTCTTGGAATGATAGATTCATCTCAAAAGTACAGAAGGCTGTAGAATAGAACTGTCAAAATGTGCTAATTATAAGAGCAACAAAAATAATGAATCCTACAATCTAAACAACTCTTGAAAATGACTTCTCAAAATTAAAGAAGGTATCAATTAAGGTATCAATTAAATTTTTCAGTTTTAAGTGCTGATTTAGTTTTACAAATGATAATTTACTATTGTTTACCAAAACTATTAATTGGAATACGTTTTTTCCCTTTAAATTGGACTTCTTCTTTTTTTTTAACTAGTGAATAGTTTACTGAAAAGTTGAAATAAAACTAAAAAAATAAGCTTGTTTAAATGAGTTTCAAAATATTTTGAAAAATATAACTTTTTATTCTGAAGGAATATATGCATTCCTATTTTTACTTTGAAACTATTATTGATGTTTACAAGGTTGGTTAGTCACAATCAGGATTGTCCAATCTTTTTTCCTAATGGGCCAAATTAGAAATTTAGGTATATTCACCAGGCCACAAAACTTTATATAAATATGCTTTTAAAAAGTTCAAAACATGAATATCAAATTTTAATAACAAATATATATAATTACAAAAAGTACTATATTATCGACAGTAAAAAAAAAATATACATAAAATAAAATAAATTCAATGTGTTATTTTTAAACATTGCTTTCCTTTTATATTGTCAATATCTGCTTTTATGGTACTAGTCTAAATGGGATTCTATTTCTTTCAGCATTTTTGATGTTATTTATGCACAAAAGGAATTGTTCAAAGCAGTATGTACTACCCCACATGCATAACAGTTTTCTAGATAAGTAATTTTTATTTAGCTCTGAACCCACACACCAGCCGGTGTGTCTTGGTAAAGGCCTTTGCCCCCTTCTACTTTTAGTGCAGTGGGGAAGTGAACCTACTAGCACAATCTGAGAATAATTTTCTCGATATACGTTACTAAAGTAAATTAAAATATGCCTAAAGATTTTAGGGTGCAGTGGGCTGCATGAAAATATTAAGTGGGCCACAGTATGGGCCACAAGTTGGACATCCCTGGTCAAAATATAGGCCTTTGTCTTCCTTGGCATACAAGCAAGAATGAATATCATTAACATCATAAAATACAAGTCCTCTGATTTAATGGTCGTTAATCCAATGATCTAAAAATCAGTAAATATTACATATGCTTAAATGATTCTTCTATGTGCCATATCTTCTCAAGATATGGGCGATCATGGCTCTCCACATGTTCCTGTCTTTTGTAGCTTTTTATCAATGTTTGTCTTTTTACTATCTATTCTAATCCCTGTTCTTCCAATCATTTACACAAGCTTTTCTGTAAGTTATTTGCTACTTAACTCTATCCCTCTTGCCTTCAATATGTCCTGAGAGGGTCAAATTTTCCAAGCCTTCTTTCTTCATTATTCATCCTAGAAATTTCAAACACCTCTTTCTGATAAGTGTCCTTTTTGTTTCCATTTTCCCCAAACTTTGTTGTTGCTTATATTTTCAGTCCATGGTATTCTCAGCATCCTCCTATAGAACTACATTTCTATTGCCTCAAGTTTCTTTTATTTGCAATGAGATTTTCCAGCATTCATTGGTATATAGGAGGACTGATGTTACATAACAGTCCAATACTCTTTTTTTTTCTTGTTTCTAATGAAATTTTCCTGTTTTTTAATGCTTTGCTTAACTTTTGGAAGATATATTTTGCTATCCTAATGCACCTTTGGATTTTAGTATCATATTTTCTATCCCCTGTTAAAACACTTTCCAGATATTTAAATTTAGAGTATTTTATGTTAATTATCAGAAAAGGTAAGCCTCTTATCAAAACATTTGCATTTATTAATGCAGAAGGAATTTATTTTTTCAAACAGCCTAAAATTAAAATTACTTCAGTTTCATCAAATTAAAGTAGTTGCATAAAATTTCTAATTTAGTAGCAATCTGTCATTTCTAAAGTATTTTTTCATTCAAAAGTAATATATTTTCTCGAAAGAAAAACACTACAGGTTTAAATTGGTATTAAATCAATAATTCATATAAAGTTTATAAAAAAATGATGTGTACATTTTTTTTTTTTTTTTTTAATAACAAAATTTAATATCAAAATCTGCTTGTATACTATACACCAAAAGTATGAATAACACACACATATATAAATTAGGATCAGACAGGGATTGGAATCCATCAGAACAAATTTGAAACGTTTCTAAATTTAACATGTGTAACTTTTTCTGTTGAAGCTTTTTTAATTTGTTCTTTATCCTATATATATATATATATATATATATATATATATATATATATATATATATATATATATGCACGCACACACAAGGCATGTGTAAATATATTGAAGTAAACATGCATAGTTTTGTTAATTTGAATGTCTTATTTATAACAGTATTGTGGATTTCATTTGTGCAATGTACTTGACCAATCAGAGGGCTTAATGCAATTAGCATTGGTAATTGCATAATCAATATTTCAATTTTCATTGGATACTCGGCAGTCTGGTATGTCCTTACTCTCAATTTGAATGTGTCACCAAAAGCTGAAATACTATATCTGATACTTAGAAAGTAAAATAGTTGTTTTCTTCAATTTTTGTTCTATTTTTTCAATCCTTATGTCTAAAGAAAGATACTGTCATACATATAAATACAAATGTAAATTCAAATGAAGATCAATTGTGAAAAATAGTGTGGAAATAGAAATGCTGAAATACATTTTGGCTCCACAACAAAAAAATGAATCATTGTTGGTACAATCAAGAAAAATATACCATATACCTACTTTAAAATTTTTGTTCAGATATGATTGTAGCTACTTTTTCTTATAAACTTTGTCTACAAAATAAAGATGTGTATTATACACTGATGCACTCTTACATTCCAAAACCAAAAAAATTGTACTTTATAAAAATAACTGGAGAATTTTAAAATGTTATGAGATTTTTTTATTTTTTTTTATTTTCATCCCTATTATTATTGTTGTTTCTGCAGCTAATAAACACATTTTTAACATCATTACTTTCCTTCATTTTATGCTATACATGCTTGTTTCATCTGTGCTTGTTTTATTTTTATTTATTTATTTTATTTTTTTGTGCACCTAGGGACTGCTGTCCAATATGATTGTACATTGCACAGTAAACAAGAAGAAATAAAAGAAAATATAAACAAAAAAGCTTATTTTAAATATGAAAATGCACAAAAATATTTAAAATTTATATAAACATGTTCAAAATAATATGTAGAACAGTCATTTTCTTCAGTGATAAAATACAAGCTAATTAATAGTCTTTTTTTTAACAATTTCCTATCCTTTGCAGCACTTAGTAAATTTTGTCATTTTGCTATCTCTCCTAAACCTTGTCCTGCCATCCATTCACTCAAGCTTATTAGGTAGGTTATGCACTGTTTTCCTCTGTCTCTCTTGCTTTCAATATATCCTGTGAGCATCAAACTTTTCAAACCTTCTTTCTTCATTATGTAACCTATAAATTTCAGCTATCTCTTTCTGTATAAGTGCCCTTTGTTTCTATTTTCTCTAAAACTTCATTGTTGCTCACATGTTCAGTCCGTGATATTCTTAGCATCCTTCCGTAGATCTACATTTCTGTTGCTTTCAAGTCTTTTCTTCATCTGTGATGAGATTGTCCAGCATTCATTACCATAAAGGAACTTGTGGAATGACTACAAATTTATCTTCTACTTAATTGCCATGCTTCTGCAGTAGAAGTGGTGTTTGTTTTTGAAATCAAAATACTGAGTAAATATAAAACTTTTTATTATATCACCATATTTGGATAAGCTCAATTTTATCAAAACTTTCAGTGGCTCTTTTTGCTTTTTATGTGTCTTATGCTATCCCTCCCCATTTCTCACTGCTGCATAAATCTCAACTTGGGAAATGGAGGAATTAATTTGGTCAAATATATAATTTAATAACAGAAATTTAATTAGTATATATGCCATGAAGAAAAAATGATTTATAAATAAAAGCTGAACACTTTACTGATAAAAATGTTCAGAAATTCCCAAAATAAAAATTGCTATAATTTTCAGACAAGTCATCAACAATGTAAAAGTTGTTTAGAATAATCTAGATAACTCTAGATTCTCAAAATAATGGACAGTATCATTAACAATCCTGATAGACCCAATTTGAATGCAGAATTGAAAAACCTTAACAAAAATGACTTTTTGTTTCAATAAAATTATGATAATAGCTTCTGCTATGCGAGGGAATGGAAAATATTTGCAAAAGATCTGAGAACCAACCACAAGGCTAACTAATTGAATTGTCCAATTTCATTTGTAATTAATTGAGAGGAAAAAATCATAGATGAAAGATTTATGTTAACACTACAGATGAAATATTTTCCATTACCTTCAGATGACAGGAAATTCCGTTATTACAATTCTGTGGCCCATGACAAATGAGTTAATGACAGAATAAAAGATTTTATTAGATGAAGAATTGTCAACCATTATTATTAATTTTGATTTGTTATTCACTTTCATCTTAGTTTTTGAGTTGCATTTTATCACAATTTTCTCAGGCCATCAATCTACAGCACTGATATGACATTAAGGATAAGCTCGAAGTGAAACTTAAGTACTGTCACTTTTGCCTCAGGGAAGCCTAAGACTAGAAAACTCATCTTCTATGTGCCATGTCCCTTCAAGACATTGACAATTATAGCTCTCCACAAATTCCTGTCATTTGTTGCCCTTAATAAATTGTCATTTTGCTATCTCTCCTAAATCCTGTTCTGCCATCTCTCCTAAATCCTGTTCTGCCATCCATTCACTCAAGCTTATTAGGTAGATTATGCACTGTTTTCCTCTGTCCCTCTTGCTTTCAGTATATCCTGTGAGGATCAAATTTACCAAACCCTCTTTCCTCATCATGTGCCCTAGAAATTTCAGCTATCTCTTTCTGATATTGAGTATTAGTGCCCTTTATTTCAATTTTCTCTAAAACTTCATCATTGCTCACATGTTCAGTCCATGGTATTCTTAGCATCCTTCTGTAGAACCACATTTCTGTTGCTTTCAAGTCTTTTCTTCATCTGTGATGAGATTGTCCAGCATTCACTACCTTAAAGGAACTAGTTGTGGAATGACAACAAATTTATATTCTACTTGTCATGCTTCTGTAGTGGAACTGGTGATGGTAATATTAGCCATTTTTTTCAGTGACAGAGCTACCAATGATATTGGAAATTGAAATTTATAAAATGCTTCTACTAAAACAATATCTCAGGAAAATGTGTTTCTCTAGTCCACTAATTTTTATTGCTCTTTCCAGTACTAACGGGGCAGATTCCTTTGTTAGCTTTTATTTGTAGTAGTATGGAATATCAACATCTTCATTAGGTTATTTTCCCTTAGTGTTACAGTTACTGCTGTTGAAAGTCCTAAACAGATATTTTCTGCTACTTGGTACAATCTTTTGTGATTCTGTAGTGCCAGTACATGAGGTTCAAAGAAGGATGGTCCTCACTAAGACATACAGACTTCATTTGTCTTTTGTTCGAAGCCATTTTTAATCAGGCTCTAGTGTGTCATGTGCAAATTGAAGTTAATTGTTTATTTGACATTTTGTGATATTTATTTTTAATGGTTGACAAATTTATCAACTTACAATGTTGCAACAATAAGGTAGAAAAAAACTAATCCTAAGAATAGTAATAATGAAGAATTTTTATTGCTTTTTAGTACTTCTAAAAAGAGTTACCTCAATTTTTTGAATGGAACTAAAAAGAAAAACATGCTCCAAGGATAAGAACATGAAAGTATCCATAAAATCAATTATTTGCTAATCGAATATTACTCATTTATCTTAGTAACTAATCAATATTTCATTAACAAATGAGTTTTAGGTGATTTATTAATATTTTGATTTTTATCCTACAAGTCTATATACAGACAAGTCTCTCCTCTACAGACCCCTCCCCTCTGCAATGGACAAAATCTGCAGGCAAAAAAAAAATTATGCAGGAAAGCAAACTTCCAAATCATCAGCGATGTATTTCAAAATTTGTGGGCTTAGTGGAATGAGTCGTATTAGTTCTCAAAGTGACCATTTGGCAGGGGTGGCTGGCCTTTCAATTGTAAACAAAGAAGGGTGTACAGAATGTAAAGTATGATACATTAACACGTGCATGAGAAAGTAGCTGTGAAAAATATATTATTTTTATTATTTTGATTAATATATCTAAGTATATATTTATTTATGCTTTATATACATGTTTACAGTATTTACATTATGATCATAACTACTGGTAGTTACTATAGTGGTTTTATAACTTAAAAGTAATCCCTTCCCATCTACAGACAATTTGCTTTAACAGACCACCTATCCCCACTATTAGTCCTTCGATGAGAGGTTTATCTCTGTGTGTGTGTGTATGTGTGTGTGTGTATGTGTGTATATATATATATATATATATATATATATATATATATAGTAATCCCTCACTATATCACAGTTCAGCTTTCGCAGTCTCAGTACATTGCAGATATGCTGAAGGAAGTTGACAGCCACTATGATATCAATGAATCCAGCATTCGCTACATGAAGAAGGACGAAAAGAATATAAGGTCGATGGCAACAGTGGCTTTTAACAAGACAGCAAAAAGGGCAGTAACTTCACAAAATAAGGCCATAGTAAGGATGGAGTCTGCTTTAGACCTTTGGCTAAGTGACTGCAGGAAGAACACTCCCTTGGATATGAACATGATCCATGAGAAGGCCAGGCAGCTGTATGGCAAGTTTACAGATGGCGGTGACAACCCAGATGAGCCTCAACCAGGGACCTCAATAGAATCTCCCACCAAACTAACCAAATTTACTGCCAGCAAGGTTTCATAAATTTCAACGGAGGTTCAACCTGAAGAGTGTTTCCCTGCATGGTGAGGCTGCATCTGCATACAAACCTGCCACTGAGGAGTATATGAACAAGACTTTCAAGACCATCATCAAGAAAGGGGGCTATTCTCATGGACAAGTGTTCAACATTGATGAGACTGGTCTCTTTTGGAAAAGAATGCTATCACAGACTTCCATTATGAAGGAGGAGGCCAGGAAAAAATTGCCAATGGCAGGGGGTGCAAAAACAGCTTGATCTGACCCCCTTTGATATGTATTTGATGCAATACTTGATTGAATGAATTGATGAGCAGATTCCAACATTAGGATGACAGTTGAATTGTCACAACAAAAATAGCTAATTTTGATCTTGCTGGTATAACCTCTATCTTCTGGCTTTCTCTTTTATTTTGGATAGGAGTCATTTCATTGTTCAAATTTAAATTTAATTTAAATGAAAGGGGAAAAATAATTTCAGTGGAGTGTTTGAAAATGAAAAGTGAAATATACTTATCCAAATACCCTGGATAATGTAGTTTCAGAATATATATGGTTATGGGGTGGGGGTCTATCTCCAAAACTCTAGGAGGAGTTCGATAACAGACAGAGGCTACAACTTATATATAACATCAAACTGGTTTATCTTTTTTTAAATTGGATCTATTTATGGTTGTTTGGTGGTAGGAGGGGAAATTTACTTCTGTGTTTATTTGGGGTGACACTCTTATACACATAGACACCCATACATACAGGTGTACGCATTTTAGTTCATGCAAACACATCCATATAAACAATCAATCTAATCACAGATACACATTCATGCATTCGAGCATACATACATACACAGTTGTAATTCTATTTCAGTGTCGAGACTGTAGCTTTCATTATATATGTAATGATGTTCCTTTCAAGGAGGAGCAGGTAGGTGTGTTCTTGACACTTTTCAAATAAAATTTATTTCAGTTGAGCTCTCTGGGGAGGATGTGTGGGTTTGTAAATAGTGACTATTACGGCTAATAATGCAACACTTCGGTAAATCGAATCAAGTTCTCTCAGTCACTGTGTGTTTATCTAAATATAAATATGCTTAAATTCACTTTCTTCTCTGCCGTGCGCCAATGGCTTCAGGGTAAAATTTCCGACTGACGCGAATTCAGCCGGTTTACGATTCTAGCCAGAGGCAACCGGACGTCTAGCCACACTGATGAGCTGTGATACAGCGACACAGTCTGTCTGTGTATGACAATATATATATATATATATATATATATATATATATATGATACCAATGCTTAAATGGTAAATTCACACATTTATATATGCTCACTGGGCTATTTCATTTTTTATTTGGATTTGGTGATATCATAAGTATTAATTGTAGGAGGTTAGATTTATAATTAAATTCATTTATTGTTAGAATTTATGTGCATATGTCTGTAGTTATACGCCTGTGTATACATACATGTACACATTTATTCATGCACATATACAGATGCATGCAAGCAGGTACATGTGCACTTAATTTTGGGCTTTGTTCATAACAAACTAGTGCATAAATGGTGAAGTTATTTAATTTTTTAAATATCATTTTTTACATATATAATGCACAATACTGTGCACTTTTGTACACACTGCATGCACACATGTACATAATTGTTAAGTAGTGTATGTAATTAAAATAACTATGCTTATATCATGTTATCACTTATCATTTATTTAATGTTTCATTTTTATTTAATGGTTAGTAGTTTATTTATTTTTGTCTTGGTGTTATATATTGAGGTATTAATTATAGCAGGTTAGGTTTGTACATTTTTTGGTGTTTGTGTGTGTGTGTGCGCATCTCTGCATTTACACATGCACATATGTGCATACTTTAATATTTGTTTATTAATAATTAAGTTTATATTATACTTGTTTCTTTTATTTATTTATTTTACTTATATTTATTCGTTTGTTTTTAGTTAGTACTTAAATGGCAAAGTAAATATTTATATGCTTACATTTGCCCATTATTTCGGTTTTCTTGTTTAAGAGTTTATTTTAGTTTTTAAAACTAATTATTGCTAATTTTTCCTCTAAGCATAATTTACAATTTTTACTATTAATACTGTATGGGGCTGCTCTTTTTATAATTTTTGTATTTGATTTTGGTGTGGATATTGTTTTCTTTTTAGCTCCATATGTATTTTAATAGGGTTATATTGATGGTGTATTTTTTTTCTTTCCCATGAAGTTTTGTGGTTATATCTTTCTCCAAAGGTTATTTTCTCTGGTGCCTGTGTAAATCTTTTCATCTTTTACAATGGTTTTACATATTATGTTATTGGTTAAGCATTTATTGTTAAGTGGGTAATTTTCTTTGATTCTGCAGTTACAGTTAATGGTGTTATTTTGCTTTAAATTGCTGTAATTGTTATTGGTCTTGTTGAGTTTTTTTTTTTTTATTGTGCTTAGTTATTTTTTTCTCCATATTATTCATGCAGCTGTAATTAGTTTTGATCATATTTTTGTTGATAATTTTCAGTTTTTTAAGGAAGTATTTATCAATTATTTTGAAGAATATTTTCCCTATTTTTCTTTTTATTGTTGTAGCGGGGGTGAGCCAAATTATATTTCTTTTCCTGTTGTTTTTGTTTGAATTATTTTTGTTTTGGTATTCTAGTTTGCTTCAATATCCACTGTTTCTTAGGGCTGATTCATATGTTTATTTTCATTGAATACTCAAACAAATCAGAATACCCCCCCCCAAAGATAATTCAAACAAAAACAACTGGAAAATATATATATATATATATATATATATATATATATATATATATATAATATATATATATATATGAACATAGAAATCAACACTTAGAGGAGACAGTCTGTTTCATGCCTAGATGCAATCGTCAGGCCACGAGAGCTGTTATTTTTCTCAGCTATTTATATATACGGGTCAGTGGTGCATTGTGGGTAGTCTATTTTGGCGGTTATTCTACCGGTAGTCATTTGTTTATTTATTTGGGTTAAATTATTTTACTTGTTTTTATTTATTTTTATTTTTTATTTTTATTTCTTATCTTATATATTTTTTTTATTATTATTTTATTTTTATCAGTGTTTTTATTAACGTAGTAAAAATTTGTTTATATAGCTTATTTAATAGTTTTGTTTTTGTTTGGGAAGATAATTAAATCTATTTGTTCAATTTTGGGGTTGATTGTTGTAGTTTGTTCTAACTATTATTTTGGCGGGAACAGTTTTTAATTTGTTTATTACTTCATGTATTTATTTGGATTGATTATCTTTATTTGTTTTTTCTAATGGCTAGTTTATCGGTGTCGGTTGTTAGTTTATTTATCTATTTGGATGTATTTAGGTCAATTTATTTTACTTGTTGTTATTTATTTGTTACACTGTATATTTTCTCTTTTTGGTTTTCGATTTTTAAGTAACGTAGTATTTTTTTTATTTTTATCGTTATAACAGTTATAGCTATTTTTTTTGTCCGATTTTTTTTGTTTTGATTTTTATAGTCTAACTAATATTTTGGTCATAATAGTTTGCTAATTTGTTTATTATTTACTTTATTATATTGATTTTATTTCTTATTTTTTATTCTATTTTGTCTATTCTAACAGGTGTGATTTTGTAAATTAATTTATTTTGCTTATTTTATTGTCATTTTGTTTATGTATTTATTTATTTTTTCAGTTTTCGATTTTTAAGTAATGTAGTAAAAATTTGTTTTCATGTCTGCATTTTGAGATGAGCTCGGATCTTTTATTTAATAATTTATTTTGGTCTGGGAAGGTAATGATAGCTATTTTTTCCTCCAAGCAAAGTTTGAAAGTTTTTGATTGGTTGTTGTAGGCTGATGATCTTTTCCTTATTTTCCAAGATATTTTTGGTGTGGTGTGCGTTTTGTTTTTTATTTCCCAGATATATTTAGAAAGCATTGTGCTGTTCGCATATTTACTATTTGTGAAAGATGTTTTGTGTACATAATTTCTTTGTTTCCAGGGTCCTTCAGTTACTCCTATGTATACTTTTTCTTCATTATCTGGTGATTTTATCATGGCTTGGTATATTACATTGTTTTGTAAACAATTACTGTTTAAGGGACATTCATTCTTTATTCTGCAGTTGCACATGGGTTTAATTTGTTTGTGTGGTTTGTTGATAATTTTCCTGTTGTGCTTTTTTATTATTTGTGCCATGTTCTCGGTGCAACTGTAGCTGATTTTTACTGTGTTTTTGTTGAATATTTTGTGTAGGGTGCTTGATCCGGGAAGTGTTTGTGTGAAAGTTTGAAGAATATTTTTCCTACATTTGTTTTTTACGTTTTTTACTACGTTAATAAAAACACCGATCAAAATAAAAATGAAATAATAATAAAAAAATAAATATATAAGATAAGAAATAAAAATAAAAATAAATAAAAACAAGCAAAATAATTTAACTTAAAATTTAATTTAAATAAAATCTCTATAGCCAACCATGTTATCTTGATTTCTCATTTTACTTTGTTGTCTCCTGTTTTCAACTTTCATCACTTGATTGCTTTAAAGCAAAATTGTTTCTTTGAAGGCTTACGGCCACATCATATTGAAACACTGGTTCCTGTACAATCATTGAAATTAAGCAACATCGAGTCCAATCAGTACCAAGATAGATGGCTTGGGAATACCAGGTTCTATAAGCTTAGATGTGTAGGAGATAATGGTTCAGAATTGTTAATTGGAGCTGAGTCTCAATTCCAGTTGAGTCTGTTATAGTCACTCACTTACACACAAATATCCTTGGAAAAAGTTATGAATCCACCCCTTCTTCTCTCAGCTATGGATTAATTTGTAAGACTTGTATCACTCAACCATTATCATCTCCAAAAATAAAATAAACTTGCATACAAAATATTTACATTTCAACATTAAATAACCTATAGATGCTGATATGCCACTAAACAAAAACAACCACCTTTTGAAAAGATCAAAACAATACACACCACTAAATATGAAACAATGTAAATCTATATCAATTACCAATTATGTATCTTCTTGAATCCCATTTATCTTTGGCCTTTCTTTAATTCTCTCTATACTCAGTTTTTTTCTGCTTGTAACTTTCTGTGTACTAGTCGCATTTCCGCCTTGCTTGGGGTGAAATGATTAAAAAAAAATCACTAAATACTAATGTTGCTTTCTGTGACAATAATGCATTTGTTAAATTCTAACTTTTCAAGCAAACAATGCAGAACTGACAATAAAATTAGTAAATATTTACACTATTTACATTGTTCAAACTGTTGTCCTCATCTTTATTGCCGTATTCACGCTTCAGTCATTGTATGCTCCGGCCTTCAGGTTATCAAGCAAAAGTCATAAGTGGTGACCCAGAGACATATGATCAAGAAATAATCAGTATAAGCAGTATCCTACAACATAACAACTACCCTGGATACATGGCATAAGCTCCGACAAACTGATAGAAGGGTACAAGAGGATAACAACACTCAAGGTAGGCAGACTGAAGCTGTTTTCTATCAAGGAAAATACAAAAGATCTGTGGTCCATATAGCATCAGGACTACCTTCAAAAGTAGTTTGACATGTTGCAGACACCTCTTCTGAATAAGACACCCCATAGAGAAGAACATGACTAAGGATTGTGTGTATGCTATCCCATGCAGCTGTAAGACCGCAAGAACATCGTAAAGCCGTAACATGAGGGGAAATAGAAAAATCAGGCGTAGCTGACCACATATAGAGAGAAAAGGGGGCTCACCACCTAGCTGTGGGATGAGGTTGAAGTAACAGAAAGAGAACATCACTGGAAAATACCAAAACTTAACGAATCGGCACATATGCCAGGCTGCAAAAATCTCCTAAGCTAGCCAAGCATAGAAATGAAAACAATATGTGAACCAGTAATTCGGAGTGCTAGAGAAAAGCAATAACAACAACAATTGCAATATGAGCTCTGGTAAAAAATGTATATTGAGACATTAAGTTTATAAGCCACAAAAATTCATACACTGATGTCCAGTAGATAAATGTGCTGGTTGGATTCAGTGACTTGACCCAGAGAGTTGTGAGTTCAATACCTGGCTAAGGCAGTTGTGAACAAAATCTTGGAGATTTGAGTTAAAGGTAAATAACTGAGACATCTGGAAGAGGCATAACATATGGAACTAGAACAATCTAACCCAGTGGACAAAATAAATGGTTCAGTTCAAAATTCCATTCAATTCGTAATGCCAAAATGTCATGAATATGGCGATAAAGATGAGGACAAAAATCCTAAGAATGTAAATAATTACAATACCTCATCTCAGAAATATAGACAAAATAAGTAAATTCCAACAAGATTTGATCCTGCAGCCATACCAAAGAATCTTTCATAGACATCAGCTTAAATATGGAAGTGTTAATCATAGCACAAACCTGTAATCATCCTGCCACCATCTTTTTTTATCTGCCATCCTTCCACCATCCAGCAACTTTATTTGAAAGAGTTATTTTCTCAGTTTTATTAAGCATTTTCACTAACACCATTCTAACATTAGTTTCATTTCATCTCATTACTGTTGCTTTCAATGACAATTTCTTTATTTTCCAATTTCAGTTTGCCCTTAGTATTTATGTTGTGATGTAATGTAAAGCAACACTAAAAAGATAGTGAAATGCTTGTAATAGAAATTTTTCATTTAAAAATTTTGGTAAAGTAACTCAACTAACCTTAATTTGTTCCAAAATAACACTTTTTTTCCCTTCAGAGCAGTGTACTTTCCCAATAATGCATTTATAAAAAAAAAAAACAAAACAAAACTTTTAACCTAATTTTATAAAACGAAAAGAAAAAAAAACCTAAACTCAAGTTAGCTATAATATTTGAGTAACATAACAGTTGGAAATGCATCATAAGAATAGAAGGTGGCTATTACTGAACTTTCATTCTTGTGAGACAATTATCTGCAAGTGCTCAAATATCGAAAAGCAATTTCACAGTTTGAAAGCCATTAAAATCAAAGTGTTAATTAGATCCTCAAATCAATGACAGCAAATAAAGAAAGGAATAAACATAAGGACAGCAATAAAGTGCAAATATGTTGCGATAAAAGTACAATAAGATAAAATCATTCAAACCTGAATCCCATCAGTAATTAATGATAAAAATAAACAAAACAATTGTTCAACTATGTATAGTATGGCCAGTAATGTTTTAGATTTTTTTCTTTTGTTTTTTTATGTACTATTCCAGATGTAATTCTGAAATAAATGTCCTCCATGATTGTTTAAGTAACTATAACTCATAGACAAAAGAAAATTAACCCATAGCATCTTGGCATGAGTTTTCAACTCAATCTGAACAATAATTATAAATTATAACTTGGAAAATTTAATTGAAAAATGTTGAACTTGAGAAAATAGGAACTGTAAGCAAACATACACACACATATATATAATAGTGAGCAGTGTTATAAAATAGTGCTTGATGTAGAATAAGAACTATAAATTATATATTAAGTTGTTTAATATATATATATATATATATGGTGTGATGGGTAATTTTTTTTTTATATTTTTAATTTTGCACATACATGTTTATTTTTGATTTTGTTGACTGCACAGTATAGTAGGGTCACTTGGACAACCTGTGAGAAAAAGAGCACCATGATGCAATTCGCTCTGCCAGAAATTTGGAAATGGCATGCTGGACTGCTTGGAATTTACACTGGAAGCTCTAATATGAACATTTCAGAGTGTTTGGGAATTGGAAAAAGTTTGATCAATCTAATGGTGATTATGAAGGTGTTTGGAGTTATCACTAATAATGTCAATGTTATGCCTTCTATTCATCTTCCCAGAGGGCCTCAGACTCGGCATGGCTGTCAGACAATTACTGCAACCACATCACCCCTTACATTTGGCCACCTAACTCTCCAGGCTGCAACCACCTTGATCATTATGTATGGGGTGCATTTGAACAAGAGACCACCAAAGATGAACTGAAGGCAAGGATTATGGCAGCATTCACCAACTTAAACAAGGAAACTGTCCAGAAGAGTTGCAGGAGACTCCAATGTAATCTGGAGGCCATGGTTGAAGCCAATGGTGATTTTATTGAATGAATTTAGTCTTTAGTATTTTAAGATAGTTTTGTGTAATTTTGGTAAGTATATCTGTTAAAATGTGATGTCAGTATTATTTTCATTTTTGTATAATTTATGCAATTTATCCATTGCACCCTGTGTGTGTATGTGTGTTTAAAAATCAGGAGGTCAGTTGAATCTGCTAACTTGGTTTCAACCTACTGTAAGGTTGAAACCAAGGTATCAGATTCAACTGACCTCCTGATTTTTAAAGTTAAAAGCTCTACATGTTATTTTTACTTTTATTTTATTTTTTTCACATGTGTATTGAGCCCTTTTTAATACTGCTGTTTCCTGGTCTGATTCAACTCTGATAATTAACGTTTTATCTATTATATATATATATATATATATATATATATATATATATATATATATATATATATTAAGTTCAAACTGACACCAAAGATATGGGTTAAATAAAACATGATATTCAGTTGTTTTATTAAAAGTAATTTATTGCTGAATTCTACCAGCTCTGTCCCATAATAGTTGATACATTTCTATGCACATTTTATACACTAAATTTAACACTATTATTAGGCAGAGGTCGTAATTTGTCATATCACTTCTATTGATGGCATATGATGGAATATATTCTCCAACTTGTATCTAAGTAAAAAAAAAAAAAATCACAAATAAAATTTTCTTCATAGTAACTTTCAACTAACCATTTTTTAAAATGCCATATTCTTTCAGGAGATAGGCAATCATGGCTCTCCACATTCCTTTTCTTTATGATCCATGAATTGGCATGAATGTTTTAGAAAGAGTGAAGTGTTTTCCTGTTGTTTTTCAAAGCTTTGAATTCACACTTGTTCTCCTCTTAGACTGAAAGAGAGCAGAGTCTGTCCTGCTATATATATATATATATATATATATATATATATATACACACACACACAAGGGGGTGTTGAAAAGTTCAATCATACCAACTTCCCAAAATCTGACCAAACATCAGAAGTTATTTGTAATCACTATATATATATATATATATATATAAAAAGTGGACATTGGAATCAATACCGAGAGGCCACAGTCTGTTTCATGCTAAACAAAATCACCAAGCTATGTGGCGATTGTGTTTAACAGGAAACGCTGTTGCCTCTGGGTGTTGACTCCAATATCCACATTTATATTTACATATGCTCTATTCCTAATATTGAGTACTTTAATCCATAAATATAGCATATCTTTATCTCTCTCTCTCTCTCTCTCTCTCTCTCTCTCTATATATATATATATATATATATATATATATATATATATATATATATATATATATATAGAAATATAGTCTTAAAGTATGCTATATTTATGGGATAAAGTGCTCAATATCAGAGATAGGGTGTGTAAATATAAAAGTGAACATAGAAGTCAACACTTAGAGGCGACAGTCTGTTTCATGCTAGATGCAATCATCGGGCCACGATGATTGCATCTAGCATGAAACAGACTGTCGCCTCTAAGTGTTGACTTCTATGTTCACTTATATATATGTGTGTGTGTGAATTACAGAGTATACAGATACTACATTGATCCAAGGCAGAAGTAGCAATCAATATATGAATAATTCTGTCACATTTTTATGGATATTGTACTTGTTATAGTAATATTAATTTTGCTGCTGTTTATTATTTCATTATAGAAAGAATTCCAATTTTGATTAATTCCCAAGATAGGTTCCTAACAACAATCAGATGTTAAATCTAATCAAAGCACAATTCTCATTAGTGATAGAGTGCAATCAGCTTGAGGGAGAAAAAAAATACCTCTTATGTATTCACATTGGCAGTTTTCATGCAAATTCTCAGAACCTGCGGATAATTGCTAATTATTTTGTATTGCTCCCTTTTTTGACTTGAGAAAAGAATTTTGAACTGATTATATAAACAAAAAGATCTAGAGTTAAGAATCTGATATAAGTGTACAGATTGAACACAAGAAACAAAAACTTAAAGATAAAAGTAAAAAAAAAAACCCCAAAAAAAAACAATTATTATATTAAGGTTATTGTTTGATTAATGGCATATTGCAAGGGAAATTATCTCGGCTCTCAATCTTTTCTCTGTATAAATAGCATTTTTATCCTTGAACAAAAGCAAATATAAAAGGATTATGTAATTTATTACAAAATATGCAAGAACCAAGAGAGAAAAAGAACAGATTTTGTGCTATGTAAAAATTTTATCCTGTAATAATCAATGATATGATCATTAAAATCCCATAATTACATCATCACTTCAGAATAATGCTTTTCTGCTTTAGATTTTTTTTTTTTTTTTTCTAATAATTAAATGCTTGTAATTTGTAACTAATTCATGGAAGTTATCAATTTCAGATCAAAGGGAATAAGCTCACCAATAATCATACTACTATTACTAACATTACATATTTCAGCATTAAAACATCCATTCACATTTCAATAAAAGTGATAGATTTTGCAAGTTATAGCATTTAAATGTTTCTCCAAAGTGACCTATCAAAATTTCATAAAACTAAATTGAATTTAAAACAAATTTAAAAACAAAATTCAGGAAGCTGACCCATGCCAGTTTAAGGCAAGTAGATAGGTACATATTTTAATCATGTTATATAATTACCTAAAGTTTATTATGACACAAGAACAAATAAGCACAGGTAATAGATGTTTTGGAGATTTTGCTTGATCAATCTTCAAGGCAGAGAGGTATTGAATAATGGTGAGAAATGTACAACTGTTTCAACCATGAAACAAAACCAAAATTTTTCTATATTCTTGTATTTTGAACTATTGTTCTCATCTTGGTTGATATAGATGTTACTATAGCTACAACGTTTCAACCAAATATCCTCTGGTCATCATCAGGTGTCCATTGGCTGATATGGGATATGAGCTAATTAATGTACACCTGGTGATGACCAGAGGGTACTTGGTTGAAATGTTGTGGCTATAGTAACATCTATATCAATCAAGATGTGAAGAATAGTTTGAAATAATACAAGAATATTGATAATTACTCATCCCAAAAATAAAATTTTAAGACATGTTTTTAAAACAAATAACATCATAGGCATAAGAATAAAAAGCTTTTCTTTTTTTCTTTTTTTTTTCTTGTCAAAAAGACAATGGAATATAAAGTATAAAAAATGTTGAGTCACACAAAACTTAGTCGTTTTATTCTTTATTATGATATATGAGTAATTGTGTTTTGGGTCTTAAAGTTAAAAATAGAAAACAAATTATTAAGAAATTATACAATTAAAATCTTACACAAGAAATCTAACATTTCATCCAAGATAGCTCAAGCTAAACAATCATCACTGAGTAATTGTAGAGCATTTATATAACTGCTGTCGGATATGTTGACCTACATCTTTGGCTAACAGGATTAACTAAGAAAATGAATACAATGAAAAGAGGTCAACTGCAGAATATCTAACCAAATGTAACACTAACTTAAATATTGCTCAAATTACACAGTAATTGCTTGCATTGGATAAGATTTAAGCCAGCATCAATTATACTTAATTTATTAACAGAAGTTCCTTGGCCTCCAACTCTGATTTTAAGAAAAACACTAATTTTTTAATTTTCAAACAGGATATTGAAAAACAGAACAAAATTTTAAAAGTTTAAACAATGAATTGTTATGATTAATGACAGCATACAAACACAATTATTCCAATCAAATGTTTGATATTCATACAGGACAAAACTGATATTCAGAATCCCTTGTTTTTGTTGTTTGTTTTTTTTTAACTGCATTTCATGAGTAACATTTAAAATATGTCTGGCACATAATAGTTGGTACATTTTCATATGCATTTACTACACTAAATGTAATAACTAATAAAAATAAGTTTAAAAATACATTTTATGGCTGTATATTCTACAGAACTTTAAGAATCACCCTTGATATTTTTCACCCCTCATACAGGCTTTAATTTTAGGCTGTGTTTATGTACATATATCGTAATTAAAAAGTAACTCTCTAGTTTATGTAAAATGGGCAACCAGGAGTCCTGGCTTTACACCCTGAGACTTTTTGGGGGTTGATTAAAGGAGAAAGTCTACTATATCAAACCAAGACTTTGGAAGAATTTGAAGGGTGAATACAAGAAGTTATGCCTTCCATACCACAAGAGTTTGTGTTGAAATCAGTTGACACAATTCTGGGGCAGCTTGAGAAGCTGGTAGCGAAATCTGGTGCCCATGTCAAATTGTAAATAAAACCTCATGTTAAATGCTTTCCTCTCATATCTATTGCTTGTAAAAATTATAGTTAATAAATAAATAAATTATAAGTATTTCAAAATGGAGAGTTACTTTGAAATCACCCCGTGTGTGTATATTTTTTTTCACACGGACACACGCACATTTTTCTGTGAGTACGAATACAGAATTTTCCTAATACATCTCTACATCTGACTTTGATGAAATTCCAGTACCAAGGAAATGTTAAAAAAAATGTTTGTCACATACAATTTATTATATATGCTCGTGTATAAGCCAACTTCATGTATAGTGGGACCCCTGAATTTTTTTACATGAATTTTAGCTCCTTCAGAAAATAATTACCTGTGCATAGTGCAACCAGTCACCAAAAATACAATTTGGTCTCTTCAAAAAAAAAAAAAATTAGATGTAGTACCCCCGATGACTTGTTTTGCATAAAAAAACTGATCATAAAAGCTCGCACTATACTTGTGTATATACTCTGTGTGTGAGTGGTTATGGTGTTTTCAATGGTTTTATATTAACACTCATACAATTTTTTCCTTCATCAGTGTGTATTATAAAGAATAAAACTAAACTTTGCCTAATGATTGCTATAAGTCAGTATATGATACAACA
Organism: Acanthosepion esculentum; assembly: GCA_964036315.1. Lineage (NCBI taxonomy): Eukaryota > Metazoa > Mollusca > Cephalopoda > Sepiida > Sepiidae > Acanthosepion > Acanthosepion esculentum. The sequence continues at coordinate 106,949,985 of OZ038482.1, read as the reverse complement.
ATCAGAAAATGGGTAACCGTTACTAATCTAAATCTGATAGAACAATTGATCAACTTATCTACTGACTGTACTGAAAATTCTATAGAAATGAATATAAAAAAAAATATTTATATTAAATTTATAAATATTTATGAAATTATTAAAATATGTGACCCAACTAAACGGAAATCTTTCATTACCATTTTATAAAGTTCAAATTGATTGGCATTTAGCCGATGTTTTGTCAATCATTCCAATAAGCAATATAATAAATAGTGTAAATAAACATTCTATTAATTAGTGTTTATTATTTTTGTTGCAAATTTCCAAGAACAAAGAAAATGTATAAATTTACTTTTATGTGTTTAGTTTTTATTACAATTTTAATCATTGTTTTTTAAAACAATAAACATTGCTAAGGAGTGAAGGTAGTTAAAATAATAGTGGTGTCAATGGAGAGGAAGATCATGAGCAACTTCTACAGTGCTCTCAAGGCCGTGTACAGTCCCACTTTGTATGGGTCATCTCTCCTCCTCAGTGCAGATGGAAACACACTGATCTCAGACAAGGAGAAGATACTTGAGTGCTGGGCAGAACACTTCAGCAGTGTATTCAACCGACCATCAGCCATCAACAAAGAAGCCAATGCAAGACTACCACAAGTCCCAGTCAACAAAACACTGGCAGATCCACCAACTAAAGAAGTTACCAAAGCCATCAAGTACTTGTCAAGCAGCAAGGTGCCTGGTGCCAACTCAATCCTCAATCATCTATGCTTCTGATGACCCAAAATTGAATGAAAGTCTCACAGGCCTGTTCAGCTATCATCGGAACTTAAGGATGCTTCCATTATCCATTTCTGCAAGTGCAAAGGGTACAGGAACACTTGTGACAATCACCACTGCATCTTCTTGATTTTCATTGCTGCGAAGATTCTGGCCCATGTTTTGTTCAGTCGACTCAATGTATACCTGCTCTCTGAGAGCTAACATAGATTCTGCACAGGATGTAGCACTGTCCACAGTGCTGCATCCTGTGCAGAATCCATACTGACATGGTCTTCACAGCTTGGTAGCTGCAAGAGAGGTATCGGGAACAGAATGTCTGACTGTACACCACCTGACTAAGGCATTTGACACTGTGGGAGATCATGGCCAAGTTTGTTATTCCAGCCAAGTTTGTTGCGATGGTCCGGCAATTCCGTGACTGCATGAATATGAGAGTGTAGGATGAAAGCAAGTACTCCCAGCCATTCACCATCACGAATGGAGTAAAGTAGGGATGCGTGCTGACTCCCACCCAGTTCAACATGGTGCTTTCTGCCATGTTGATGGATGCCTTCCAAGATGGAGATATTGGTGTAGGTCTCCACTACTGTACTGATGGTAAACTCTTCAACCCTTGGAGACTGCAGGCAAAGACAAAAGTGCATGAAGATACAGCCCATGACTTCCCATATGCCGCCGACTACGCACTCAAAACCAGTACCCAGACAAACATGCAGGGCAGCATGAATCTATTCTCTAAAGCCTGCAAAGACTTCAGCCTCACAATTTCTACTAAGACCAAATTCCTGCACCAACTTACACCTGTGGTGCCTTACTTGGAACCTCATATTACTGTCAACAGCCAGAGACTAGCAGCTACAAACAAGTTCATCTACTTTGGTAGCACTCTGTCATGCTCTGCCAACATTGAAGAGGAAGTGGCCTACAGAATCACCAGAGCCAGCATGGCCTTCAGCAGACAGACGGACAAAAGTCTGAGAGTGATGAGGACTAACCCATAACACCAAGCTCAAAGTCTATGGAGCAGTAGTCCTACCATGTTTTCTCTATGCATGTGAGACGTGGACAGTCTACAGCCAGCATGCTAAACAGTTTGATGCCTTCCACATTAGATGCCTCAGGACACTGCTTCATGTCAAGCAGCAGGACAGAGTCCCAGGTATTGAAGTGTTCCAGCATGCTGGGATGGAGAGCATCCGTACCATCCTACTGTGGTATCAGCTCCTGTGGGATAGCCACATCTGCTGCATGAACAACTGTCGCCAAAGAGATTGCTCTATAGTGAGCTATCCACAGGCAAGTGTTCACTTGGCAGGCCAAAGAAATGTTACAAAGACATGCTGAAGGAGTCTCTCAAGCATTGTGGCATTCTCCCATTACACCTGGGAAGAGTCTGCTGAGGATCCTGCTATCTGAGACACTCTTTTTAAATCTGGAGAGTTTGATTTTGAAGAGAAAAGAATCAGGGACAGAGAACAGACACACCAGAAAAGGAAAGATCAAGATGGTTCCACCTCTCAGCATCCCATGTCACATCTACAACAGATCTTTCAGGACAGAGATTGGACTCATTAGTCATCATCTCCACACTCACCTTTCCCCCTAGTGATCTGAAGTCAAGGTCATCTTTGCATGTGGAGGGCGAATAATATAGGTGTCAATGGAAAAACTGTCCTCTTGGCTTTTTTTTTCCAGGCATAAAGGTCCAAGTTTGCTTTGAAAGTTTTCATTTATGGCGAACATGAACACCCAGTTTCTGAATCATAGTAACCAGATTTCATCAAAAGTGACAAGCCGTTAAAAAAAAAAAATCACTAGAATGTTGAAAAAAGTTTCGAAATCAACTTGAGGGTATCAATTTGATATTTCTGGTTGACATTAAACATTTTGACACCCACTTGGTTTACAGCTTCTGCATATCCAACTGCTTATGAATTATAAACCTAACACAATCCCTGGATATTTCTAGTCTTTCAGTAATTTGTCAGTTGGCCAAATTTATGCCATGGACAGAATCAATAATCTCAAGAGATGATGCCTTCCCAAATCATGTTGCACTTAGGCTCTAAACTCTTCTAGCTGGAAGTTGGCACGCTATTTCTTTCCTGTTGAATACAATGGGCACTTGCCACCCAATGTCTGCATCATACACTCCTGGATTTCTCTTGGAGATTTCTCCTGCAAGAACAAGAATTTCAAGATTGCATATAGATCAACACTCAAATTCCAAACTTTCTTTTGATGTAATTTCAGTCAAGGAACTGAAGTAAATTCCAAAGTAAGTCCCAAAATCTCATAAATTGGCACTTAACAAGATAAAAGAATACTTTTTTTAGTTACAGTAGTATAAAAAAAAAAAAGAAAGAATGCTCAAATTTTGGGAGGGGGGTATTGCCAAGAAGTATGCACATATATACACGCACACAAAACAAAAGAAATTGACCCGAGTATTTCAGTAAACTCGAGATAAGCCGTCATTGTAAATATAATGCTCAATATCAAGAGAGAACATGTAATCATAAGATTAAATGTTCGTTTATGTTGTGAAATAATTTTATAATCAAGACTGATGAGTGAATAGTTTCCATGAAATATATCTCAATGGAATGAAGATTGTGTTGAAGCATGAAACACTGTCACCGTTGGATACTGACCTTAATGTCCAGTTTTATATTTATATAAGCTCTATACCTAATATTAAGCACTTTAACACACAATTATAGCACATTTTTAAAGTTTTATTTTTATCATATGCAAATGGTTTTGGAAATGTAGATATTTTTTTTTTATAAGCAAATAATGTTAGTCAATATCATTTAATGAGATATTCTTTCATCAACAACTATTTCATATAATAAAGTCAAAGAATGTGACCTACAACAAAGCACTTAGATCTTTTCAGTATCACATCATATAGTTGATGTGATAAATTTTAAATGATGGCTTAGTATTTAATGTCAATGCTACAATGTACTTATCTCACACAATTGTCTGTGCAAAAAAAGGTTTCCAAATTTTAAAGAATAAAAAGAAAACTATAAAAGATAAATGTTGTCGATTCTCTGATATTTTACATTATAAAAACTGTGAAGATGAATCTATTGGTCGAAAAGAAGTCCCTGGATTTGAAAGGTTTTAGCAAGATTGCACAATTATGTTAGAGGGCATTTGGATAAAAGGATTCATATCACACCTGAGAGAGAGGGTCAGGGATGGTAAAGTAAGGGACCAGGCAGAGAACAAGAAAGGACTGGGAGATCCAATTAGTCATCAAGACTAATGTATTGATTACCTAGCACCATTTCTGTTTTTGGATTAAGAAAGGGAGAGCAGGTGGGGGGCTCATTACACAGAAAATGGAGTAGAGTAGGGAAACAAAATCAGTTAAGAAAGAGAGTTGTTGCTGTGCGTGTTAAGTGAAATCATCCATAACACCACTTAGTGCACAAACAGCTGGGAGGGTGTATATACATACATGCACACACACTCAAGTATAGCGTGAGCTTTTACAAACAGATTTTTAATGAAAAAAATGGTGTGGGAGGCTCTATACATGTAATTTTTTGAATAGGTTAAAAATCATGTATTTTTGGTGACTGGTTGCACTATACACAAGTAATTATTTTCTGAAGTGGTTAAAATTCATGTAAAAAAAATTCAGGGGTCATACTATACATGAAGTTGGTTTATATACAAGCACATATAATAAATTGTGACAAACATTTTTTTAACATTTCTTTGAATTTCATCAACGCCAAATGTAGAGATGTATTAGGAAAATCCTGTATTTGTACACACAGAAAAATGTCTGTGAATGAATATATATATATATATATATATATATATATATATATATATATATATTAAATGGACTCTCAGACATTGATTATATGCAATTTACATTTTCAATATTTGTTTTAAGGTTTTAAAAGGCTTTTTACACAGAACATAAAAAAATTCCGAAGTTGTTTAGAAATTAGCAGATACAAACCAGAATTTTCACACTCATTATAGAATTTTCAGTACAGTCAGTAGATAAGTTGATCAACTGTTCTATCAGATTTGGATTAGTAACGGTTACCCATTTTCTGATTGTTGTATCATATACTGACTTATAGCAATCATTAGGCAAAGTTTAGTTTTATTCTTTATAATACACATTGATGAAGGAAAAATTTGTATGGGTGTTAATATAAAACCATTGAAAACACCATAACCACACACACAGTATATGCACAAGTATGGTGTCAGCTTTTATGATCACTTTTTTATGCAAAAAAAGTACAGGGGTGTACTACATGTAATTTTTTTGAAGAGGTAAAAAATCAGTGGTTACACTATACATGAAGTTGGCTTATACACAAGCCTATATAATAAATTGCAATGACAATATACTAAAATGTTTTTTTAATGTTTCCTTAGTACTGGAATTTCATTAAAGCTATTAGGCAGCAGTCCTCCATTAGTACAAGTTTGATTAAAAACTTTTTTTTTTTAGTTAATATCTTTTGTTTATATAAAAGAAAATGCATGTCTCATACTCAGCCATGGTTTTGGCCTAGATCAAGATCGGAAAAACAAAACCTATTCATCTGTTAAATTATCAAACATTCCTGAAATATAGACAGATTCCTGATGTTTTGCTAAACATTTCATATATCCATGAAAAACAAGTTCATTTTCTATCCTTTTATGTTATTTTTCTTTGAAGTCAATTCACACTTTAAGTTGCCTGAACATTTGAATAGGACTTAATATGTCATCATCAGTAGCAGTAGCTGCTACTGTTTAAAATCAACTGCTTTTCCCTCAAATCTTCTGTGATGCCTGTGATTGTGATATTCTTTGTGATGTCTTACCAGCAAACCCCTATTATCTCATCTCTCCAGCTTTTTTCTCCTGTGTTCACTGTTCACTTGGGACCAATTAAACAATCCTTTATCTTCCATCTGTTATCTTCAGTTCTTGCTGTATCTCACACAATTTCATTTTTGTTGCTTAAACATATCTATGATCTCACTTAGCTTTGTTCTCTGATCCAGGCTGGCATTTTTCTATCTCTTAGAGCAATGATTTTCAACTTGGGTGGTAATTTCCCCTTGGGAGTTCTGTGAACTCTCAAGAAGGCAGTAAGTTTTCTGAAACATTATGGGGAGTCCACTATACTTTTAACATAAGAAAATTTGACCATTCGATCCCTGATTGGGCCAACACACAGTATTTAATGTACACAAAACTTACTATTATTTTGCCTATATATTTAAGTTTTTAAACTTAGACACTTAGTAGCAATATATATATATATATATATATATATATATATATATTTTATTTTAAATAAAAAAAGATTGCTTTAAGGTTCCATATAATAAATTATTTCACCACAGCCCTTTTAAAGGACAGTGGATGATCAGATTTATTTCCAAATGTTGAAATGAAAAAATGAAAATAAATTTACACATTTATGACAGGCAATAATAAGGAAACTCACGAATGGGGGCAGTGTAGGGGGGTAGAGAGACAGCATTGAGTTAGATGTAACATTTCTATTGTTTCAAATTTAAATTTTCGCTGAAATCTAGACATTCAGCGAAAATTTAAATTTGAAACAATAGAAATGTTACATCTAACTCAATGCTGTCTCTCTACCCCCCTACAATCTGTTTTTATTTAAATTATTAGCTCTGATTTACATTGAGCTCTCTGGATTCTATCCTCATTGGGTCTTCCCATACGGATTACCTACTTTTTCGTAAACTATATATATATATATATAGTATTGTAAGAGTTTTTAGGTGCCAGAATTGCTGGTTCTTTTTTCATAGTTTACTGGTGGAAAGACATTTTAGGCAGGCAGGTTTTGTCAAAGTGGTCAATATCAAATGATAGAGCATTAATAGAATTAATGTGGAGAAACTTATCACTTAACTGAGTGGTGTTTTTATATATATATATATATATATATATATATATATACTAAAAACCTGTAAGCCAAAGTTTACACTATGACTCATTGACTGCCATAGCTTACTTCCAGTGATTGGTGCTACTATAATTCAACAAAATATAAACATGTGACATTAATTCCGATACATTAACACTGATCCATTTACCAGTGCAATTTTAGTTTAGTGGATGTCAGCCTGTGCAAATATCTGAAAAGGAGTGCTGGAGAAGAAAAAGTTAAGAATCATTTTCTTACAATTATCCCTAGCAATGCACAGCACTTTCCATTGACCTGTATGTCACACTCTATAAAACACACTTTTATATAATTTACATTAGGTTAACAAAGAACAAAAACAAAAAAAAAAGGAGGAAAAAGGGGTGTCTTTTTATTAGTCAAGTATTGTTTACCTACAAGTATAGTTTCAGAAAGATTTTGTTCTTGTATCATTTCACCCTAAGGCAGGTGATAAAGTCACAATGATGATGATTGACATTGTATTTAGATTTTTGAAGATTGTAGTTGACAGAAAAGAGGCTGGAAGAATTCCATAGGCAATAAGTGCAAGAGGATAAATTGTTAGCATAGAACTTACAGTTACATCTAATAACTTCAACTGGAAAATGATGAGACCTAGCTGCCAATCTAGTATTATGCTTAAATTTATACAGTCAAGATATCAAAGAGTACAATTGCCATGAAAATATTTATAGTATAAGTACAAGGAAGCTACATTTCAGGAAGGAGAAATTATGTATCTCCAAATTGACCATTGTCTAATTTTAAACCATAATTATGTCAATGCAGGAATAATTTATAGTGGCAAACATTATTCACATTGTCTATGAAAATGACTCAGTTGCTTATTTCCATATCTTGAATTGTTGATAACAATCTGTCAATATTTGTTTGTAAAGATCATCTTCATGTCAAAAAGGCTGTCACCAATGTTCTTTTACTTGAATAAATACAGCTGAGGAAATTTCAAACTGAAGACGAGAGACAGATAATTGATTAAAACTGATTATCTGACAAGGAATAAAACTAAGCACCTGGCTTTATTAAATTAACATAACACACTTGAACACTTATTACTAAACTGAAAGTTTTGACACTCTGCTGCTAATAACATACTTTTAGTAGGCTTAAAGTGTATGATAGAGTATTGGACTCACAACCAACAAATCCATCTCAAATTCTAGATTAGAAAGGTTTGTTATAACTAGAAATTGAATTTCTGGTTTAAAATCTTTAGCATTCAAAATATAGTTTTATTTGTAAGAAGTATGACATGGAATTGACCAAGTGCTTAACAGTGTGGTAAATAGGATAAGTGAAGAGTTCAAATTCCAGCTAAGGTAGTGGATGTTCACTTTGCACAAATGTGTTTAGCAAAGACATGAACCAACCTCTTACACAATGTTGTGTCAGGGATTATTTCCTGCTGCTGATACTATTTAATCCAGTACATTGTGTTGAATATTACTTGGGGAGATGATGCACACTGCTCATGAAATCAGAGAAATGCTATGTAGGACTCAGCATTGTACCCCAATGATCTCCCCATGTCACTTGATAATTTGATTTTCTTAAAATCTGACCCGGCAGGCATAATTAAGGCACATCAGCAGAGAACCAAAGATCAGTTACTTACATTGTACAATGAATAAATATTTAAACAAACAGCACATAAGCAGGTACTGATAACTAGTAATTGAAATAAATCATTATATACAAAGGAGTACTGGAAAGTTCCCAACCCAATCCACTTGTCAAAATTTGAAAAAAAATGACTAAACATTTTTTTTTTAAAGTGATGGGGGGCTTCTTAATTGGGCAGAGAACTTATCAGCACCCATTCAGAGGCATTCTACAATGTGAAGTTTTCATTCTGAATCCTTGGTCATTTTTGTTAGTACCAAAAACAGTTTGAACAATGTAGTTTTAATAAACCCAAACCAAAGTTTGTGAAAATTGTAGTCCTTTTTCTTTTTATACCTGTTTTTCTGAGAAATATAATTTATTAGTAAAACTACAATTTTCAGTAACATCTTTGTTATTGTTTATACATGAATCAAATATGATGCAAAATTTAATTTACCCAATTTTTTACAATGATACCCATCTTTACCATGGAAAAAGATTTTAATATGAACAAAATGGCAAGATATTTCATGTAGAGTGAAGACTTCAATAAGATAAAATTCAGTGATAATTAATTTTTAACATAATAACAATGTCTTTTTTTCTTTTAGATAGGATTTCACTTACCAATGTCAAAATAAGTTTTGTATTAATCTGATATTTTATATCCCTCAAGTATTTAGGATTTTAATTTTCTCTGAAAAAGCTGGCATTAAAATGCAAAAATGCTTAATTTACTTGAACATTTTGCTAGTATTTATCTTGACTTTAAATTTACTGTCATGAAATGCTTTAATGTCATGGTGAAGTCCTCTTTTCATGCTTCAAGTTGTTTATATTTGTCTAACAAATATGAGTTAGAAACATTGTCTTTTTTTAAACATGTGCTTGCATTTAATGTTTTCAATTTTTTTTTTTTTTTGTTGTTTTAGCTAAATAGCTAAATAATTGCTTGCTGCAAAGAAATTTCATTTAAACAGGTGATGACAGAATTTTCAATGAGTGCTCAGCCATGTTGAGATTCATATGTAAATAAGAAAAAAAGCTTTTGAAACAAAAGTTTTAAAAATGAATCATCACCTGATAAGGAGAAATTGTTTTTGTTTTTTTATTTAACAGTTACAGGCTGACTAAAATTGTTGAGACATGAGAGGTTGGCTTCTCTTAGAGTGTGTTGGTGGGGCACTCATGTGTTTTAATAACTGTTAACTTTGGAAAGAAAATGCTCAACTAAATGTGCATACATACAAGGACTTTTTAGTTTGACTAAGGAAGGATTAAAAAATAATTTTGATGCTAGTCAGATTTCGTGAAGTGGTTTGGCCCTAGAACTTGTCTTTTTTCTACAATTTTTAATGGGGTTCCATATACCTATCTATATCTCTGTGGTTATTATTTATTGGTTTTTGATAGACTTTTAGTTGTATACTTATGTGTGCATATTAACATGATGTTGAGATATGGTAAAGTTTAGTTTGCTTTTGTTTCATAAATATGCACAACTACCAGCACTTGATGATAGATTAAACAGGATAGAACATACAATTGATTTCATTTGCAAAACAGGAGAAAACTACACTTTACCATATCTCAACACACACACACACAAGGAGATACAACTAAAGGTCTATCAAAAACCACATGTGTGTTTTAAATAGATTTATACAACTACTTAAATAAATAAATTCTGATGAAGCTGAGAAGTTTCCAATCCTGTCTCGTATAAATTTGGACTATGTCAAGGTTAGCAAAGAGGTAAGTTTCACTTCTGTTGTCTGCTCAGGCAAAGCTCTTATGGGAGAGTTGTTTTACCAAATGTTCACTCACACGTTCTTTTCTCATTCAACCATCACAGTAAAGAAAGAACACAGAGGGAAGTGTATCCAAGTCTTTCCTCGTTATTAGTATAAATCAAACCTAAAATAGCTTTCATCAGAATTCGAACTGTTTTTCAAATTTGACATTCAACCTAATCAGTGAAGAAATGTGCACAATTAATTATATATAATAGGGAGAGTTCATGGCAGATCTTCTATTATCACAATGTAGGATACTTAGTAACACAACTAATAAAAACAAGGAGGTGTAATGGATAGCAGCTCAGATTGAGGAATCGGAGAGCCAAGTTTGAATTCCAGTCAAATCCATTACATTCACTTATGAAAGAAATGGCAACCTACTGCAGGGAAAAAAATCTGCCTCGTCAGTCATGTATCGAAAGATACATGATCGCCTAAGCGTGTATCACACATAGCACATAGCTGACTGATTAAAAACAAAGAAAAATAAGCTAAATGAAATTGGTTGCACTATATACTCTAACACAAATTTAAAAAAAAAATTTGAATGTAAAAGATTAAAATTTCAGTGTACACTTTCATGTGCATATGTAGTTACATCAACATAAATGTAACTTTAGTCACTTGAAACATTTTTTTCACTCTGTCATTGATTTTGCTAACATATACTACTTCAAACATTATTATTAGTAGATACTCGTATTTGAAATAGATGCCCCATTTTTATTTTATTAAACTGTGTACTGCATCTATAGGCTGACTGTGCATTCGTAAAAATCTTAGCAAATGTTCCCTAGTAGGAATCAAATCTGCCAAGCCCTTCATAAGGGAAACTACCTTTAATCTAGTGTCCTTTAATGCTCAGCCACAGAAAATCTCAGCAAGCAAGTTTCAAAAGAATACACCCTATTTAATAAAATGCAAAATGGGGCATCTATTTCAAATACGAAGTATCCACTATAATAATGTTTGAAATAATAAAAATGTTGTATTAAAAATGAATCTATTCTTATATTTATGAGCTACAATCCCTCTTTAATGTTTTTGCTTTTATCAATTCACCTCAAGCAAGGTAATAATACCACTAAGATGCAAGGGGATACTGGGAGTAAAAGAGAATGAAAAAGACTTTACTTTAGAAGAAACTTGGAGACCCAATCCAAAACAGGAAACCAGGGATAAACCTCTACTCCTGTTCAAAAGGCTGGGGAGGGATGTGAAAACAAGACTAACAAGCTACTTTTGTTTAGTTTTTTATAGTATGTTTTTTCTTGTATGTGTACAAGTGTTTTCTTCTCATGACTTAATGATTATAAAAACTGCCCAAACGTTTGTTGGTTCCAAGTGCTTTCAGCTAAACTATTAGCCATTTTCAAGCATTTTGTTATACCATAATGAATGGTCCATCAGTGCAATTGTAGATATATAAAAGTTGTAGAAATATTCTTATTTCCAAATATGGCCAGGACATTGTTGTGAGCATGTTGTTAATGGTTAGAAACAAAAAGTACTTATATATGCACACACACACACTATATATATATATATATATATATATATATATATATATATATTTACTCCAGGTAAAATGAGAACTGTACATAACATTTAATTTAAAAAGGGTTAAATATTTTTATTGTACAATATTAAAACAAAAACGTTAAAAATCGCTACACAATTACAATCCTGTTTCAACACTACAAATGTGACTCCTCAAGTGATGTTAAACTACTAGCCTTACATTGCTCAAGGTGACACATTTGTAGTGTTGAAACATGACTGTAATTGTGTAGTGATTTTTAACATGTTTTTAATATCCTAAAATATACACACACACACACACACACACTTGTTTATTTGTATCCTCAAAAACTGATGGCATTAAGTAATTTTGCTATTGCAGTGGTTATATTTTCCACATTAATAATTTCAATCTTTTTTTTTTATCTTTAGATTTAAATATTGTTGCATGTTAGAGAGAATTTTGCTTTTTAAATCATTACATGTTAAAATATTCCAAAAAGGAAAAAGAAACTATTTATCTCCCTACTTAGTAATGAAACATTCTGTTGTCATGGCAACGTGTGTTATATTTGCTTAGTGGCATTGAGTAATGCCTCATGTTAACAACAGGATATCTCATTATCAAGGAGAGGAGATAAAGATGTATGGCCAATAAATATAAAATCAATATAAATACGAAAACATTATAAAGGAAATTGAAAGTTTCTTGGTTCAAACAAGAAGGGATTCCATCCACCATATTTTGATGATTCATAATTTCAAAAGTGTGTTCAGTTAAGGACTTTCAGTAACCCTCATTTTTCATATATATATATATATATATATATATATATATATATATATATATATATATATATATATAGTGTATTTGGGCAGCAATCTTCAAAAAGTACTTGGACATAGGGAATAATTGAACAATTTCTACATAATTTATGTCCAGAAAAGAAGAAAATTATAAGAAAAACAAAAATTAACTTAAAAACTTAACTGCAGTACTTTGTCAGTCATTTTTAATTAAGTGTGTATATATATATATAATATATATGAGAGAGAGAGATACTCATTGTGTTTTCAAGATATGGATAAGAGAGAGAAGTACAAATCCACTATATATAAACATATGCAAATATACAATAAAATAAGACACTTCATTATACAGGTGGATCTCAGAAGGACTTTCGTGATACCAGAAAATTAATTACATTCTCCGAAAGAAGTGTCAGGAATGATCTGTGCAGTTAGGCAAGCAAAATCATTTTACTCGATCATCTGGGAATTCATCCATCCAAGAAAGTCTTCATACCAATGAAATTAACAATAATATCGTTTCTGTGACTTGCAGCAGAGAATGTTACCATTTGCAGTGAACCTTAAATTATGAAGCAATATACAGTCAGAATCTTGTGCATTGCTATCACTTGGCATTATAACAAAGGTTCTTGCTAGAACTATATACATCATCATTCTCCCTACATACAGGGAAAATAGAAGTTATATACATAGCTACATATATAAAATGTGATGTATGTCCTGTATATATTTTTTTTTGTGCATAACACTTCAGCAAACACACATACATCACTGATCCAAAGCAGAGGACACAGAAATGATACTTTGATCCTAGACAAACACATTGAGCTTCCAACTCCATGCAGAAGATCCATTAGATAATCCTATCATTTTTAAGTTACACTGTTTGTGAGATATATAGGACTAATGAAAATATAAAATTTGCCACTTAGCTGATTGCTGTTATATTCAGCACCTCTACTCCAGAGTTTTGGAGACGATCTTTTGCATAATTGTTCAGTCAACTCATCAGAGCAGTGATACTCTGTTTCATGTTTTAACACAATATTCAGGCCAATCAATGAAATTGAAACAGAATGTTACTACTGGGTGTTAACCTCTGTGTCCACTTTTATATTTAAAATATAATTTTTATATTTATTATTTAGTCCCTTCAAGTTGTAGGCCATCTTAGCTCTCCACAATTTCCTGTCCTTAGTAAATATTGTCTTTTTGCAATCTCTCTTAAACACCATTGTGCCATCTATTTACACAAGATCATTAGATAGGTTATGCACTGTTTTTCTCTGTCTCTCTGACCTTCAATATGTCTTGTCTATCTTGAATTCTCCAAGCCCTTTTCCCTCAAGTGCCTTACAAATTACAACTCTGTCTTTCTGATGTTAAGTTTAATTGTTCTTTTTGTTTCTTTAAAACCATTTTAAAGATAACTGTGGAAGCTAGATGTTAAGTAGTTCATTCTTATTGTCAAATTCCCAAGAATATTTGATCACACATTGTACAGTATCCAGAGAGAGAGATTCTTGTATTGATCAAAAGGGGGGAAAAATTTTCTTTTGAAGCTCTTTAAACTGAGTGTATAGGGAAAAAAAGTTTGATCACACTTTGTACGAGAGTAGTGTGCTATTTTTGTTTTTTAGACATCACTCCGAGAAAAAAAGGACCAAAAATATGGTATAAGAAACAAAAAAAAATTCTAGCTTCACAAGCATCAACAAATATTTAAGAATAAATCTGAAAATACGCACAAAAAATGAAGATCAAGATGATTCTTGGTATTAAAACAAACAACTCTGACATTAAGTGAACCAACAATGCCAGGTTTAAAATAAAAACACAAATGAATACAAGATTTTTTTTCCAAATTTACAAAACCTGGAAACATATCTTCATTTAGATCAGATGGTTTTCTCAAGTGAGATGACTGGAATGAACTAAAGTTTATAAAATATATTTGCATCTGATGACTACATTCAATAATGAAGAATTTTTTTTTTTTTTTAAGCAAGTTATTTTAGAAATAGAGGAATACATATGAGCAAAAGGTGCATCCCAAAGACTGTTCTTTCACACTGTGGTAATAAAATAAGCACATCCCATCTCTCCTCTCGCTTGTAACCATCCACTATAATAAAATAAACACTGTTGCTATATTACACACACTACAAGAAAAATGAAGATTAAAATTGATGACTTTTTAGAATTTGATGTTAAATAAAAATATTGAATCATAAAAGATGCATGTGAAATTATTCCTACTATATATATATATATATATATATATATATATATATATATATATATATATATATATATATATATATATAATTAAATGTTGAACTGATTCTGAACAAACCCTGGATAATTAAATTAATAAAGGAAATATTTTTTCTCAGTAATGTATGAGAGTGTACTGAAAAGTTCTCAGCCTAACCCACTTCTCTGAATCTGACCAAACATCAGAATTTTTTTTTTTTCAAGGGCTTCTTCATTAGACTAAAATCTTATTTTTATTTATTTATTATTCTTTTATATTTTTTTTAACTTATGAAAAATAATTTTGAAAAAAAAATTAAGTAAAGAGAATTTAAAAATTTATATATAAATGTTTACTTTCCACAACTATAAACATGGCAGCAAGGTCTCAACATTTTACAGTTGAAATGGCTAGATGTAGATGTTTTTCTTTCTTATATGCTCTAACACTCAGTAACCTCTTACATCTTTGTGGTTTTATTGCCTTGCTTGGGGTGAAATGATTAAAAAAAAAAAAAATCCACATTTGTTTCTATGTCCATGTATAGCAGAGAAACTACTTCTGCATTCAGATGCAGTCATACATAAATCCTTTGTCTTTTTGCCATATCTCTTCAAAACACATTCTATTATGCTCTCCACAGTTTCCTTTTGTATTCTTTAATATCTCTATTAATATTTGTGCATTGCTATGATTTTCTTGGGTAGAAAGTGAAGTGGCTTCCTGTTGTTTTCTCCCATTTTGAAGTCAGTTGTCCTTCTCTTAGACTGATTACCAAACAAGGCTGACCTACTTTTAACACATGCCTTTTCCAAGGCTATTAGTGCAAAGTGAAGACAAAGCTATTTCAGCTAGAACTTGAATACAGTTCATTAGTTCCATTTTCTAGGAGCCCACCAATATGTCCTTAAAAGGGAGGATACTGAAATGTTCACAGCTCAACCAAAAATATCTTTTAAAAAAATAGGTGGTTATTTGGTCAGATTTGGGGAAATGAGAACTATTTAGGCCTTTGAACACATACTTGTACATACATACATACATAAATAATAAACTGAATATCTATATGTCAGTACATATACAAATATGCATGGATTTTAACTATTTAAATGAAATGTGCACAAGCATAAATATGTATATATATTTTTCTAATCATTTCACTCGAAGCAAGGCAATAAAAGGCACTAGGGTGCAAGGGGCTACTGAGAGTGGAAGAAACAGGGAGGACAATAAAAGAAGACGGAAACATATGATGTATTGACATTGTGTTTTAATTGCATCAGTATATTTCCTTAAATGTTATTGACAAGGACTGTTCAAGATTATGCTGGAAGGTTTACATAAATTGGTGGGTTTGCTGATTTCATGTGGTAAACAAGACAGGCTTGCCAAAAAAAAGATGTCTTTAGTAATAATTTTTTTTCTTCATATGTAGTCATGTAAATCCTGAAATCTAATGTACAGTCGGTAACTAGAATAACATTTAAGATGCAAGATTTACCATCAGTTCATTCCTTGATCCCCCCTCTCTCTCTTTTTATATATATATATATATATATATATATATATATATATATAGTATGTGTTTGTGTGTGTATGTGTATGTGTGTTTTATACTTTTGTTCATCCAATACAAGACCCAATAGATAGAGGGAGACTAAATTAGGTTGTTGTTAGTGTATAAAGGGAGGAGGTAAGTTCATATTATTCAGATATATAGTTTAGTTAATGATTGATCCTAGACATGAAGAGGTTATGATTGTCATGGTTGGAGAAATATCCTCTTCAAAGTCTGTTTCACAAAGTGACAGATCCAAGGAAGAAGCTGTCCGAGTGGAACTTTCTTCTTACCAAAGGAATACAAAGGAAATTAGTATGGGTTGATGATATGGTGGGTCCGAGCTGTAAAGGTTTGAAGTGGTTAAGATAGTGTAATTTGTTAACTTTTAACTCTTTATTTATTGATTGGTATTTTGTATTTATTCATTATTTGTTGTTGATCATTATTATTAAATTCACTTGTGTTTCTTCATACGTTTGTAATTTAATTTCTTTATTTACTTTTTTTCTTTTTGTGGGGTTAATTATTTTATTTGTTTAAAGTATTGGCTTTGTCTAAAGTACATTATCTGCATTGTGTATAGTGCACATATTTAGATTTTTCTTGGTGAGATTTTACAAGGTGTACATTTCTAGATTTTGATTTTTAAGTAACAGTAAAAATTTGTTTTTGTATCTGCATTTTGAGATAAGTTATGAATCAAAACTTTTGATTGTTTATTTAGCAATTTGTATTGTTCTGGGAAGGTGATTGTAGCTATTTTCTCCTCCAGACAAAATTTACAGTTTTTTGATTTATTGTTGTAAGCTGATGCTGTTTTCCTTATTTTCCTTGATATTTATATTTATATACACTGTGTCTCTGATATTGAGCACTATTAATATAGCATACCGTAAAACTATATTTTTATCATATCACACATATACACACCCACATATATTTGTGGGGTGGGTGGGGATGGGAATATATGACAAAATGGAAAAAGTTTACTTGTGACATCTTTTGTTCTTCGGTATTTCATTGGATTAAATTTGTTATATTGGTACGACTAGACATGCGTTGGAATGAAAGATGCTGGGTATGAAATTGATTAGATATAAAAAAAATTCTAAAATTCCCAGCATACCTTGTGAATGTGTATTTGTGCCAAAATAAATTTAGTCCAATGGAGTCCCGAAAGATGAAACACATCACAAATAAACTATTTCCACTTTGTCATACATTTTCCCATATATATATATATATATATATATAAAATATATATATATATATATATATATATATATAAAATATATATATATATATATATTTTATATATATATATATATATATATATATATATAAAATATATATATATATATATATATATATATATATATATATATATATATATATAAAATATATATATATATATATATAAAATATATATATATATATATATATAAAATATATATATATATATATATATATATATAAAATATATATATATATAAAATATATATATATATAAAATATATATATATATATATATAAAATATATATATATATATAAAATATATATATATATAAAATATATATATATATATATATAAAATATATATATATAAAATATATATATATATATATATATAAAATATATATATATATATATATATATATATATATATATATAAAATATATATATATATATAAAATATATATATATATATAAAATATATATATATATATATAGGGGTGCACGCACACAGACATACATGGATGTAAGTAATTGAATTTTTATGGAAGTATTCACATACCTTTTATGCTTTTGTGTCGATAACCTTATATGCAAATTAATTCAGTTATCTCAATGTCTCTTTTCTGATTCCTTTCACGGTGAACAGCACAAAAAAAATACGTATTTAAATAAATTATGTTTTTTCTTTCCAAATGAAAAGTAAAACTTCTGGTCACAGGTAAACTAAAGATCAACATTACCCAGTTTTGACACTAATACTAAACTCTCAACACTTTTGTGCTTTGCAATTTTATATCATTTAATAAACCAAGGTGTTTTTACATATATATGTGTGTGTATGTGTATATTGAACTCTCCCATTGTTTTTTTATGTATGAAGGTACAGCAATTCAGTTCTTAGAGTGGAACAGCCAGACTACTTGCACATATTTGATTATGGTGGCAATGCTTTGTGCTGAACCAATCAACATTTATTGGAAGAGCTGAGTACAGTGAAGTGATGCACATAGTGTGCCACAAGGTATCCAAACAATCCTTCTCACATTTTGATTTTAAAGCTTCCCTTCTCCTAGACTGGTTGCCACCCAAATCTATAGGGCCCAGTCTGTCCTGCTTTTTATCCATAGCTGGAGGGAGAAGAGATCAACTTAAACTTTCCCCAAGGGTATTTTCACATAAGTGAATGTAATGATCTTGACTGGAATTTCACCTCAGCTCTCAGATTCCTCAGTCCGAGCCATTATCCATTACTTTATTGTGCCGCCACTCCTGATTACTTTACAGTAACTCATTAGATATATATTTCAGGAGTTACTGTAAAGCTATCAAACCAATTAAGAAACACTTCCTCGATAAAATTCCAATGTTTATTTAGATTTTGGGAAATGGGTCAGGCTGAGAATTTTCCACTTGTTTTTAGACAAGAGGCTGCAAAAGTGTTAAGTATTATAGTGTGTGTGTGTGTGTGTGTGTATATATATATATATTATATATATATATAGAGAGAGAGAGAGATGCAAAAGTAGGTATTACAGTAATGGAAAACAAAACGTTCACAATGCATTCTATTGATTATACAAATATATCAATTCCACAAATGTTCAAACTGTTTGCCATCATTCACACACTCTCTTTACCTTCAAAACATCTTATTTATTAAAAAAATAAAAATTTTAATAAATGTATTAGAATAAAAATTATGAAAAAAAAATTAAAACTTATTTTATAGAATTCTAGTATTAAAACCTAGGACCATTATTATAATACTGGTATAATACTTACCACTTTTGCAGCCCCTTTATACACACACACACACACACACACACACACACACACACACACACATATATATATATATATATTGATTTTAACATGTGAGGAACCAACAGTTCAGTTTAGAACTAAACCAGCAGACTACGCATATGGGTGATTTGACTATAGTGGTGAAAGCTTGTGAAAAGCCACACTTTTCAGATGAACCAATTACAAAGAAACAGTTCTTCTTAGGTTTGAATCTAGAGTTTCCTTCTCCTAGACTTCGCGACAGCCAAGGCAGAAGATCCCAATCTTTCTTGCTCTTTAACTCATAGATGGAGCAGGATAGATTCAGGTCTTTCCTAAGGGCATTAGCAGGAATTGAATGAAACAGATAAGCTCCAACCAAAAGAAATGATAGTTATGTTAAATATGCTTAAATATACAAAGACTTAATAGATTTGTTGCTCTAATAAAAGTTGTAAGGTAAAGTGTTTATGTAGAAATATATAATTGCAGATGCAACGTATGTAATATATTTTAAATCATGTCAAATTTGTATGTACATACAAGAATGAACCATAGAATTTGTAGGTTAACATGTACTTATTAGATGAATCCTGATCTGAAATTTTCACTGTATAATTTACAATTTGATTCATATTTACTACTAGATTATGTGATTTGGCAACAGTTTCCTTATGTTATAAATATTTCTTGTATAAAAGATATTTTTGTTTTAATTGTTAAGCTTCACAATTATTATAGTTTCTGTGTATAGTCACAAATACATTTTACAGAAATGGCTACACTATATAAGATTCTATGTTTTCACAATAAAATTGATATTTTAGGATAAACTTAAATTTATATTATAGGTGTGTCATGTGAATTTAAGTTTGGTTTTATAAGAAATATTTACAATAACTTATTTGATAATATGAAGCATTATGCAGCTTAATGAGAGCTTACAGTCATATCACGTTGAAACAATTTCTCATTTGATCAACAAAGTTAATACTTAGATGGGTGACTGCTTGGGAATAGCAGGTGCTGTATGTGCAGAATATGTAATGGATAATGGCTCGGAACTGGAAATCAGAGAGCCAAGTTGCAATTCTAGTCAGTTTTGTTATATTCACTTATGCACAAATACCTTTGGAAAAGGTATGAATTCCCCTCTTATCTCCTAGCTATGGATTAATTAATAAAAATTGTATCAGTAAATCACAATCTTTTAAAAAAAAAAAAAAAAAAAAAAATTCTTACAATCTACAAATATTTTGTTTGTTAGTATCCTGCAAATGGTTGATAAGCCATGAAAAATCAATCTATCATAGCAGATCAATAGTTTGATTTTTTTTTTTTTTTTTTTTTTTTTAATTTCATATGTATAAAAATTGCTATCAGTGAGAATATTGTACAGTCATTGAGTGATGAGAACAATGCTGAAAATATGGTAAAAGTCTAACAGAAGTAATAGAAAAATCAAATAAGAAATTTAAAATTTTGGTAAGACAAGAACAAGAAAAAAACTGGTCTTAAGAATGTCACTAGAAGACATTTGACAAAACTAACAGTTAATAAGCAAGAAAAATGGATTATCCATTAAGTAAATAATTAAGAAAGTTGGTGTTGTAAATGTAAAAAGTGGGAAAAGATGTATAATAATAAAGTTATTGGCTAAAGCCATTGATGCAAACTATAAATTTTTAATGGTGGCTTGGCAAGAGGTTGGGTCCTTCATGGAATTGGTCAATCAACATAGCTTAAAAGTCAAAAGCAGAGATGTGTAACAATATTTTGGGCTAGTATCAAGACTTTCATATGGATGTCAAGCATGGCACCAAACCTATCCAGAAATATCTAAACTGTCTACTGTATGCAACTATATTCTAGGATTGATGGTTAAAAATGGCTTTGAGTGAGCAAAGCCTTGAGGATCTTGGCAAAGATCATTCTTCTTTGAACATTGTCAGCTGGCACTACAGAAACATAAAGAAACCACATCTCTTGAGGACTAATGACAGCAGCAACAACTAAAATGGATAGTACATGTAGCTCAAAGAGAAAATAACGACAGAGTCAAGAT
This sequence comes from Acanthosepion esculentum, assembly GCA_964036315.1. Classification (NCBI taxonomy): domain Eukaryota; kingdom Metazoa; phylum Mollusca; class Cephalopoda; order Sepiida; family Sepiidae; genus Acanthosepion; species Acanthosepion esculentum. Next base: position 106,928,592 of record OZ038482.1, on the reverse strand, counting down.
GTTAACATTTCAATAAAAGGTTTGGAAAAAAAAGCCTCATCAATACTGGAAAGAGTGATAATAGCTCCTGAACTTGAAAAAATAATTTTTTTTTATCAAAATTAGTTTTTCTTGTTTCCTTGTAGAGAAACTGTTAATGATACCATTACCATTGTCAACAGTAAAATTCTAGGTCCCTCCAAATTTGATGGTATGAAGATAAAATTATCTGAGAATTATCACAAGTTCACAGGAAAGAGATTTTTTTAGTAGTACAAGACACAACCAAGAAGCTTTAAGCTAAAGAGTAGTTTCTTGCATGATATCCTTCATACTCTGCAAAACTATTTCTCACCTAACCAAAAATGATTTCAATAGAATAACACCTATCCTCTCCAGATATTAATCAAATAGAAAACTTGTGATCAAACATTAAAAAAGACATATATGAGAATGGAGAACAATATTCAAATAAAGATCTCTGATAAACAATAAAAACTGTTTCAAAGAATATTAAATTTCAAACAGCAGAAAATGTAACAAAATGAATGGTTGGAAGGCTAACAAAGGTTAAAGAACATCAAGAAATGCATGGTAATTTGTAAAATAATTTATTAAAGCATCTGTTGTGTGTACAACACCTGCATTTACACATACCAACAAGAAATGTGTCTTATCAACAGCAGACTTCATCTGTGGTAAGATGACGGGGACATGATATACTGAGTGTGACATATCCATTGAGGACAAGGACAGGTCACTCACCTCAGGAAGCTAGGCCTTGATGACTTTGAGTCATTGCTATGCAGCCATAGACTATATTGGACTGGTCCTGTTGCACAAAGTGAGGGTGGGATGTCTATCAAATGGGTATGTCAGATGATGATTGAGGACAGCCCAAGATGAATTTCAGAAAGACGGAAAATTAGGCCTAAAAACTAGCTTATGCTAGTGACAGTCATATGTGGGGTGGTGAATTGAGATCCTCTGTCATGCAGGACCCACCTTGCTTTGTGCAAGATTAATCCCACTCCTGCCTCAACAAAAAAAAAAAAAATAATGGCTATGATGATGATTGGATATTGTGTTAAATCAAATGTATTTCTGTGATCTATATCTTCTGGATTTATTTATAAGGAAAAATTTATATTGTACTTAGTTTGTTTACATAATAAAACCTGACTCTCACTAAACAATTATCAGTATTTTTAATAAGGATAGATATTATAAACAGAAACTCATTTTTTTTTCTTCCTAGAAAGTTTTACCAACATTGACTTCATAATATCAATTTTACTGTGAAAACATTTACTTGCATAGCAAAATTGTGTACCAGTATATACATATCTAAAAATACCCACATAAAACAATGAAAGCATTAACTTGTATGTATATAAAATATTAATATTGATGCATTATTTTTATACACTAATTTTCACTTGATACAAGGCTTCAGTCATTCAATGTAGAGGGTTACTGTTGAAATGGTTATGATTAATGAGGTGTGTCATATGATTGAAAGAGGTGATAGGAAGTGAAGATTATAAGGATAAGGTGGATAGATAACAATTGACTCTGGACTAAAGAAATTAAGATTGTAGTGTAGAGGGTCACTTTTAAAATGATTATGATGAATGAGGTGTGTGATATGAATGCAAGAGGAGGTGGTAGGAAAATTATGATAAGGAAGATAGATAATGACTGACCATGACTTCATTGTGGGAAGCATCTATGTAAGAGTTTGCTTCACAAAGTTGCAGTTCTTGGTGGGTGGGTGGGGGGTCTGTTTGAGCATAATTTTCTCCTTACATTTGGAATATGGAGGAAAAAAAGAGTGATTTGACTCTGAGAAAATAACATGGCATGTCCTAGCTATAAATGTATGGTAGAAATAAATACATTTATATAAAAAAAAAAAACAATACTATTTGTGTGTGTATCTAAACATCCTAATATGTGAAAAATAACACTATTTTTATTTCATGCTAATTCAAGCCATCAAACATCAGAACCAATTTTGTATCATCATCCACCAACCCTCAGGATTCCCTACCCAAGCTACAACATCTACCCACCTTACATTAGTACACAGTATAACAGATGTAATTACAAACTGACTAAACCCACAATCAAAGCAAATGCAAGCAGAAATATAAAATGAAAATTTAAAAAAGAAGAACCTAAGAAAGAAAATAAATACTGAATTGGCTCAATCTGTAGTATGTTTTTCAGGCACCTCACAAAAGAACTGCATGCTGGGATCTATACCTCCAGTTCAATAACATCAGGAAGTCTCCTTCCTGACAATTTGACCGTGGTGATGTTCGAACCTGGGTCTCATGGTCAGAATGCAAATATTCTCACCATTCAGCCACATGCCCATATATAAAGAAGGCACAGTGGAGTAATGGATAGTGGCTTGGAGAGCCAACTTCGAATTCCAATTGAATCCATTACATTCACTTACATGCTAATACCCTTGGGAAAGGTATGAATCCTCTTCTTCTCCCCCCAACTATGAGTAAATAGCAGGACAGACTGGGTTTTATAGCCTTGGGATGGTCTCTGAATCTGAAACCTGAGGAGGGTTGTTGGGGGACCTTGTGGCACATAGTGCACTCTGTATTCGGCTCTTGAAAAAGTATGGTTGGTTCTGCACAAAGCCTTCACCCTTATAATCATGTGTGCAGGTGTCTGGTTGTCGGTTCCTAGGAAGTGAGTTGCTCGACTCTCATACATTAAATGATGGGAGAGTCCAGCATGTATATATATTACACACACACACACACGCATATATATATATGTATAAGGTGGCATTTAAGCTAGCTACAGTGAAGGGCTCTTGATTGGGCCTTCATCACAATAGGTAGGGAGTAGTAGATGTGATAGGCAACTATAAACTACAAAAATCTCAAAATTGATTGCTGCATTTAAGTATTGCATTAATACTTAAATGCAGCAATATACTAATAACTCTTCTACCAACACATAATATAAAGACATTTTAATATATGTTCTTACTTTCTACACAAACAATTATTTTTATTTCATGGGTGACTTTCACTGGATTTTGCAATTAATTTCAAATATTCCCAAATTTATTTCCAGGTTATAAAAATTATTGTACAAAAACAAATCACATTAAAAAAAAAAAAAACTCACCAAAAACAATCCTCAATAATGAAAACTTGGGAGTCTAAAATATCAGGATTGCAGGTCCAGATCTGAAATGTTTTTAATTTGCTCAGAGTTGAGCTGATTCCAAAATGGTATATTTTGGGTTACAGCTTCTAGGAGTAAAGTTGAAAACACAGACAATTTTATTTTTAACCTTAATTTGAGAACAGTATTTTTTCCCCTTTGAACATGAGTGATTGAAAGTTAAAGAATTGTGTCCCTTTAATTGTTTTTATCAGTAGAAGCCAAGATGGGAGAATATCCAAAATTTCTGGCTCATGGAGTCAGCCTGATTCCAAAAGAGTATGATATGTTGGGCTACGGCCTCTAGGAGTAAAGTTGAAAAAATATGAAACACTGACATTTGCATTTATTATAGATATCATTATATATATATATATATATATATATATATATATATATATAAATAAAGTATGGATAGAAATCTGACAAAATGATAGGATAAGAACAAATAGGAAACATCTTAATCTAACATGTTTCACTTTATTAAAGCTTCATCAGAGATAATGATAAAAAGCAAAGAGATGCAGATCAATGGTATGTTTGTAGCAGTGTTGAAACAACTGCAGCTTTTGTTGCGATCATATGACATGTATACGTTATAAATTTGAATGAAAATATATATATATATATAACCAAATGAGAGAAAGAATAGCTGGAGTAAAATTCCTTTGTTCATAGCATTTACTTTTAAAAAAGGTGCTCACTACAAAGTAGAGCAATATATTATTATTATTATACTTATAAGAGATTATAATAAAAACATTTTGAAATTGCTACACAAAAGCTTTTGTGTTTCAATACTATGATTGTACTTCTTCAAGCAATGGTAAATAACTGGTGATTAAAAACTTTCAAAATGTTTTTATTATAATCTCTTATATATATATATATATATATATATATATATATATATATAAAACACATACACATATATGCATACCCACACACACACTTGTATACACCAATTAATACAGAAATGTAAGACCAAGAGAAACAGATTTAATCAATATGATGAAACCATAAGAAATATCAGTATTGAGCTTCTAAATAATACAAGGAGGGAAAACCAACAGGAAATAGGATAAAGATTTGGTGTGAAGGATTAAGTGGATTATGTCCCAATTTAGTTGCTAGCATGATTTAAGCCAATTTATTTTTTATGCAACATTTACACCAGAGAAAATATTTACTTGTTGCATTTAGTATTCCACCAACACATACAAGCATCTTTTCATTGCTTGCAATAAGTTGAGCCACACAGGCAGATGGAAACAAAACTCTCATACTGCTATCTGATTTGGTTTATTGAGTAAAACTGAGAAATGCTACATAGTTGAAGATTTAAAATGATAATACTATGAGACAATGAAGAATACTTAATCGATCTCTTATTGTTATCTTGAACTATATCAATAAGCCTAATAATGAAGAAAAAAACTTTGCATACAACAAATTTATCAACATAATTTACTTGTTAATGCACTTAATTCAGTAATGAATATAAATCACATAGATTGAACATTATATAACAAAAATTTAAGACCAAAATTCAGTTAAAATAACTGTTAGGCAATGGACTAATATATAGACAATAAGAATTCATTTAAAGAAGTTTTAAACCCTGTTAGTTTAATTTAATAAGACTCCTATAAACACATAAACATCAATCAGCAGATTAATATACATATGTATTCAGATACTCTTTATTAATTTTCTGTATTTATCTTGAAACCATTATGAATTTTGAAGGTCATTATAATTTGTCTACAATACTAAGCCAATGTTTTTTACTCTACATATTTTTCCATTAACATTTGTAACACCTGCTTCTTCAACTATTTTTTTCCCATCAAACCCCTATTCTTGATTATTATAGTTTTTATTTCTCTCAAATCTCTTTATGAGACATTCTTAAAGCAAGTTTATTTTTCTTGTTCTTATCTTTCCAATGTTTTCAATTTCATTTTTGATTGTTCTATGGTCAACTTTTATCCAATTTTCAACACTGGTTTTATTACTCAGTAACATTGCAATATTTTTTTAAGTTATATTTTTCTTACAATCATTGGTAATCTTCACGTCTCTGAAATTCAAAATAAATCTAAATACCAATACTATTATATATATTTATTGAGCATCACAATTAAATCTGATGAGTTAATGTAAATATTTCCAATAAAAACATGTTTTAAGGTGAAATTAACTTTATATATTTATCATATATTGAAAGTTTTACCAGCATTACTTGGTTACTACCAACTTCATTGTCAAAACCTTGTGTAAATGTGCAAATATAGACATAATAATGAAGATTAATTCCAAGAATCTTTCAGATTATTGTGAAAAGGCTTTGAGTAAATGAGGTAAACAATAATATCACCAGTTACCTGTTTACTTATACAGTAGTACCCTCTTATCCATTATCCTAAAATTGTTCTTGATATATAAACATTAACATATTGTTTTCTCATATATATATTCCTGGCTAGCTTCACAATACAGGAAAACACTTGCTGACAACACCAATATACTACACCATGAAAATAATAAACAAAAACATCAAATTCTCAGAGCCCTCTATATCCAAAACAGCAAGCAAGCAACCAACACTAAACAAAATTTATTACAAATGTAGTAGAAATTCTTAAAATGCATTTGACCAACATTTAATGTCATTTTGCATTTTTACCACTCTCGTTAGCTTCCTTTTATTGGGATGCATGCAAAAAAAATATACCATCACTACAATGGATAAATTTTTAAAAAATTATAACGAAGCACGTTCACACATGTTTACAAAAATTGGAATCACAACAATCGCAGTTACAATAAGTTTGTCTTCGCAATTCAGCCCTGAGAAATTACTTGAGTTAACAAAAAATACAGCACCTACCTTGATGAATTTCAACTTAATATCAAGATGCTAATTAGAGAACTAGCAAAGATTATTATAAAAATAGAGACATATCTATATTATTCAATGAAAAAGCTTGAATGAAGATATGCTGTCTATATATATATATATATATATATATATATATATATATATATATATAAAAAACATACAATAGGAATTCAAAATTTTATTTATATATATATATATATAAAACAAAATAATATAATTATAATAATATATAATTCAAAATTTATATATATATATATATATATATAAAACAAAATAATATAATTATAATATATAATTCAAAATTATATAGATATATATATATATATATATATATATATATATATATATATATATATAACATACAATAGGAATTCAAAATTACCTCATTGTAATGGTCATTTCACCTTACAAGTTAAAATTGCCTTGCAAGGATTTTCAAACCAATCAAGCCTAAAACAAATTTTAAAACAAAGCAGAGGAAAAAAAATGTAAAGGGAAGGATAAAAAAAAGAAAAAAGAAAGGGAGAGAGAAGAGAAGAAGGCAAAGGAAGATCCATCTAGACATGGGGATAATATCAGGAGACAGACACATAAAGTGACCTTGACTTATATTTTAGAATATTCACCTGGTTTCTGTCAGGAAATAGACATAAGAAAAAGGGAAGATTTTTTTTATCTTATATTAACAAATTAACTATTACTTAAATATTAAAAGATATAATATAATTTATATTAAAAAATATATAATTATTTCAAAATTATTTTTTATATTAAAAAACATTTTATTTTAATTTTTACTTTTAAGGAAATGTATTATTTTAAATTTTATATTTTATATTAAAAAGAACACTAATTTATATTAAAACGTAGACTTAAATTTTATATTACCATCTATAAGGAAATAAAAATTTAAAAAATCAGATTTTTTTATTTTATATTAAAAACCAACATTTAAGGAAGAGTAAGTGAAAATAAACATCTATACTTAAAATTATAAAGATTATGCATATAAAGCAGTGCATATAAAATGGAAAAAAAATTATTATAGTCAAGTTATTAAATAAATGAAATATATAAAATATAATTTAATAAGTAATAAGCACAAACTGATAATTAAATAAATGAAACAATATTAAGAGAAATGATATATTCCTAAAGAATAAATCATTTAAAAGAAAATAATACTATTTAAAAAGAGAATAATATAAATTTAAAAGAATAGAAATAAATTAAATAATAAACATGAAATTAAATAGTAATATAATTATTAAAATATAAGTATAGAGTAATAATGCTAAATCTAAGGTTAAATATAAAAAAATAATAAATAAAATATAAAAAATCCATATAGTTATGACACAAATAGAAGGGGATTAATAAGGTAATATTAAAGATAATAATAGTAAGTCATCACAACAGTGATAGTAATTGGGTGAGTAAGGGAAAAAAATTATATATTTAGGAAGGTTATTTGATAGGAAAGAGGAGGAGCAGGAATAACAGTAGATGTGTTAAGTGATAACAGATTACGCTAGTTCAGTAAAATTCTAGATCATTTTGAATCTACTTCGGTGACATTACTTTTATTATATATAAAGATGATGAAATTTTCACTGTCTGAATAAAACCTTCAAAAAAAAAAATATCATGTTGGGTCAGATTTTGAGAAATGGCTCAGAACAAGAACTTTTCCGACCCCCCCCCCCCAAACACACACACACACACACAAAGTTCTTTTGGCTTAATTCTGCAGACACACACCTGTGGATCAAAGTAAGATAAATCTATTGAATTTATTAAAAGACATGACATTTAATTGTATAAATTATATATTATAATTGTTTAAAGTATACTATATTTATTGGAGAACAGTACCTAATATCAGGGACAAAGTTTTATATATATATATATATGTATGTATGAAGAGGTTGTGTGAATAAAATAGACAATACTAAAATAGTACTTAGTCCTTGCTGATGCATTTCATCTTCAGACTTTGTGAAGGCAAGTGATGATAAACAAAAGTGAAATGTTGTGTAGTTACATGAAATTCAAAAATTTAAGATGCCCCTGCAAAAGCCTCTTTTGGGATATTATTTATATTTCGTTTATCATCACTTGCTTTGATAAAGTCAGATGAAAAAACACATTGGCAAGGACTAAGTACTATTTTCCAATTGTTTATTTTATTCAATTTGTCTTCTCTACAGATATATTCTGTGAACTTTTACATGTGTGTGTGTGTGTGTATATATATATATATATATATATATATATATATATATATATATTAGTGTGTGTGAAATGATTGGTTCAGAAAATTGTATTCTCAATAAACATCACTTGTTTACAGTGCCAGATATTTCCACCACAATAGATAGAACAGCTACCAAGAAGCCAAGGAAATAATGCAGACTTCACCACAAGAAATTTTCTACAGAATCAATAAAGAGAAGTAGTCAATGGTCCAAGCAATAAAACAGCCTATGCCAGGATATTACAGTTATGCTTCGACAATATTGTGTAAAAAAAAAAATAAAAATAAAATACGTTATTGGTATGACAGTAAAATGTTAGATTGCTAATAGTAAAAAAAAAAAAAAAATATGTCTAATGAAAAATTAGGTCAACCAATTATTAATATGGTGCACATTTTTTATTTGTTTTCTAAAGAAAGTTTCTCTCTTCTTCTTTCTATACATGTGCTCAGAAATTGCAGGTGAATTTACAGCCATTTTGATATTTTTCTGAGCAGGTGATTTGTGCATACAATTTAGCAATGATCATTATTACAGTTTATTTTTAGCCAAAAGTCATTTTTCTTTCTACCGAATTGTTTATTGAGCTGATTACAATCTAAAACATTTCATACTTCAAACACACCAGTCTATAATCAATTCTATATAGAATATCTCTTTGGCAGAAATGAGGAAAATCTATGCACATGTATTTAAGTTCCACATCCACAACTGTGTGCATTCTAAATAATGATTTATTCAAAGTTTACATTTTATGCAAATTTATTAAATTGATTTTGTACTGAATTTATATGAAAAATATATTTTCATTCAGTCATTTGCAAAGAGTTGAAAACTGGACCATTTACTTCATTCAAAAGAAGCCAGATAGATAAAAATGAAGAATAACACTTCCCATCCCTTGTGCATGTATATTTTAGATATTCATTCATTTATTTATTCACGAAAGAAGAATCTGGAAAGAAAGCCTTACGGAAATTAAAAGCTAATCTTAACCAGCTCTTAATTTTTTTTTTTAAAGAGTGTGAGTTCAATACCTGGTTAAGGTGGTGGAGAACTTGGAGAGGGGAATTAACAGGAGATAACTGATAACTGACATCCATTAGACATGGCATGTGGAACTAGAACAGTCTACCGCAGTGAGCGAAATAAAGGGTTCTGTTCAACATTCCAACCCGCTGAAGAAAGACGGAGCGTACAACGGACAAAACGTTGTAATAAATATGGCGGCAAAGATGAGGACAATAGTCCAAATAATGTAAATAGTGTACATAATACCTCATCTCAAAAATATAGACAAATAGTGAAGGCAGAATAACATTTTTATTACTTCAAAACTCAAAAGAAAATTAAATTTCGGCATTAAATGAAGACCCATAAAGGAGTTAATATATCGTTAAACAAATTAGTTAATTGAATGAAAGATTATTTTGACTTATTTAGAGAATACCATTAATTTTGGGGGGACACAAAAAAAAAATTAGCCTTATTTTGTATAAATTCATGTATTTTCAGAAAATATTAGCAACATTGGTTAATGTTAGTTTCACTATAAAAACATTGACTTGCATAATTAAATCTGAGTTTAATTTCAAATGGATTTATCACTTTTCAGTAATTGATCTCAATCATATGCCAATTACAATTGAATTTATGGAGCACTACTAACAACTCTGAAAAAAAAAATTTTTTTTTTTTGTGAAACTTGATTCTTTTTATTCCATATTTAATTAAGTGATAGATTAGAAGTTGATCAGACAAAAAGAAAATTAACAACAAAAAAAAGCTGATTTCAGAATCAGTTTTAACCAAACCAAAGGTGAGTAACCTTGATAATTTATATTTTTAAATTGGTAACAGATTAAATGATAATATTCTTTTGCAGAAGAGGAGAATAGTTCCTAATAACATCCAAAATACAACTGTCAATCACTCACAGACTCAGCCATATTTCTTTCTCTCTGAGACAATAGATTTTCTATTTTAGAACAGAATCAATCATGTCAGTGCCAAGGGACAAAGATAAGCAAAAGGATACACAAGTCAAAAAAGTTCTTTGATTTTCTTTTACTTTGAGATACGTTTTGTAGTACAGATTTAAACCAGGTGCATAATTACATTTTTTCATATAAGCCATCAAAAAACACTATTGCAAAATCTACCATGTTAAAAAAAATTAAGAAATGATAAAGATATGATATCAAAAGCGGATAAAGAAAACAGTGTTATTATAATGAAGAGGAATGATTATCATCAAGTATTATTAAATATACTATTAGTGTTAAACAAGTTTGTTAAAGAATGGATATGGATAGAAAGGATACAACTGGAATCTTTCTAGTGAAACGTAAGTTTTACGGTTTTTCTGCTATTATTAAAAAATAAAAATCTTAAAATATTTACTGAAGAGGATATATTCCAGCACTTTTTATGACCTCTCTGTTTTTAGACAACTCCAGCAAGTTGTCTTACAGGACAATGGCCTAGTGGGTAAAAGTATTCGTTTGTGAATTTAGTAACATAGTGGTTGTGAGTTCAATCTCTGGGTCAGGCAGTGTGTACTTGCACTCAGTGGAAACAAGCAAGCAATAATGAACTAGACAATATCCCTACCAGTGGTAACAAGAACAGTTTACCCCCATAGATTAAATAAAGGGTTCAGAATTCCCTGGAAGTTACCCAAATCAATATATAGGAAGTCTGGATGAGACATGATAAAAACAACAAAGATGAGGACAATACTTTGAATATGAATAGTGTGGTGTAAAGGATAACAGCTCAGAATGAGAAATTGAAGAACCAAGTTCGAATTCCAGTCGGATTTGTTACATTCACTTATGTGCAAATATCATTTTCCCCACAGCTATGGTTTGAATAGCTAGACAAACTGGGTTTTATAGCCTAGACTGGCAACCAGCCTACTGTGGGGAAAAAAATCTTCTACCTAGTTGGTCATGAAACAAAAGCAAAATTATCCAAATGTGTATCACTTAACTGACTGGCTGAAAGTGCATAAAATTAAGGATGAATATAAAAATAAACCTCATTAAGATGTTTTATAGACTCAATGTTTTCACTTGTCATTTTCAGAAATATTTTGGTGATTTAAATATTTAATTTCTTACTATTATTCAAGAAAATATTTATTACAAGCTTGATAGAGGCTTACAGCCATATCACATTGAAACACTGGTGATCATATAGGAAATGAAGTTAAGCAATGTTGGGTCAGATCAGTGCCTAGATGGATGACCACTTGGAAATACCAGGTGCTGTAAACTTGAATGTGTGGGTGACATAATAGATAACAGCTTGGAATTGAAAATCAGAGATGAGTTCAAATTCCAGTCAGGTTTGTTATATTCACTTACATGCAAATACCCTTTGGGAAAGGGATGAATATACCTCTTCCACCCCCACAGCTATGGGTTAATTAGGACTTGTCAGTAAATCATTATCTCTGAAAACACTTTTGCAACTTAAAAATATTTTCTGGCTTTAAATAACCTGCAAAAGGTTAAGCCATAAACAAACCATCAATTGTCTGAGAGATAAAAATATAGATTCAGTAAACATTTCAGTTGTGTTTAAACCCCCCCCCCCAACACTTCTACCCCGTTGATATATTGCCGTACACATTTCATACCATACAATAAATGTAAGAACTATTATAGGATAGAAGTTAACTGAAATTATCCACATTGCATTATAATTCATTGTTTGTAACCCTTTTTATCTCACCAATATAATGGACTCTTCATTTGACATGTTATATAAAACTCTAATTATTCAATAATAAATAAAACGTTATTTGTTTACTCCAATATTTTGGAAGTATTCAACATGAACAAGAAAATACAGAAACAAAGTTTTTGAGATTTTATAAATACAATGCATTTTCACAATTATTTAAATACTGCTATCACTTTTTTAGTGGTAAGAGTGAACCAGGCAATATTTAAACTGAAATAATTGACTGTTCAATTCTCAACAGAGTGAAGCAAAGAATTAAGGCATGTAAACAATCATATAGAAAATGTAATAACATAATGCTTAAATTTTCTTTGTAAAGACAAAGCGAGTGCTAAAACTGAAATCAACACTTGTTCTTAACTTCATTACATAGCTTAGAATTTCTTTTTTGGTGATGTTATGCATAAAAATCGAAATGATGAGTTTATACTGACAAGGTATATTGAAACAAAAGAAAAATGGGTTTAATGCATTTAAAAGATTTTACAAAAAACTGACCAATATTTTCCAGACAACAAAGTAAAAAAAGAATAAAAATTATCCATGATAACATCAAGAAGTTATTCTAATGATTAATATCAATGACCAAAAAATATTCAATAATTCTATTTGTAGTTCTATCCATTAATCAAATTTATAATTTCACCCAATTTTTTAAAGTTTACTAGCTGGAAGCACGTTCAAAAAAACAAAAATAAGACAGAGTTATACATATCATTTCAGAGCATATAATCAGGAACCTTTGTCTTGAGTACATTTTTATCACACACACACACACACACAATAATCAAAGATTTCAAAGATATAGCTTAAAATTTCACAAAACAAAGACATCCTGAAACAAGCATATAACAGTATATATAGAAGAATGCTCTCATTGTGATAAAAAAGAACAATGTTTGATTCAGCTTACCAAACTGACAAGGAGACAAAGAAAGGCAGAGGGTTTAGCAGCCTTTGTTATTAATGTCTAAATAGAGAGGAGTTTGACTGAGAGTAAGATATAATAGTAATGGTTGTATATAGATAGTTTGAATATTTCTGAAGGAGTTGGATGCCATGCCTGATATCCATACAAGAGTCTAGATCTGATTAGCTATTTAAAAATATGATTCTAATAAAATAATATTAATGTACGAGACAAATTTATCTACTAAAAATTATTAGAAATCATTTGCACAGGATTCTTTATATTTCAAGTTGGCAAGACTGGCACCTCTAAGATGAATGATAAGTCAATGTGAAATCACAAAACTAAATTTCTACTTCTTAAAAGGCACTATTAAAATTTTCTATAAATTTTTTACAGAATTACTTGGAATGCAATCATAAAAAACAAAAAAAAACAAAAACAATGTAGTCTGAGAAGGTGCTGAAAAAGTCCCACTTCCTGAATTCTGATCAAATGACCAAGCATCAGAATATTTTTTTCCAGTCTTTTCTGGATTGGGCTGAGAATTTTTCAACAGCCCTTCGTTTTTAGATGGATGTGCAAGAAGTGTCATTTTTGTCAGTATGGAAAAATGAAATTGTCAGGACAAGTTGAAATTCCAGCCAACACTGTTTCATTTCATTTTGCACTCATATCCTTAAGACAAGTTCTTTCCCCATCTATGAATAAAACAGTACAGTTGACTAGGCTCTTTAGGCTTGATCGGATAACCATTCTAAAAGGTCAACTCTAAATTCAGAAGACAAAGGAAAACAATCCTTATCTTTCCTCGAAACAGTCATGTTAATGCCCAGTTTACAGATATTTAAAAAGGAAGAGCCATGATCATCTAAGTACTGTAAGGATATGTTTTAAGAAAATAAAGGATCTGTGAGTAGCATCATGGACAGAGAAACTGAAATTGGAGAGTTCAAAGAAGTTCAAATTCTGGCCTCGTCTCTTAGGTTCACTTTTGCACTATTACCCTCAGCAAAGAAATGAATCCATTTCATCTGTACCATCCACCACAGCTATTGATTAAATAGAAGGGTAGACTGGGTTCTCTAGGCTTGAATGACAGTCTAAGAAATAGAAAACTGAATTCAAACAAGAAAATAACTCCAATATTTTTCCCAAGAATTCATAAATAGTAAAAAGGAATCTGTGAAAAGCCATGCTTGCCTAAAGAAACATAGCACTTAAAAAAAAAGTTAACAATCAAATATTATAATTATTCATTACAAATCAAATGCTTGCTGAACAGATACAAAATAAAAACAGTTAAACACATTTAGCAACAATATTAGAACACTCTGTATCATCGACTCCATTTCTGACCTATTTTTTCTCAGCTAAAAGGATTAGTTAAGAAATTACAGAATATATTTCCAGAACATTTGACAAACTGATACAAAACTTATATTTTATTTATGATGATACAAAGCACTTTTGTTTCCAATAATTTTGTATTCAATTCTCAAAAGACTATTATTGTACCACAGTTACTTCCATATTTTATGACATAAAAGCTACAGGCATATAAAACATTCCCAGGCCACTATTTCCAACAAAGAATATAAAAAAAAATTGTTGGTTAGTACGTTGAATTTTACTGGAACTTTGTTCATGTTTCCTATTTGATCAACTTAAAAGCACTTGCACAAGCTTAGAGCCGAAGAAAATTTATTTGTTAATATTATGACTTTTCTAAGCAAGACTAAGGATATATCATTGGACTCATTTAAGCTATACAGTGAGACAATTCTGAGAGAATTAAGTCCTACCAGGATTCATTATTGGCTGCCACAATCTTAATGTATGCAAATGATACAGCATTGATAGCAGATATAGAAAAGAAACTACAGAAAGTCCTAGAAAAGGTAGTAAAGGAAAGTAAGAAGAAAGGACTAAAAATCAATTGTAAGAAGACAGAATGTATGGCTGTCAGCAAAAGGAACAGCCCAAGATATGAACTACAAATTAGACACCAAAATCAAGCAAGTACAAAAATTTAAATATCTAGGAAGTGTTTTAACAGAGGCTAGGAAATATGAGACTGAAATCTCAAAGTACATTGGAATAGTAAAAGACAACTTTCAAAAGCTAAGTATTAAGAAACAGGAAAGTTTCATTAAAAACAAAGTGAAGAATATTGTGCTGTTATGTGAAATCGGTCCTCCTATATGAAAGTGAATACTGAACAATCTCACAAATGAAGAGACTTGAAGCAACAGAAATGTGGTTCTACAGAAGTATGCTAAGAATACCATATATTGAACATGTGAGCAATGACAATTTTTTTAGAGAAAATGGAAACAAAAAGGACACTGGTTCAATAGGACTATGAGAAAGGTGATAGTGGAAAACAAGTGTTAAAATAAGTTATCATTTTTTTCACCATTAAATACCTGAACCTAACTTAGCACAATTTCAGTTATAAATTATATATATAAATATATTTTCTGTTTTATATGTTATTTTTATAGATAGGAATATTTAAGTAAATGCTCTGTTTATAATATACAGTATTAACATTTGCCAGCCTGAATATCAGAAATCTCATAGAAAATAGGTGTTCTCTGACAGGAATTGAACCTGTACACTGCATGGAAATGTCATATAGGCCCAAAAGAAACAGTAATTTAACATTACTAACTAGATGCTCCCTTTGTAGCTAAATGGTATAGCACATCAGGCTTTATGACGGTTCCATGTAGGATACAGGTTCAATTCCTGTTGGAGGACACATATTGTCTATGAGATTTCTCAAACATTTAGGCAGGTAAATGTTGTTAATACTGTTTATTATAAACAAAGCATTTACTTAAATATTTGTATCTATAAAAATAATGTATAAACAGAAAATATATTAAAATAATTTGAAAACTTATTCCATTTTATATATATATATATATATGAGAGAATATGAAATAAAGTTCACAACACTTATTGGATATCAAATCTTTGTGATTTCTCACTCATCAGGACTTTGGATAAGAGTGATTGTATTGATTACAATAAGTGTGTTTTATTATTCTATAAATGCTTATTTATATACAATAACATTCAAATTTAAATTTTCTTTTTCTACACTTAAACTGCCAATCCTGTGAGTTTTCTGCAATGACTGTAAAACCAAATAATCATTATTTGTTGCTTTTTTTGTACATATGTATCTAAACACTGGCAAATTGTTATAAATGTAAACAAAGAAATATTAAAAATTAACATTTATCTAATATAAACACTTATTTTAATATTTTATACAAATTGTTTAAATTGACTTCAAACATGTATCATACTAAAATTTAAAAAAAAAACAATTCATATTTAATTAATTTTTATTTATTTTATTTTATTTCATTTTTTTTTTTTTTTTTTTTTTTTTTTTTTTTTTTTTTAGAACTATAGCAGAAAAATTACATGTAAGTTCCAGTTTGTAAGTGCATAGCTAATTATGCTTGTACAGTGGGAAATCAATAAATGTATAACCTGTCAAAGTTATTAGCTGAATTTTGATAACATTTTCAGTTTTATATCTAATCTATCTAATTAATGAAGTGTTTGGTTGAATTCTCTAACAAGGAAAGAGATAATGTTGAAAAAAATATTTCTTTTATCATTACTCATTGAGGCACACACACACACACACACACACATATATATATAGTTTTAAGGTATATGCTATATTTATGGGTTTAAAGTGCTTAATATCAAGGATAGAGCATATGTAAATATAAAACTGGGTACTGAGGTCAACGCTGAGTGGCAACAGTCTGTTTTATGCTTGAATACATTTTCGGACCTGAAGATGCATTCAAGCATGAAACAAACTATTGCTGCTCAGTGTTAACCTCAGTGTCCACTTATGTGTACGTCTACCTATATGCTTGTAAGTGGATAACTAATTATGTTTGTGTATATGTGTAGCTCTGTATTCACACATCAACCTGTACATGTGTGTGTATTTGAGCTTCTGACTTTATAAGTAATTATGCTCATGTATGTGTATCTCTGCTAGCATACATGTCTGCTTGCGAGTGTATATACTTCTGCTTTTGAATGTATGTCCAATAAACAGAAAAAAAAAAGCCCTAAAAAAAATAATCAGTCACCAATTTATAAACCATCTGTAAAGTGATATATAAAATATTCAAAACAGTCATTTTCTTTGAGGTGGAAAACTAATCAATTTGCTACCCAGGAAAAACAGGTAGGAGTATCATAAAATAAACTGAATACACCATAGATCAGTAGGCTTGTGTAGCCACACAAAGGAAATGTCCAAGATGGGTAAAGATTTTCAGTGTAGCAGCAGCAGCAGAGGTTTTCACTTCAGTATTCTTCCATAGGCAATATGAAGATTACAGCACACATTTTACTACTATTGAGATCAATTCATATGATTATCACTGATATAAAAATGATATCAATTTTCTTTATTATCTTTGCAAAGGTATTTTATGTGTTTATGACATTAAAAGTTTTACAACAGTAAAATGATTCATTAAACATTGTTATTAAGTACAGTACATATACAGAGTGCGATGGATAAATTGTCTAAATTATGCAAAAGTGAAAGTAAGTGACATCTCATTTTAACTGACATATTTACCAAAATTACACAAAGATATCTTGAAATACTAAAGAGTAGATTTATTCAATAAAATCACCATTAGCTTCAACCACAGCTTCCAGACAACATCGGAATATCTGGCAACTCTTCGGGGCGGTTTCTTTAATTAAGTTAGTGAATGCTGATATAAACTTAACCTTCAGTTTATCTTTGATGTTACAAGGAGTTTTGTTGATCTCTTGCTCAACTGTGCCCCACACATAATAATCAAGCAGGTTGCAGTCTGGAAAGTTAGGTGGCCAGATGTAAGGGGTGGTGTAGTCACAAAAATTTTCTGACATCCATGACTGGGTTCTCTTGCTTGTGTGGCATGGTGCAGAATCCTGTTGCCAGACATAGTGTCTTCCAGGAGCCACCCTCTTGACCCAGGGTAGCACTACCTCCTCAAGGCACTTGATGTAAGTCTCCGTGTTGAGTTTGAGGCCCTCACCAACAAATTCAGAAGTTCTTTTCTTATCAGAGTGAGTTTTCCAAGCTGCTGTACCTTCGTAATCACCATTAGACTCATCCAACTCTTTCTGAATCCTCTGCACTCTCCTTAGATTGACACCCAAACACTCTGAAATTTTTGTATCAGAGCCTACAGTGCAAATGCTAAGCAGTACAGCATGCTGTTTCCAAATTTCTGACAGAGTGAATATATATTAGAAATTGCTTTGTTTACATTTCAGATACAAAGCTGAGCAGATATTCATTTTGAGAAGTAAGTGTGCTTTAAAGGCAAAATAGAAGTTTGCTTTATTGTGAAGTTCTTCGTAGCGGAGTGGTAAAACTTGCTAGATCAAACGATGTCTCCTCCAGTAAAGGGGGACACAGATTCAAATCCTGCTGAAGGGTACATTTACTTTAGGTTTTCTCAAGTATGCAAGCCTGTGGATGAAGTAAATACTGTTTAAAATAAACAGAGCATCTACTCAAATATGGTTATCCTCTAAAAATAACTTCTGAAGTTATCTATATATATATATATATATATATATATATATATATATATATATAAAAAATAGATTTTTATATGAAGAAAGTAACATAATGAAAATAATTAGTTTTTCTTGTTTTGCTTGCCAGAATGTCCGACAAGGCACATTCTGCATTCGTCTAAGATTATAGAAATATCAGGGATGGGTCCATAGAGCTGTCATTTAGCTGGATGTTGTCCCTAAGAAATGTTAAACTGTCTCTACAGTGGCTCAAAATAATTTCTGTTTGAGGTTGTCTGGTAGATCAGCTACAAGTATACATTATTCAGTATATCCTATTCATCTCTATATTTTTGAATACAAACATTAATACATGCCTTTTATTAGTTGCATATATACACATGAGCATGACCACATGGCAACAGATTTTTGTTGAAACAAACAAGTTGGTAGAAAAGGCCTAAATAGATTTCTTACAAGGATGATACAAACAACAGAAAGAAAAGTGTTTAAAAACTAAACAGAAAAATAAATGTAAGAATATTGAGACATTAATACTAATCATGGTTGTGTAGCTGGTATAACTTACCTGTACAGGAAATAGAATCGGCAAGTTGCACACACACACACACACTATATATATATATATATATATATATATATATATATATATATATATATATATATAGATATATATATATATATATATAGATAGATATATAGATAGATATACACACATACACTCACAAATGCACATCGTACAAAGATTAGTAGGGTAGACTTCTTTCAAGCATTGGCAGGCAACCACAGAAGGAAGACAACCCTGAATCAAAAATCGGAACATTCATGGCAATTTATGATTTATAGATGCTGGAGAGAGCTATAATTGTCTCCATGGCTTTTAAAAGAATATTCATTATAATATGCAAAAAAAATGTTGACTGATACTATTAGCTTAATATTTTCATCATTTATAAATATGTGAACAAATTCTTTTCTTGCAAGCATTCAGTACAAGTTTGTTTTTCTCCATTTGCTAAAATTTGTAATTTATCTTGGAAATAATTAAGTTGTAAGCATTCAGAGCTCTTATGTAAACTACACCGATGACTATAGCCAGAACATTTATCCCAGCAACTTCTCGCATCCTTTTTATTATCTTTTAACTATTTCAATATGTTACTTTTAAGAGCTCTGATAAAACTTGTAAGTTTCCATTGCTGTAAGATTAACTTAGAAAATATAACACTTGAAATATCTAATGAACATATATAAGCTATGGACATCATATTTCCTGACATCAAGGATACACCCCAATTTTAATTTGCAAAGGGGTGAAAAATAAATAAATAAAATTAAGTTTTTCTTTTACACTGGGATATATATATATATATATATATATAGTATTTTTCTAAATACTGTTTGTTGATATATAAAATTGTACAAAATTATATATATCATTTTTTATGTGTGTGTGTGTGTGTGTGTGTATATATATATATATATATATATATATATATCTGTGCATGGAAATAGACTCTATCCTTGATATTGAGCATTTAAACCCATACATATAGCATACCTTAAAACTATATTTTTATCAGCCGCTTTAGGTACCACACCACTACTTTTCACAGCAAAAACCACAAAATCCACCCAGCAATCCGTGTCTCACTTGTTCACTTTCAGCAGTTAGCTCACAGTGAAAGCATCAGTGTTGTGCTCACATTTGTACTTGCAGTTATTTTGCAAAACTTTGTTTTTCCAGCCATGGGTTTGAAGAAAGTGAGTGGGAAGGACAGTGCTGAGAAGCAGCAGTGGGTGATGCCCATTGAATTAAAGAAATTCTCAAAAAACATGACCAAGATGTGCATGTAGTCAACTTGGCGAATCAGTACAAGTGTAGCACTTCTACAATCTGCATGTTACTGAAGCAGGAGTCGATAAAGGCTATAATGACAGCCAAGGTCATCCAAATAATTTCTAAACAGTGGACATCTATCCATGAAAATATGGAGACGCTGCTGATGGTTTGATTGACAGAGAAGCAGCTCGCAGGAGATACCATGACAGAGGCTATAATCTGCAAGAAGGTATGAACTATTTACGCTGATTTGCTGCAGCAGACCAGGCACTTCAACAGACAAGGCATCAAGCAAGCTGTTTAAAACCAGTCAAGGCTGGTTCAAGAATTTAAAAAAGACAACTGGCATTCACTCCATTGTCAGGCATGATAAGTCAGCAAACATTGATATGAAGGCAGCTAAGGATCATCTCAAAACTTTTGCTGGAAATATATCAACCAAAGGATACATCCCTCAGAAAAAACTTCAACTGCAACAAGACAGGGCTTTTTTTAAAGAAGATGTCAAGAATAACTCATATAATGAAAGAGGATGCCAGGCCACAAACCCATGAAGAATAGACTAACCCTCACACTGTGCGCCAATGAGAGTGGTGACTGCAAGATTAAGCTACTGCTCATTTATCATTCAGAAAATCCCAGAGACTTTAAGTCACTTAAGATTTTGAAAGAAAAACTGGTGGACAAAGCTGAGGGCATGGGTCACCAAGCAGTTCTTTATGGGCTGGGTGAATTTGGCCTTTGGTCCTGATGTTAAGAAATATCTCCAGGAAAATAACCTACTGTTGCAAGTCCTTCTTGTCTTGGAAAATGCACCTGCTCACCCACCTAACCCTGAAAATGACACCCTCGAAGAGTTCACATTTATAAAGGTTCTCTACTTTCCACTCGACACCACTACTATCCTGCAGCCCATGGATCAGCAGGCGATTTCTAATTTCAACCAAGCACCTGTTCTGTTACAGCTTTGAGGTGACAGAGAGCACAAACATTCGAGAGTTCTGGAAGGACCACTATAATATCCCGATATGCATCAGAATTATCGATATGGCCAGACTGCGTTGTTAGAAAGTGGGCCTTGACCTCTGCATGGAAGAAGCTGTGGCCTAAGGTTGTGTCTGAAACAGACTTTGAAAAACTTGAACCAGAAGTGGCAGTGGTGAAGGAGATTGTGTCCCTTGACAAGTCCATGGGAGTGGACACAGATGAAGTTGACATCAATGAGCTCATTGAGGAGCACTCCAAGGAACTGACAGCAGAGGAGCTAAAGGATCTACAGACGCAAGAGTACATGGAGATGTGCTATGTGGGTGTTGAACAAACACAAATGTGCCTGGGGGTGGGGTCTGAGACGGGGATTGGTTAGCTACCCTCACAGATCAGTGTGCTTGGAAAATGAGAGTAGCCAGTGATTATTTAGATACTGAAATAAACAAACACTAAAATATTTGTTAAAATCATACATGTTAAAAGTGCTCAATTTCTAGTAGGAAAACCAAACTTGCAGAGCAATTTAATATCTAAAAAAGAAATTATCAACAGATATTGGAGAGCTGAAAAAATTAAAGAAAATTTTCACTATGAGTGACAAAACAAAGAATTTATATGCAAAGAAGTACAGAAAGAGAGTTATAGAGGACGTGACTAAATTCTATAAAAGGGCTCCTGCTTCTTATGTATCTTGGGTGCACTAAGCAACATAGGCAATATTATCAAAAGATTAAACAAAAAAATTCAAATCTCGAAGAGGAGGTGAGAGGTGAAAACAAGGTACTTTGTAATTGTAGGTTAAAAAATAATTGTCTGTTAAATGAAACGTGGTGTACAGAACAGGTCATGTATTGTGCCAAAGTAGAAAGTGACAATGGCAGTGCAAAAAAATACATTGGTTGCACTGAGGGCCAATTTAAAAAGAGGTGGTATAGCCATAACTTGTCATTTAGAATGCCAGAATGCAAGTTTAATATGAAGCTGGCAAACCACTATTGGAGCTTTAGGGAAAAAAATAACAGAGGCCCAGCCATTAAATGGAGTATTTTATGTAATGCAAAGGCTAGCAAAGTGAATGACAACTTGTGTAGGCTGTGTCAGGAGGAGAAGCTAGCTATTGCAACATACAAGGCTGGCACCAAGTTGTTGAATGGAAGGTCTGAGGTCATGGCCAAATGTAGACATGTCAGGAAGTTAATTTTGGGGCTATACGAACCTGGATAAAGTTGGAAAAAAGTTTTTTTTTTCTCCCTCCATTTCACTTTAATTTAATTTTTTTCCCCCACTACAACTCCCCCCCCCCCATTACTTCCAGTGTCGAATGAAGGCATTTAATTTCTTGTTTTGCCTCTGATTGATTCACTGAACAAACCAAGTGACAAGACCTTGGCAGTCAAAACTTCAGTAGTCAGTGTTCTCATCTTTTTAAGATATATATATATAAACCTCAGTTTTCCACTATTGCTGAAAACTCCTGATGAGTGGACTGAATAATTACAAACAAAAAGGTTTTTCTACAAAACTTAAGAGTTGAGATCTTGAATATAACCTCAATCAGCTGAGTAACAAATTTTATATTTGTATTAATCACACACACACACATACATACATATATATATGAGAGCTTAGGTTTTGCTACAAGGAGCCTCCAGAGTATGAACTGGACTCATTAATCAGTAATAATCAGCTCAACTAACAAATCTAAGTGATAGATTGATTTGTTCTTTTATGGTTTATCAAGCCTTTGTGGGTTATCCAAAGCTGAAACATATTTTGAGTTGTAAGAATAATTTGGTAAATGAATATTGCATGAACAACTTTACTGGGAAAAAAAAAGTAAAAGCAAAGATAGAACTACTGCTACTATAGCTCATTATTAAATGTGGCTTTGAGCAGCATCACCAGCATGGGAATTAATATTATGATTCATATTATACATAGTAGTTTAAAAGCTCTCCCTATCAGGTGACATTTAAGCTTGATTAGGCCTTTGGCTTGTTCAGGAGTTTGAGAGTTCCTAAGTCTTTGTGTATACTTAGCAGCAGAAGCTCTCCTGTCTGCCGTTTGATCTGGGTTTTCATTTGCACAGACTTTCTTTTCCTTGTTGCAGCCTTGGCTCTTTTGATTGCAATCTTCTGTTCTATTGGTGGAGATTTCTTTTTGCGAGGCATACTGCTGCTATATGCAACAGGCAACAATAAACTACAGAAGAACTCAAAAATGATCACTGCATTTAAGTATTGCATTAATATTTAAACTTACCTTTTAAAAGTTCAATGATAATTCTTCTGCTGCCATTTAATTTAAAGACAATTTTATGTATGTAGGTCCTTATTTTTCATACAAACAATTATTTTTATTTCATGGGTGACTTTTGCTAGATTTTGCAATTGATCTCAATCATTCCCAACTTTATTTCCAAGTTATAAAAATTGTTATCATACAAAAAAATTTGTTGCAAAAAATCACGTTAAAAAAAAAAATCGTTGAAAATAATTGCAGTAATGAAAACTTGGGAATCCAAAATTTCATGATTGCAGGACTGTATCTGGACCAGAATGTTTTAAATTTGCTCATGGAGTCTGATTCCAAAATATGTTGGGCTATGGCCTTTAGGACTTCAGTTGAAAAAATGTGACACACTGACATTTGCATTTATTTATATAGATATATGTATACTGAAAAATATACTTATAATAAAAAAAAGGAGTACTCAAAAGAACAGTATCAACACTAGATATACTGCAAAAATGATGTGATCAAGTTGTACTGTTGGCAGAAAATGAGTGAAAAGAATATGGAGCATCAGATTAACATCAAGTTTTGTCTGAAGTTTAGTAAATGCAAGTGAAATATTTCCCCTATTAAAAATGTCTTGTGGTAAACATGCTATGAAGAAATGGGGTGTATTTTACTGGTGCATGAAGTGCAAAGAAGGACATGACTATATTATTGAAATGTATTCCAGAAAACAAATTCCAAGTATATTTCCAACAATGATACCATCATCCCATGAAGTACATAGCTCCACACACATTTTACTTTCATCTTCCCAATAGACATTTTCAAACTATCAATGGTTTTGTTGATGGCATTATAAAAGAGGGTGGGTAATGTGTAAGAAAAGTAGACTCAAAATTTGTATTGCTGTATTTCAAATGTAAACAGAAAAAAGATACAGAATATTAAAAACATTGTCTAAAGACATGAAAACTATCAAATTACCACTTTTAAGTAAACATGTAAGTTATTAAAAGAAGTATGTGAAAACTTAATTTCTCAAGACATTTTACTGTTGAAAGTAGAGCTGCATTGGACACTCATGAGGGATGAGTGATTAAATACAACAAATGTTGGTTACTATTTTAAGAAATACTGAAGATGCAGTTTCATTTATCTTGAAATTTAGATTTAAAATTTTGATGTCCAATGTATCTAGATGCATAACTAAGTTGAACTCATTCAGCCTTCTATAGCTTTTGTTTTTAAATATCTCACATTGCAGTAGTTTTGTTAGGAAAGGCGGTATGTTAAATAATCCTGATGTAAATTTACCAAGTAAGTTTCTGCAGTTAGAACACTTTCAATACATTTTGCCTTAAACAAATACTCTTGCTTTTAATTCAGACACTTTAAAATTTAAATTTGAAGCTAGTCATCCCTGTTTCTTTAGTGTTTCTCAGTGTAAAATTGTAACTAATGTTTGTTGTATTTCTCCCACTAAATATATAAACTTCGTCGATAAAATCATTAGTCTAAAAAAAGTCCTTTTTTGAGACAAAATGAGTAGAAGTTTTTTTTCATTTTTGTCATGCAATTACCCACATAGATTAGTTGAATCAATGAATTTTATTACCAAATTTTTATCCTTTTTAGTTTGACTGTATAATGTTTCATCTCAATGATTAATATTTACCAGAATAAGTGTATTGACAAGGAATGGGCTGTTAAAAATTAAATATTTGTTTTATAAAAGCTTATTTCACCAATAGGCTACAGACTTATTGACATACATGAAGAAAGGTATCAAGCATTGAACGCACAGAAAAAAAAATAGATTTCATGATTATATATTAAAATACCTTCACTCACTGCTTCCCAAAGAGTTGTGAAGTGGGGAGGGTGTAAGCTGGAAGAGGGGACATCACTTATTAGGAAAGAATCGGAAAGAAAAGTAAAAGATGATGGTCGAGAATGGTGGAAATGGAATGAAGAGGAAGTCAAGTATTGATTTTTCTGAGACTGTCCCTTCGACACAGCAGATGAAGATGAAATGGAGTTTAGTCTGAAAGAAAGGAAGTGAAAAGACGACAGAATGACAGGTAGAGAGAGTGGGACAGAAAGAGGCACAGATGTTTTCACTGAAGGAATGTGTGTATTGTTCAGTGTCACATGCAAGCAAGACAAACACATTCCACTGTTCCTGTATTTGAACTGGCACATACAAAATATCCTTGCATATGCACAAGAAAATCATGTAGACACATATATGTAGTTTATTGTAATAATATTAATACAATAATATTAAAATAGTAATCAAAATCTGCTTGTCATTTTTTCTGCTTTAACAATTATCAGGTGGATAAAATATTCACCTGACAATTGTGATAAAGCATGGAACTAGTGGATTTTGATTACTATTTTAATATTCTATGCTATATTTAAGTTATGCCAACTTTGGCATTGATCTCTGTTTATTTTATATTCTAATCTTTTAGCTTATATTTTATTGTGTTGTTTAAGATATATATATATATATATATGCATGCAGGTATGAAAGAAAGATGCAAACATATACAATTCCATTATGCATACGATGACTTTGAAAAATATTGTTAATCTATAAAATTGAAAGCAAAAAAAACAAAATGAAAGAAAGCCACTTGCAAACAAGTTTTTTCTAAACAAAAATATCAGATTTAAGAAATCTTATAAATTACAAGCCAATGATCATTGATTTATTTAGATTCTAAAGTTTTTTGCCAAATTTATTAGCAAATTTTTGGTTAATACAACAATTATAAAAGTAAAGGAAGATTAGATGAAAGTCTAATGAAGTCTGAACATTGTAATCAAATTACCTTGTTTCTTAAGGATGTAGGTGATCATGGGTCACCACAATTTCCTACTCTTTTTAGCTCTTAGTAATGTTTACTTTTTACTATTTATCCATTTACCCAAGCTTGTCATGTAGGTTACTCACTGTTTCTCTCTATTGCTCTTGCTTTCAGTATAGCTTGTGAGTGTTAAATTCTTGAAGTCCTCTTTCCTCAGCATGTGTCCTAGAAATTTCAACTCTTTCTGATTCTAAATGTCTTTTTTGTTTCCATTTTCCTTAAAATTTCTTCATTGCATGCATTCTCCATCCATGTTATTCTCAGCATCCTTCTGTAAAACCACATCTCTGTTGCCCCAAGTTTCCTCTTTATCAGGAAAATAAGTTCAGCACTTTTTTCTTTGCGTCTAATGAAATGTTCCTGTGTTTTTTTAATACTTTGTTCAGCTTTTTGGGAGGCATCGTTCTCTATTCCAAGGTCACATTTTCCATTATCTGTTAAAACACTTTCCAGATAGTTAAATTTCTGTACTTCCAATATAAATAACTTTAAAGAATATAAGATCATTAACAATAAAACTGATTTCTCTTAAAATTAGTCTCACAAAAATTTGTTTATGAATATTTAAGAGTCATTTTTTATAAAAAATGAGTTGTTTTTTTTATTGGTTTTATTGAGATTAAGGATTCTCATTATATATCATTACTTTCAGAATATCATTCACATCTTGGTTGTTATACTCATAACATTTCAGCTGTTGTATCCTCCAGTCAAGTGTGTCATTGTACTCAGTAACTTTAAAATTTTGAACCAAACCCTTCATTCAATCCATAAATAGGTTGTTCTCATTCTGTTTTTCATGTTTATATCTCATAACTTAATGCGCTCCAGTTTATTTTGCCTTTTGTGTCAGTTGTTTGTTTCTTTGGCTGAATCAGATTATATGATTTTTCCACACTACTTAACTCTGGGAATCAGATGTTTTAACCAATGCTTTAATCCACTGGACTCTTGTCTTCTGGAACAATCTACCTCTGCAGATTGAATAAAGGGTTCAGTTAAAAAAAATTCTAACAAGATTGCAAAATACAGCAGACACCTGAAAAAAGCCAAAGATGTTAATGACCAGAACATTTTACATATAACCAGATGAGTAGGGCATCTCGAGGCGGTGTAATGGTTAGCAAGCTTGTCTTGATAGAACAATTACCACTGAGTAGTGAGTTTGATTCTCACTGGGTGCCCCCTACTTTCGGCCTTATGCCACATCTAAGCTACGCTTGGAAAATCACTATAACCAGATGAATATATTAGTCTAAAAGGAAAGGCATATAATAATGAGTTTTTCTTAGTTGATGTGGTGACATGATTTAGTAACTTAAGACAAAACCTTAAAATTTTTCATTTCAAATTTTCTTCTTAATGTATAAGATAAATGTTTTTCTTTTAATATTTTAAGTTTTGAAATTTTAATTTTGTCAAATAAAATGGAAGTTTTAACAAACTTAGATTCTTCTTGATTGCCTTGAGAGAAATAAAAAAACCTATTACACTTTCTCAACTTGTGAATTTTAAAGTCACAATGGTTTTGGCTTCTAAATATTAAAATAATTATTTAATTTGTTTATTCTGTCTAATATCATATTTAATTGACCACAAAATTTAATTTGAATCGGAAATAATAAAATTAACCAACAAAAATAAATACTGATCATAGAAGCTATATTAAATCCTGTGCAATACTGGGGAAACCTTGCTAGCATGTCAAACTTAAGAGACATAATAACTCCGCAAAGACCTGCCAATTCTAGAGGATTTCATTTTATTGTCTCACTGAGTAACAAAATCCATAAAACATTCCAAAAATTGTTCCAGTCAATAAACACGGCAAAAAGCAAATTTAAAGAAAACTTAAGTGAGAAACAAAATAATTTGGCTTCTTTTTAAATTCTTTTTCAACTTTTGTTTTTTATCTCTCTTGCTATGGTCTTTTCTAAATCTTTATTCTACCATCAGTTTTATAGATTTACTGCCAACTTTTCAAAACCTGGCAGAACAAAGCATCAAGTTGAATTAAAAAAAATAATTTGGCAATGGAATAAGTTCTCAGAAGAAAATATTTAAGAAAATTTTGAAGCAATTCTTGTAAGACTGCATTTATTATTAAACAGGAAGTGGTAAAAACCTTTGAATATATAACTCAAAAAGAATAATTTGTTTTCCTGTATCTTGGTTATTAAAATAACTGTAAGCTATATTTAGAGCAAAGCAAAAACAGGTAATAATTGTCCAGCTACAAGTGTATAATTTAACATGGGGCTAATAATCCAAGAGTTAAAATATTTTTTTCAACTTCATAGGGTCCACATCACTTAATTGTGAACTCCATAATCTTTTCAATGGTTTTATTGTATGTTCTTTACCAGATCTATATAACCAGTTTTGAATTCAAAGTTTTTTTTTTCTTAGACTGGTTGCCAACTATAGCTAGAGTCCAGTTTGCACTGCCATTTCACAGTTGAGAGAAGATACATTTATAGCTTTCCCAAGGGTATTTGTGTGAAAGTGAATATAACGCTCAGCTGAAATTTGAACTTGGCTCACTGATTTCTCTCAAGTTGCTGACTGTTGCACCACCTGCACATCCTCAAATATAACATGTGAAAGGGAAGTTACAGGTGGACTAAGTGGGAAATGGAATTGGCAAGCAAACTTCAAATTCCAGCTTAAATAGTTTATATTCACTTTACAATTTGTCCTTTCAAAAAAAGACATAAAGGTAAGTCCTGGGTTAAATTTTAGCAACAATTGGGCACTCTAACTTGGATGGCAACAAGTCTAAGAAAAGGACAACTCTGAATTCAAACAAATAGAAAAAGCAATGGAGAAACCACTCTACAGCCATTACTCAGAACAATTGTAGCAATACACAGTTTACAAAATCTGTGCAAAGCTATGATTACTTTTGCCTTCAAGGGATATGGCACTTAAAAAGAGAGAAAACAGATAAGGAAAAAAACTGCACTAATGGACAATTTGAAAGGGAATAGAATTTTCTTTATAAACATCTCCAAATTTTAAAAGTAACTGAACAGGAAAATGAAAATTAATACATGAAGATTAATCAGGTATAAAGAAATAAATCGGATATCAAAAGAAAAAAAACTATGGAATACCTGTAAGAACACAACAAAGAAAAACATGCACTAGTGTTTTTACAAGAACATTTTTCACCAACACTAACCAAATTCAGATCCTACCATCTATTCACTTTTTGAAATTTATTTTCAGAAGAATGTTTTTGCATTTGAACGCAACTAGAATTAAAGAAAACATCATTTTCTTTCAATCTGTTTCAATGCCTTTAAATCTCTAAATAATCTGATTTTGCCATTTTCTAAATTTTTTCTCTTTTGCCCTTTTTAGCATTTAACACATTTAGTGATCTCAAATCTGAAAAAATTAAATCAGAAAATTATTACAGTGACTTTTTTTCTATTTTGTAGTAGGTGTTAAAAAATATTAGTTTAAACAAAAAATTTCAAACATGAAAGCTTTTCATTATTCTTTTAACTAGCAAACTTCTCATTATAATACCAAAAAAATCAAGAAAAATTGTATGGTCTATAAAATGTATGAAAAAATAAAATATCTCTAAAACTGATCACTGATGATATATAACTCAATCAATAAGTCTGTAGCATAATGATGAAAGAATTAAAAAATTATTTTCACAATCTTCATTGTCAATGCACTTATTTCTGAAGGAAATATTAATTGGATAAAGCATCTCAAAATTCATGTCCGACTACAAATAGGTTTTTCATATATATATATATATATATATTACATTATAGTATATTACTATTGTCCTCATCTTTGTCGCCATGTTTATTACATTTCGGCCTTCTTGGTTGGAGTGTCGAATTGAACCCTTTATTTCGCTCACTGGGGTAGACTGTTCTAGTTCCACATGCCATGTTTAATGGATGTCAGTTATCAGTTATCTCCTGTTAATTTCCCGAGTATTGAACTCACACTCTTTGGGTCCTGTCACTGGATCTAACCAACGCCTTTATCCACTGTGCCATGTGTCCTTGAGGACATCTGTATATGAATTTCTGGGTTTTATAAACCTAATGTCTTCAACCATTTTTACCAGTGCTCTTATTGCAGTTTTTTGCTGTTATCATAACATGTTTTTACCAGAGCTCATATTGCAACTTTTGTTGTTATCGCTTTTCTCTGGCACTCCTTATTACTGGTTCCCATATTGTATTCATTTCTATGCTTGGACGGCTCAGGAGATTTTTGTGGCCTAGCATATGTGCTGATTCCTTAAGTTTACGAATTTTCCAATGGTGTTCCTTGTCTATGATCTCAACCTGATCCCAATGAGGGTGGTGAAGTCCCTTTTCTCTCCATATGTGGTCAGCCACACCTGATTTTTCCACTTCCCCTCATGTTACAGCTTTCTGGTGTTCTTGAAGCCTCACCTTAAGGGGGCGGCCTGTCTCTCCTTTATATTTCTTTCCGCAGCTGCACGGGATAGCGTACACACAGTCTTTAGTCATGTTCTCCTCTATGGGAGGGGTCTTACTCAGGAGAGATATCTGCGAAATGTTGTCAAGCTTTTGAAGGTTGTCCTGATGTTATATAGACTGCAGATCCTTTGTATTTTCTCTGATAACCCCTTCACTTGATTGATGCCTGCCAATGGAAAGATTTTAACTTCATAATTAAAAATCTTCCAAAACTAAGAAAATTAGTTAATTTAATGATTACTGGATTTGGAAAGAAAAATCCTACTTTGTTAATTAAAATATAGAGAAAAAATACATTTGTTTTCAATAGGCATTCGTTACCTGTCAAAACAGTTTGAAATGTCAAGTGGGTGTTCATTTGCCTTTCCTTATCCATATGTGATGAAAAGCTGCATAGATTTATGAGTACCTCATGAGATAATTGAAGTATAGATAACCAAATGACAGCATAACATCTTTTTTTTTTTTTTTTTTTTTTTTTAAGCTTTTCTGATGCATATGAGCACATGGCTGGATGGTTAGAATGTTTACTTTAAGATCATGCAACCTGGGTTCAAAACTTTCTCCAAAAAGTGACTACTTCATGTTACTAGCCTAGGGAGGTAATCCCAGCATGTGGCACTGTCAGAAAGTGCAATTGTGCTAACATAAAGTCAGAAATCATGTGAGGGTTGGGCATACTGGCCTTTTTTATGCCAAATTATGTACTCTCTACCAGAAATTATAATTAAGGTCTGCTCAACATAGTTGCAGTATAAACTACAGGTGGGCTTTGTGGGTGTTAAACAAACACAAATGTGACTGAGCAGATGTCTGCAATAGAGAGTGGCTAGCTGCCCTAGCAGATAGGTCTGCTCAGAAACAAATAGCCAGCCAACAGTATGTGAAATTCTAAAATCTATGAGTGTCTCACAGTTGAAATATGGATGACCAAAAACAACATATTATGCACAATGACAAAAATATATTCCAAATATTAAAACACTGTCATATGATAAACACTACTAGTGTGTCATAAGTAACACTTAATTCTTTTGTTTATTTTGTTTTTTAATGTCCATTTTAGGAATTATGAACCAGTTACTATTTTTTACATTCTATCTTTTGAAGTGATTTGTTGACAAGAGATATTCCTTGACATTGTGAATACACTCTTCATATAAAGATCAAAGAGAAATTGAGTTAAATTAAACTAATAGAAAATCTGGTAAATAGGATAATCCAATTCAATTTTTACCAAAATACAGGAATCGTCAAAAGAAAAAGCATATGTTCTATTTGTTAGCAAATAACAAGTTTTTACAATGTTACAATGAAAATTTAAAATTATCATTTTTGGAATGTGTAAAATGTTCACTTTATCAATTATTAAAGATCCATCTGCAAATGCATTTTTAAATAAATAGAATAAAAAATTTGTAAAGTGAATTAATCTTGATTCCACTGTAAATAGGTTATTTCTTTGGAAGTGGTCTTTCAGTCAACTAAGTTTCAAAGTAAGAACTTCCAAAGTGAAAAGTATACTTTTATCTAGATATATAGACTTTTCTATTTACATACAGGGTGCAATGTGTAAATTGTCACCATTTTATATTTTTAATTTCATGCATGCGCATTGTTTGTTTTTGATTTTGTTGACTGCTCTGTATAGTAGAGTCACTTGGACACCATCTATGAAAAAAGAGCACCATGATGCAATTCACTCTGAGAAATTTGGTAGCCACATGCTGTACTGCTTGACATTTGTGCTGGAAACTCCAATACGAACATTTCAGAGTGTTTGGGTTTCAATCTAAGAACAGTGCAGAGGATACGGAAAGAGTTGGATAAGTCTAATGGTGATTACAAAGGTGTTTCGAGTGATCACTAATGATGGCGAATTTATGCCTCTATTCATCTTCCTCCAGGGCCTCAAACTTAACATGGGAGCTTACATCAAGTACCTTTAGGCGGTAGTGCTGCCCTGGGTCAAGAGGGTGGCTGCTGGAAGACCCTATGTCTGGCAACAGGACTATGCACCATGCCACACAAGCAGGAGAACCCAATCATGGCTGTCAGACAATTTTTGTGACCACATCACCCCTTACATCTGGTCACTTAACTCCCCAGACTGCAACCTTCTTTATTATATGTGGGGCACAGTTGAGTGAGAGACCAACAAAACTTCTTGTAACACCAAAGATGAACTGAAGGCAAGGATTATGGCAGCATTCACCAACTTAAACAAGCAGATTGTCCAGAAGAGATGCAGGAGATTCTGGAGGCAATGATTGAAGCCAATGACAATTTTATTGAATAAACTTATGCTTTTAAGATACTTTCGTGTAATTTTGGTAAATATATCTGTTAAAATGAAATGTGAGTTTCATTTTTGCATAATTTAAACAATTTATCCATTGCACCCCCTCTGTATATATATATATATATATATACATATATATATATATATATATATAATGATTCATCGAGTCTGAAACCTCTACAGAATGCAGAAAGCACTGGACGGCCGTTTCGTCCTATATTTGGGACTCATCAGCAGTGCGCATCCACTACCGAGAATTGAAACCCTGACAGTTAGGTTGTGAAGCAAACACCATACCAACTGCTCTAACGGGCCTCAGTGACGAAGAGGTAGTAAATTAGACTCAATATAGTGCCACTCACTCACAAATTCCTTGGTGGAACTCTACTGAGATTCACTTTAAACATAGGACGGTGTCTCCCGGAGCCACGACTACTATCACCAAGCCGCTCACTCCAGAGCATTAGAAGCCGGTTCAAGCAATGATATACAAATTTCAAATTATATATATATATATATATATATATATATATATATATATATATATATATATAATATAGAGAGAGAGAGAGATAAAGTAGTGCTGAAATGTTCTTGGTCAATGCACTTCCCAAAATCTGACCAAATGTTATCACTACTAACTGTTTACACAAGCTCATTAAGCAGATTATGCATTGTTTTCCTCCCTCCCTTTTGCCTTCAATACATCCTGTGAATGTCAAATTCTCTAAACCATCTTTCTTCACACATGCATACATAAAAAGGGAAGATGCTGAAAAGTTTTCAGTCAGCCCAAAAATTCTGAAATTTGGTCAGATTTTTAGAAGTGGGTTGAGGCAAAATCTTTTCAACACTACCTCATATAACTATAAATACATATAGATAGGCAGTGTGGACACAGAAACCAACACTGCATGATAGCTGTCAGTTTCCATGTCTCAATCTATTTTCAGACCATATATCACTACTCTTTTTACTGACACTATACACACACACACACACACACACACACACACACACACATATATATATATATATATATATATATATATATATATATATATATATATATATATAGAGAGAGAGAGAGAGACTACTGGGGGGATTAAAGGTGGTGGTGCCTGAAATTAACACTGCATGATGACTGTTAGTTTCATAGTTGCAGTATGAAACTGACAGTCACCATGCAGTATTGATTTCTATGTTCACACTGCTTATAGCTACAATTTACATCCAATACTGAGTATTCTTCCACCAATAAATATAGTAAATTTGAAAGACCTGTATCTGTCCCTGTTGAATAAAAGAAACTAATACACTTTAATGCTTGTCCTGGCTCATTTCATCAGTGAAATATGATATAATTCCCTTTGTACACCATTGTAAAAATCTTCAGAATTTTAGGAATATGCAGAAGGGAGACTCTCACATTAAATATTGAAAATTGTGGTATTTGCTATTTCTAAATTTACTCTTTTGTCTTGGTGATCATATCCTAAAGTATAGTATGGCTGAGTTTATTGATACAACTTGGAGCAACATTTTCATACTGAATCTTTTCTTTATAATTGAAAAAGATAACCGAATGAAAAATAAATCGATGTACTAAAAATTGAATTGGAAGACTAATCACAAAAGATTGTTTTTCCAACACAATGGCAGACTTGAATAAAGATAATGATTAATCAGCCTCCATTTGAAGAAACAATGCTTAGCACCTTTTAGGCTATTTCAAGATGACTCGGAATTCATCAGTATTGACACTGATAAGTGAAGTGCTTTGTTTATACAAGGAAAATGATTCTAAATTATATGATTATCAATAGTATTTTAATACAAAAGCGAATTACTCATACAGCAAATACAATAGCATTTGTATATATGATACCATGGTAAAGCATAGAACTGATAGTTAAAACTTAAAAAGCAAGATTTCACATGAGGAGTGGTTGGTTTCAAGTTTAAGAAATCTGTAATATCTACAGATTATAAAAGAAATACAGTTTTAATAATATCAAATTAAATATTTTTATCTGATGCAAGAAATTAATTTACTATAAGAGATATGTTATTTACATTCAGAGTATTACTCTCCTTTTTGTTGTTATTACGTTTCAGCCATGGTGCCCAACAAACTTCTTCAGGTACTTATCGATCCAGGTAACCATCAGGGAATTTCAAACTGAACCTTGTTCATGTCTACAAATATTTTATTTAATACTGTTATTGATCACCCTTTACCAACTTAGTTTGCACTTCCCAACACAGGGATTGAATTCACAACTATTGTGTCACCAAATTCATGAACCAATGATTTAATCCACTAGGCTATTGCCACATGGGACAATCCTGAATCTAGAACTTAAGCCTAATGGCCTTCTTGGCCTCCCTGTTTTTGACACAGCTGCTTGTTAAGATTGACTGCATTCAGCACAGCTTCTCTTTTCTTACTGCTGATGCCACTGCTGTAAAAACCTTAATGTCACTTCTCTTTATTTATTAATGATTCCTATATTGTATATATTTCTATGCTAGGCTTACTAAGGAGACCCTCATAATCTAGCTTATGCATTTATTCCTTCAGACATTTAATTCTCTAATGTTCTTCTTTGTCTTGAATTTCTATTTCATTCCACAGGGCTTGGTATCCACTCTGTTTCCTCCATAGTTTAAGCTAATACTTCATATTATATTCATTATCCAAACACCTAGATAGCAAGCTGAAATGTGATGACACATATATAACAACTTACATATATGAAATTATATATATATATATATATATATATATATATATAATGCTATTCCTGGCATTCTTCTGTGGAATCAAATATCTGTTGCTTCAAGACTCTTCATCTATGAGGCAATTGTCCAACATTCACTGCCATATAGGATGACTGACATTATGTAACTGTTCAGTTCTCTTTTTCATTTTTTGAAAATAGCGAACAGCATAATCCAACAAATACTGTGATGCTTCAACTATAGAAAATAAGGAATCAAATCATGTAAAATGTTGTAAGCTTCAAAGTTTGATTATTTTTATGTAAAGTTATGTATAAAGGATATTCATAAAATTCAAATATCTAAACTAATAATTTACCTTATTTGCCAGAATCAAGGACATTTTTTTTTTCTTAAATAAGTATTGAAAATTTGCATAATATACGGGAATTCAGTTTACTGTATGACATAGATAACCTCCACTGGGGTTAGCATGGGCCTACAAAAATCTTAACCTTTGCAATGCAAATTTTTTAGACTTATTTCAGGAAAAAAACTGTGTCCTTGATGCCAGCAAATACATTATTCAATTTTTCTTCCATTATATTCAATTACTACCTTGACATAAAACTCGAAGCAATACTTTTGACATTCAATGCACTTCTTCTTGATAGAAGCCTTGAAGGGATTGATATTAACATGGGAGGTCTTAGTAGCAACCTGCTACAAAACACTCTCCACAGTATAGTCTTGCAGGACAGTCAGAATCACTTGGCCTGAAATCTTCTCCACTTTCTTTGTTCAGTTTTCTCCTGGATAATTAGTTTTGAGCTGTAGCAAAACATGGTCCTCAAAACCTTTCAATAGGCAACATCTATTTTTCTCTAACTCTGAAGAAGAATTGAGCAGCTTTTACCTACTTGAAGCCAAAATACGCAAGATGATGAAACAGTAGAAACAGGAAAACTTTGTTAAAAACAAGAATTTTTTTATTAGATGAATCATTTTGAACCACGAAACAATAACATCGACTATCATGCGACTGAGCAATCAGGGAAAAATAAAGAATAAGTTTATATGGCTAAGTTTGATATTCTGCCAGCCAGGATGCTGTTGGAGTTCAATCAGTAACAAAGGCTTTCAGAGATAAAATGGCTGTGAGTTCAAATCTTGTGGAAGACTTATTCTTAATTTTCTATTCAAACTGTATATTGATGACTACAGAATGATGGTATGAGCAACTATGATAAAAACAACTGGAATTAAAATGAAAGAAATACTAGAAAAAAATTAATAATCACTTCATGCATGTTCTTACAAATTATTTGGACCCTCTTCCTTTTAAAACTGTCCATTGAAATTCTTTTTAACAAAATTACAGAAAAAGCAACACTGTAATCCGAAGGCATATGATGATAGTGAAAGTTGCTTTCCAAAAGTTAAGCAAAATATTAAGAAACAGGAAACTTTTGTACTGAACTGTCATTTAATATCAGTGCTCCTATATGGCAGTGAATACTCAACAATTTCTTTACAGATAAAGAAGAGACTTGAAAATGTGGTTCCTACAAAAGGATGCTGAGAATACCATGGGCCAAATAGATGAGTAGCGACAGTTTTAGTGGAAATTGAAACATACTTCACATCAAAGAGTTTAAAATTTGAGAGATATAAGGAAAGAGGGCTTGGAAAATTTGATACTCACAGGATATTGAAGGTAAGGACAGAAGAAAGCAGTGAATAACCTACTTTATGAGCTTGTGTAAAAAGGATGGTAGAACAGGGCTAGGAGAGATAGCAAAAGAGACAAAATTTACTAAGAGCTATAAAGGACAGAAATTGTGGAGAGCCATGATCATTTACATCATGAAGGGATTAGGCATATAGAATATAACCCATCATACTTGAGGTACTTTCTTGCACCTTTCTAGTTGTCTGGCATTCATGATATCTGATTTAAGATCTTTTAATCTTGATCACTATTAGCGAAGCAGTTATCTTAAACATTGATGTTCGATTCTTTGCAATTTTGGTCTTGATGGAGTTAATGAAAACCTGATTCAATTTCTTGTTGATTCCACTGCTAGCCATTGTCAGCAGTGTACAAGGACACACTAACTATATTGGAAAATGTTTTTAAGATCAATTTGACTCTCTTTCTTGTTTGTCTTTCTGTGAATCATTTTCTACTCTGTTGTGCATTTGGAGTCACACTATTTGGTCTGAAAACTTTCAATAGCCTGGTTAGATTGAGACTTTCATATAGGAACCTTAGCAGGGTGCCAAACTCGTTCAGACATATCTAAACTGTCAGCTGTATATAACCACTTCCTAAGATCAATGGTGAAAAAAGGCTTTGAGTGAGTAAAGCCTGAGGGTCTTGGCAAACATCTTCCTTTTTTGAATATTGTGAAGTGTTGCTACAGAATCACAAAGAACTGTATTGAATAACAGAAACCACATCATTTCAGTACTACCAACAGCTGCAGCAACTAAAATGGATAGCACGTGACTTTAAGAGAAAGTAATGACATAATCAAGATGTTAACATTCCACACCATTTCAAATAGAGGGTTTGGAAGGATACCCGCATCGATACTGGAAAGAGCAATAAAAGATACTTGAGTTGTGGAGTTGGAAGTGCCATTTCCTGGTAACTGATAGCCTATTTGGTGAACAAAATGGAATATTTTGTACTGAATGAAAGCATGTCTATTATTTGTCAGATATTTGTGGAATTGTGTCTTTTTTTTTTTTTTTTTTTTTTTTACAAGATCAGATTGTGTGTTTGGTAAACAATTTAACATCCAGTTCCCAGTAAATCTTGACCCATTTCCAATAAATATTATGTTACATTTAAGTTGTTGACTTTCAAAACAAAGCTTCTGTTTCCATACTTAGGATTTGGTGGTGCCATACAATATTTTTAATGCCTAAATGTTGCTACAAGCCTGTCTTAATAATAAAATCTGTTATGCTGAAATATAAGCACCATTCCAGGAAAAAAAAATCAAAATAATGTAAAATTGATAATTAATCAATGATATCAGCAATGGTAGAAGCCTTTGAAAGTCTGCTGCAGGAAAAATGTTTGCTTCCCATTAGACATGAGTAAAGCACCCTTCTACTCCATCTGTTATCTTTTCTTCTTGTGCCCACCTCTATTTTTGTTCAATCACTTA
The DNA here is from genome assembly GCA_964036315.1 of Acanthosepion esculentum. NCBI lineage: Eukaryota > Metazoa > Mollusca > Cephalopoda > Sepiida > Sepiidae > Acanthosepion > Acanthosepion esculentum. The sequence goes on along the minus strand of OZ038482.1, from coordinate 106,889,346 downwards.
TATACCTTTTATCTTTGTGTGTTCCTAGATCCATGTTGCCTTCTTTCTATTTTCTTAGAGCATTGCTCTTCAAATTGACCTTTGTGCATTTTTTGTGAATTTCTGTTTCACATTCAAACATCATCGCTAACATTACACATTCATTAGACATTTTCTGTTTTAATCATATTGCAAAGTGGTTTTCATTATATCACTATTTTTCATTAAATTCTTTCCAACTTCTTTTATTTTTAATTTTCATGGGCACGTTTCCAGTTATGATTTTCTTTGGAACATTACAGCTGAACATTATTTTCATTATTTCTATTCATTTTTAAATCTACTTTGTGACTTTGTTCAATTCAGTTATCTAGGGCTTATGGCCATATCACTTTGAAAAACTGGTACCTATATGATCACTGAACTTAAGCAACATCAAGCCTGGGCAGTACTTAAATTGGTGACCACTTGAGAATCATCATCATCCTTCGACCTCCCTATGGTTGGTTGGAACACCATTGACAATCCTTTTACACATTGTTTGGTCCTGCATTTATGTCCCCAGATCCCCAGTGTCCAACCCAAGTTCCAAGCTATGGTGTCTGGAAAAGTCAAGAAGGATGCCATAGGAGTAAGGATGAGATGATTTCTCTGTCTAATCGGTGGTAGTGGCCAGCAAACTGTAATTGTTTTTGTAATCTTGAGAATACCATGTGCTGTAAACTTGGATGTGCAGGTGGCATAATGGGTAACAGCTCAGAATTAAAACTCGGAGAGATTGGTTTTGATTACAGTTGGGTTTTTTATATTCATTTATGCACAAATACCTCTTCACCCCAACAGCTATGGGTTAATTAGTAAGAGCTGTATCACTAAGCCATTATCTCCAAGAAGAGAAGTTCTTAAAATCTAAAGGTATTTTCTGGCTTTAAATAACCTGCAAAAGTTAATAAGCCACAGAAAATGAATAAATCAATCAATTCTAAGTTTGCTTACATTCAGACTTCAGATGGCAAATAAGCACATTTAAGAATATGTAACTTTTTTCTTTTTTTTTTGCGTATATTTATATTCTGTGGCACTTCATGAAGTCAATGAGAATGAGAAAAACTTTAATAAATACTGTTTCTTGATATTCTGGGATAATCTTTCAGCTTTTGAAAATTTATTTTATTTTTTTATATCTTTGAAGAAGCAGCTTATCTTTCATATAAAAAATAATTCTTACAATCTCAAAATATTTTCTGGCTTTAAATAGCATGCGATAGAAAGCGAATCAATCAATCAATTAGGTTATCTCGCATTTCTTGCTATTCATGTAATGCCAAGTACTACAGAGCAGATAACCCAAAGGAACTGTTAAGAAATAGAGAATCAAGTGAGATTTTGCAGTTCATAATGGAGATTGGCCTTTATAATAGAAATATAAGTTTACAATCTATTTCTATACAGTTTATACTTGGAAAATTTTTACAATCAATTTTTAAGGAAAAACTTTACTATTTATCTTCATGCAAGTTATATTGGAAAAATCATTATATAATTTATATTTATCCCAAAAATTTTAATACAATATTCATTCAGAAAAAAAACTTATTCTTATACAGTTCAAAAATGTTTTGATTTTTAAATAATCCACAAAGTTAGATTAATTTGTTTTACGGTTTATCACTTGTATTTAACTAATGATTTTGACATCTGCAAGTTATAGATGGTTCAAATATTCTCCATTTATATTTACCCATTTATTCTCGGACCATTTTAAGAAGCTACTTTCAAGACCTGCTTCAAATAATTTAAATAAAATCATATCTCTTTGTCTCACTGCTTTTTCAATCTTCAGCTTATCTCTTTGTATATCAAATCATTGCAGTAATGTTATTGTATATATTCTCAAAAACTTTGACAGTTTTTGTTAATACCTTGTTCTCATAACAAGCTAAAAGACTGCTGCATGTTCTACTGATTCAAATACCTTTTCAGAGTCAACAAAGGCTGAACAAGGTTATTTGTTATATTCAGTTTTTCAATCAGTTGATCTATTATTTATCAATGTTCTATTTTTTGATAGCTACTCCTAAAATTTGCAAGTTTGTGTAGTAGTTGACTTTCATCTCAGGTCTGTAAGTACTTATATATAAATAAAAATATTCTCATATATATATATATATATATATATATAATGTTGAGGTCAACACTATCAGTAAATCTTTCATGCTTAAAATGCAATCTTCAGGCCATTGTGACTGAGCATGAAACAAACTGTTGCCACTGGGTCTTGACCTCAATGTCCATTTTTATATTTACATATACCCTTGTGCAAATTCATTGAAACAAAATGAATAATACTGTTATTTTTACTTTTTTTTTTCATATTTTTCCAATGAAACATGACCTAGTGCACATGTTAATGTCCATTCCAAAAAGTCATTCCTTGCAGATTGACCACAGATTCTTGATTGGATTTAAATCAGGAGAGTTTCTGGGACAATATATAATACTTTGATTTGCCACTAGAAGGCTTGACAGTATGTTTGTGCAGTGTTAAAATTTTTTGTACGCTTCTTTGGAGTAACATCCATCACAGACAATGGCAGTAGGACAACTAAACGACAGTTGAGACAATAGTGTCTGGGTGTGATAAAAATCTGATGCAATCATGGATGACACAATATTTTTTAAGCCCAAACGAATTTCATCATACACTCTGAAAATAGCTTCATATTACTGCACACCACTGAAAATGATGTAATCTGAGGAAAAAATAGAAATCAATTACACCCTGTCACTCCAGTCTGTCTAAAATTGACTGTATGGTGAAAGAAAGGAAACTAAAGCAGTTGTTTCAATTAATTTTCACAAGGGTGTATGTTCTATTCTTGATATTGAACACTTTAACACACACATATAGCACACCTTAAAACTATATTTTTATCATATGTTTAAAATAAACTTTTGAAATGGCTAGATGTAACTATAAGTTCTGTGATAAGTTTTTTCTCTCACTCTTTTTGCTTATGGAACTCTCTTCTGACGTCTTGCCTTCCAATCAACTCTGATCTTCAAAACTAAATGTAATGTCAATCGTTTTCCTATTTTTTTATTGTCTCTCTCCTTAGTAATGTTTTCTTTTTCTCATGGTCTCTCACACTCAGTAACCCCTTGCATCTTAGTAGCTTTATTGCTTTGCTTCGGATAATATGATTTAAAAAAATATGTGTATGAAAAATGCATAATATATGAAAAAAAAAAATATTGCACATATATAAATTAATGCTTTTCCTAAACTAATCTTAAATATCCTGCAAGTGATAGATTCTGCTAGAGATTCCTAAATTTTCAAAATACTAAATAAATTTCCAGGTAAAAATATTTTTATATAAAGCAAGATCTCAACCAGAAATTGAGGAACTGATTATTGGAAAAAAATTATCTATTTCATTGCATAATAGTTGACACATAGTCTTTATTGGCATGTATGTAGTAACCTCTCAAAAAGTAGTAACAATATTCTGTACTATATTTGCTTAAAATCCTTGAAATTGTGGGTAACACCTACATACTGTACTTACATATATTTACACACACACACACACACACACACACACACACACACACACACACACAAAGTTCTCAGCTCAAAAAATGAAATGAAAATTTGAAAAAAATATTCTGATGCTTGGTCAGATTCTGGGAAGTGGGTTAAGTCAAAAAATTTTCAGCACCTATTTGAATGCATGTGTGCTCAGCACAGTTTAGTTTTATCAAAAGCATGACTTACTTTGTGAGGATTAAACTCACTACTCAGTAATAGTAAGAATGACAAGCTAATTATTACATCACAATAAAATTAAACTAAAATTTATATGAAAACTCTTTCAGTCACAAGAATTAAATTTTGTTAAGTTCAACTTACAAAGTTTGTTGGTTTAACTTGTATTCTGTTTTTCAAATTTTCAAACAATCTGTTGTTCATCCAAATCAAAACAATGGCTTAAACTGTCCAAAGTCTGTTTTTGTTCTAGTACCTTTGACCGTGTTAGTCATTATCAAGAACTGAATAGTAGACAAGATTTTGTTGGCTACATTCATTTTATTTTTAAATGATACACTTCAAATTCAGATATAAGTGACATCCTCAGAGGAATGGTTTTATGGAGCTTGACACCAAAAATGAATGTAAAAATAAAAAAAATATAGTAAAGAATTAAACACAGAACATACCAGTTGAATTTAACAATATATATATATATATATATATATATATATATATATATGTGTGTGTGTGTGTGTGTGTACATATGTATATGAATATGGCCATAGCTTAAGGGTGAAAAAAAGCATTTATTTTTACATAAATATTTTCCCAACATTTCCATTCCTGTCTGTGACCCAGTACTTCATAAGATACAAAGTTTAAACATCAGACAATGAAAGTTTCATATAAAAACTCAGCTAATAACAGTATCAGGCTATTGACTTATTGATCCATCTTCACACACACATACACACACACACACACATATATATATATATATATATCTGTACACACAAAATAAAAATAAAAATGTCAGAAAACATACAAAGATTTAGGGCAAGTTCATTTATGCAATGTACATAATTTCTGCTAAGCATATAAAATGCTTGTATACACAAATTATTTTAAGCCAAATACAAAATTTTAAGCACACACATACACACTAACAAAAATACTTTCCAGTGCATTTGTATACATATGCATGAAAATGCTGATGCTACTTTAAATACACAGCAACACAGATGGTTTCATAGAACCTAATATCAACACAAAGGTTTTCTCATATACGTATACAATATACCTAAGTTAAATATTTTTCTAAGAAAAAAATCAAACATACAAAAATGCACACAAAGAATTGTATTTTATATCAAGCAATTCTTCTTGCATAAAAACAATCAAATAGGAATACATAGACAATATCTTGGGATTTTCTTCTGCAAAAGGATTTTTCTACCTCACAAGTTACAAAAAATATAGGGTGGAAGAGAAAACAAGTTTTTGTTTGATTTTTGTCTAGTGGGCAGGAAATATGGTGACACCTAAGAGATTCAAAGACACTGATCAAGACCAATAGAAAGATGCTAAAAGAAACCATAACAACGAACGCCAACACCAGGAAGCAGTAAAAGACAAGTGTGCATCTCAACATGCATACCTGTAATTGTATTTTCTTAACAAAAGCAAACTCTGCAATGCACAGCTGTACAAACCCTGCATAATGCAGGTAGACAAATTTAGTCCAGTAAAAATAAGACAGAGAATTATGTCAGACATATTTTCTCTTTTTATATGTTTGTCCATTATTTAGTTTTGAAAATGCAGGAACATCTGACAAAATACCTTACAATAATAATCTAATAGAGTAGCAAAATTTTCTCATCTGTTATCCAAATTGGAGTTTCAGTGATTTATTATTCAAGACAATAACTTTGTCTATTCTAATTGAAATAAGTACAAATATGTGTGTGAAAGTATCAGTCTGACCAAGAAGTGGTTCCAAATATATTGTTTGGTCCAATTTTGGTAAAATAGTTTAGGCCAAGAACTTTTCCTGTACACCTTTATGTTTATATTATAGACAGGCTGAGATAACAGGATACAAAAAAAGATCCAAAAGATTATAAAAAGGTTATTATTTTATCTTCAAAGAAGTTTTGATTAGAAATTAATATTAGCACAATATAAAAATTTAAATACTGAAACAAAAAAAAAAAAAAATCAACATTTAAAAGTTATGTAGAATAAATATAAGTTTTCTTTTTATCACAGACATAACAGCAAAATTGTCCATTTGTTAGATTACGCTTTGAACCATTGCATCTTAGAAATAATTAAAGATATCTTACTGGAATTCTCCAAGGTTTTTATAATACTGTTGGACTTTATTTTGGCAACAAGAATGTATAATTATTCTCCAAGCTTATCAGTAGAATTGTGATGAAATTGATCGTAAACGAAAATGATATGTTCATCTTTATTAATCATAGCTAAGGATTGGAAGCTCATGAAGGATTATATATATATATATATATATATATATATATATATATATATTCCAACTTATTCAAGAAGATCTTCCCCTTCTCACCTGTAGTAACAAGGTGTCTCACAGGTTTCATGTACATTTCATTTTCAAGTCTTTTTTTTCACTGCTCTTTGGACTGTTATAGATGAAACTCCTCTCTCACGTTTTATAGATTGATTTGGATCTTTTCTAATTGATCTCTTTATCTCTGTTGAAATGGGGATCCCTCTTTCTGTTGTGACCACCTGATCCAGTTTTCCTCTCTACTGTTCCCTCTTTTTTTTAAACTTATTCATTGTTCTCTTGATGATACTTGAATGGACTTTGAAGATGGAAATCAGAGTATGAATGCTGGTACCATTACTGAAGGCCTGAATGATAGTTTTCCTCTCACCATTGCTCAGTTGGGAAGATAGTGGGGCTGACACAAAATGATTGTAAACCTTTCTAGCTGAAGGGTTTTTCAGTGATTCTTATGACAAATGGTGTCAAGATGGCTAAATGTCTTATCTGAAAACCTGGAAAAAAGAAACTCAATTATTTTAGTGTTTTTTTTTTTTTTTTTTTTTTTTTTTTTAGATATTAAACATTTTATAGGATGGACAATTATGCTGTTACACCCTGTATGTATGTATGTGTGTGTATATATATATATATATATATATATATATATAATATTCTTTACTGGGAGACTTTATCAAGGTAAATGTAAAGATTTTAGATTGCAACAATAAAGTAAAAATATTAAGTTTAAAAAATGTTTAAATTTAAGACTGCTGTAAGATATACTTAAAGCTGTGTAAGTAAAAGTAAACTATGGAGGGCTATAAGTGATGTAATTTAATGCCTAATAAACAAGAGTAAATGTTTTTGTTGAATTTTATTTTCTTATATTTATTTTTTTATTTGTTTTTTTTTTTGTTTTTTTTAATGCAAATATTATTTATCTTTTAATTTGCTTAAATATTTATGTATGTATGTATGTATGTATGTATGTATTTATTTTAAATGATAAAATGTCTTAGGTTAACCTTGAGTTTTTTTTTAATGGTCATATGTATTGGCTTGGGAAAGGAGTATTTCCTTTTGTCTTTATTGATACTGCCTTTTTACAGATATATTTTATTTATATCTATTTTATTGCTAAAGATTCATGAAAAATGATTGATTCATTGTAGTGCTTCAATAGGTATCTCACTCTCCCTCCTATACTGTATCTTTACAAGAGCCAGATCAGACCAAAGATAGAGTATTGCTGTCATATCTGGGCTGAAGCTACCCAGTTTTTACTTGCCTGTCTTGAGTTCAAAAGCACCTACGTGGCCTTATGAGTGATGGATTATTTTCCACCCTACAGCCTATTTCTCCACAGACATTTCTCACTGCTCTATCATTATTTCCATCGCATGTGTTCTGACGAGTTATATTCCTTAGTTCTACCATCCTGCACCTTTACAACTAGGACCTGCCTTATCATGTACACATGAATGGAATCATCACTGTTCCATTCATATTCCAATAGTAAGAAGTTCCATTCAGACAGCATCTTCCCAAGAACTACTGCTTTGTCAAACAGACTCCCAATCAGAATGTTTTCCCAATCACTACAATCTTGACCTCCTCAAATCTAGGGTTAACTGTTATCTTTCCTGCATTGCCCCATGAACTTCACTTCTTCTCTTTTCTTATGCTCATACAGCACCACACAGTAATTCTCTACCTTGAATGGCTCTTGGGCCTTGTATAACATTAGTATTATATATATATATATATATATTTTTTGGTTCCAATCTTGTAAAATACTCCCCACCACCAATCTATAAGCAAAAACGACACAAATGCATGCTGGTATTTATTCCTAATAAAATAGTCCACTTCTCAGTCTCAACTGACTCGGTCCCGGTCTGTCTTGCCTTGAAGTCAGAACACTACGTTTGTTAATCCAAATCCACTCTTGTATGTCAACACCAATTCTTAGTTTGTGAACATTTTGCCTTATTACTGTTGCTTTGTCTTGCCTATAATGTTTTGCTTGCTTAATATTATTTTTTGCCCAGTTCTTTCTTTGTTATTGTTTATTACGAACTTTATAAATTTTATTTGTTGGGCTGTTCTGTCAATTACATTTAACCATGGCCACTTACTCTATATACACACACACACACACACACACACATATATGAGAGAGATGGGGATTACTTTAGTTTCATTTCATCAAAGAATGTGATAGTCTTTTGAGAAAGTACAATTGTGCACCAGATTCAAAAGGGAAGCAGTGGCAAAGTCCCAGTTGATGATTAGTTGAAAATGAGCTGCATTTTTAGAGCTTAAAGAGCTTTCCTTTTATTTTTTTTATTTTTTTTAGCTAGCTATTTCATTATGATAATGGCTCCTTTCCTTTTTTATCTGCTTTTTGTTTCACTTAATAGATACATAAATATTAAAGAAAGCTGCATCAAATTTTACCTATAAAGTAACCTGTCACACAACTGTACATTTGGCTTAATTGTTAGAGTGTAGGCTAAGCAACCAAAAGATGGAAAGAAATTTTAGAAATGACAGTTGGTATCTTCTACCACATTCAAATTAGCAACTTGATTTCATGTATAATAGTTACTTATTTTTTTCTGAGTTTGCAGCATATGGCCATATCATGTTGAAATATTTGTTCCCATATGATCACCAAAGTAACATCAATCCAGGTCAGTACCTAGATGAGTGATCACTTGGGAATACCAGGTGCTGTAAGCTTTGATGTGTAGGTGGTGTAATGGATAATCCATGGGAGAGGTATGAATCCACCTCTTCTCCTCCCAGCTATAGGTTAATTAGTAAGACTTCTATCACTAAGCCGTTATTATTTTCAAGAAGGGAAGTTCTTACAATATTATTTTCTGGTTTTAAATAATCTACAAAGGGTTGATAGGCCATAGAAAATGAATGAATGAATCACTTGTTTGCCTACATGTAGACTTCAGATGGCAAGTAAGCATGTTTAAAAATATATAACTTTTGTTTGTCTATAATTATATTCTGTGATTACAGACTACCATACAGCACCATTCATGAAGTCAATGAGGATGGCCAAAACTTTATTAAATACTGTTTCTTGATATTCTGGGATAATCTTTCATCTTTTGACAATTTATTTTTATATCTTTGAAGAAGCAGCTCATTTTTCATATCAATAATAAAATATTTTAACATGTTTCATGTTTGAGTGAATATTTAAAAAAAAAAGCTTTTGCCTTACCTGGCATCAAAAGAGCCAAGCAAAGTTATCTTTTTTTTGTCACATAAGGAGACTAAAAAGTAAAAAAATGCAGTAAAGCAACCAATGCAAAAAAAAATGAACTTAAACTTCTTGTTTTTACTGCATCTTTTATGAGGTTAAAATTAACAGTTTCCCCATAACACTGTACAGAGAGAAGCTCATTGTGACAGCCAATCAATATAGTCCACATTTTCCCTTTCAGTTCACCTATTTAATATTTTCTCCAATCAATACTCCATAGATTTAAAGTGTTTCTACTTTATTTTTTATTGGTTGTTACAATTTAGAACAGTCCAGCCTCAATTGCTTCAAGCAAAATATTGATTAATATTTCAAAAATTTAAGGAAAAATTCTATTATTTTAGCCCAAGATGCCATCATTGCACTTAAGGTAATTTTTCTTCTGAAATCATCCTACTTGTGCCAATTTAGCTATTTATGTCTTTTGGTATCACAAATATTATCATAGTTTCTTTGTTCACTCATGCATTAATATATTACTCATCCCAGTGCCTAAAATTAAGCTTTCATCATAAGCTATGCTCCAGTATTTTAATTAGAACCTGTCAAAGACAGAAGAAGGTTTAAGAGATTGAAATATAAGAAATTATACCACAAAGTGAGACTGTCTTACCATAATGGAGAAAAGAATTAAATGAAACTAGCAATTATAAAACCTGCAGCGAAAATCACTAGCTGTTAATGAAGAAGATAGTGTCATCTACAACAAGTGATAGAATGTTATTGGAAAAAAAAGTGAGGGTTGTCATATTCCCATTTCTGACATGGTGGTAACAATGAAGAAAATAAGGCAAAAAGTAAAGCAAAAAAGAGATAGCTTTTCTATTTAGGAGTTGAAGAAAAATTCATATTTAAAATTTGCAATCCCATTTAAAAAAATATATTACAAAAAGCCAATACAATTTTTAAATAATCAATCTATTATGTCTATCAATTAAAATTAAATCAAGATTAAAATGTACTTGCTAATACTTACAGGTCTACGTTTTTCTCCCCCTCCATACAAAATTTATTAAAAATGTAATAAATAAATTTCTAATTTTTTATATACACACACACACACACGGGTGCTGAGAACAAAACAACATTGTGCTAATGTCGAAAGTACTTGGAATAAAATGAATATGCATGAACATGGTAATTTTCTTCCTTTAATAAGGATACTAAAAAACTTGTCCGTAACTGTAAGAGGATCCTGTTAAAAAATAAGTATGCAAAACTTATCTAAATTATTCAATGATACATGTCTTATATATATATATATATATATATATATATATATATATATAAAAGCAGAATATCTTCATTCAAACGTTTCATTGACATAGTGTCTATTTTTATAATAATCCTTTCAAGTTCTCTAATCAGTTTCTTGATGTTAAGATGAAATTCAAGGAAGTAACTATAGTTTTTTTCCTACGCAATTACTTTTGATCTCTACTGAGATCATCCTCAGAAGTGAATTATAAAGCCACACACACATATATATAGGCAAATTGATGTCTGTATCTAATGAGTTCTGGAAAGCTTTTGTGTAACTTCTGCCATGAGTAAACCAATGTTGCATGAAAAGAACAACCAATTCAAAGACCAATCAGATTTGTTCAGAACTATATGTATTTGCATACACAAGCATTTTATTAAATTCAACCAACAAGTTATGTTTAATCTGTTTTATTACATGTTTTTTCCAGTTTGCATATACATATGCAATTACACATACAGAAAAAAAGTTGATAATGATTTTATGCAAATACTTTCAACTATTGCTCATCAAGAACATTAATGCTATCAGTTTGAATAACACAATATTTATCAATTTCATCTAGCTGTTTTGGGGAAATGTTTTGCTATAAATTTGATCTGGATGTGTAATTGTTTCTATGCAAAGTGGAAAATGTAATAAACTAAACAGACTTTGTTCAAATTTAATAAAACATGTTTGAATGAAAACTTGGTGTTGAAATACACATGCACATACATATATACATGCATATATATAAATAAAATGATGTCATCTATTGATATATACAAATTTCTATAATTCAATATATATATATATATATATATATATATATATATATATATATATATATATAAAACAAATTTCTATAATTCAAAATGTATCTGTCAATAACATGTTTATGGTAATGTAGAACAATAATCATTGAATCAAATACTTATTGGAGGTCAACTCAGTCTTGGGATTTCTTACTCCTCAGAACTCAAATAAGAATGATTATCAAAAAAATATATATGAAAGGTATATTTCAACAGCAAGAATTCTTTCAAACATGTTTAGTTGAGTATTGACAAGATCTTGTCTATCCAAATTTTTTATTAACTTTCTCAAATTTCAAAATTAGTTGTTTTATATAATTAGTAAATTTATCAAAGTTCATTTATTTATTTTTTTTTTTTTTTTTTGGCTAATTTTTTTTTTTTTTTACCCCTGAATACTTTTAAATGTTGCTACATTCATTTTCAAAGATTGTGTATGTTGATGTATCTGTTTTTGGTTACTTTCAGCTTTCTCACAATTGCTGGAACCAATTTCATGTCACTCAAGGAGGCATCCTTTAAACTATTAAACAGAAGAAAAAAAGAAAAAAAAATACATAACCTGGGGGAGGGGGAAAGATATATAAAACAACTAGTTGATATTATAAACCAAACATGTTTGAAAAAATACACACACACACAGTTAACTGCGAAAATTATGGTTATTTTACATAATTTTTTCAAGCTTCAAGTCTTGCACATCTCGCCTGTGGAACTCCCTTCCCTATTACTGTTTCCCTGACAAATACAATCTCCAACGGTTTAAGTGTAGCATCAATCGACATCTCCAGTTGCCTTGATCTATCCACTTCCCTTCTCCACATCCTTTCACCTTTCATTCCTATCTGCTCTCGCTCCAAATCTTCTGTAACCCCCTTGCCTTGATCGACCCACTGTCTTTCTCTTTCTCCACATCCTCTCCTTTACCACTCCTATCTGCTCTTCCTCCAACCCTTCTATAACCCCTTGCGTGATAGTGGCCTCCAGCCTTGCTTGGGGTGATACGCTTAAAAAAAAAAAAAGTTAGAACTTCTGCCAAAAGCAGTCAATGGATATATAGAGCTATAATATTTAATAAATTAATAGTTCAAATGACTGGTTAATTGACTCAAGAGTTTCATGTTGAAATGTTCATGGGGGCCAGATGCTTGATAAATCAAATTTGAACTTTTTTGTATGATATTGCTATTCATAAAAACAAATATATTGATGATAAAATTTAATGTTTTATGAGTAATTTACTTTTTCTTTCTGAAAGTTATTTAAAAAATGTATGTTGAATTTTAGTTTTTAGTTCAGTATACCATCAAAAACTATATATTTTATACTGCAAGATTAATGAAATTAATTTATTAATAATGCTGTTACACTAAGTTAATCTCATATAATTAAATTCAATAAATTTAACTCAATAAATGAGGTGTATAAACATTAACCACAAATTTTTAAGTTATTTTTTATGTACTTGTATTCATAAATATATCAAATATATCAAAATAAATCAGCATAAAAACACTTCATTTTTAAACAATATAAAAGGTAATTTCATGTTATACTTTTGTTCCAGAATTCATTAAAACAGTTTTAAGGTGGATAATTAATTCAAAGATAAAAATGAATATAACATTTTGTAAACCCTTGTTAACTGGGTGGAAGATGATTGATCCAAAGCTCTGCCAAGTTATATATTAATTGTAATAAGACCTTAGATAAGAAAAAATATCTGAATATGTAAAGGAGTAACTTTTTAGCCAAATTAATTTTGCTCTTAATCTCTGCTTAAAAAATTAAAAGAAAAAAGAGTACAGCAATTTACTTCAAATTAAAACTAAAAATCATCACTTCCAGTGAAACATTAAGATTTGAAATAGGCCTTAAGTTGCATCATGAATTGGTCCTGAAATAAAGAATGACATGCTTGTGTCTTAGTGGCTTTATCATCTTGCTTGGGGTGAAATGATTTAAAAAAAAAAAAAAAAAGGCAAAGTGATAAGGGATAATTCAGAGGTGGGGGTTTAAATAACCTCAAAGAAGCCAGAGATTTTTCTTTACCATTTTTTTTTGTCTCTTGTTGCAAGGTCAGATTGATTTCCACATTTGAATCCAGGTGAAGTAAATAGTTTTTGCTATTTCCTGTTCATAATTGTTGTGTTTCTCAAGAAAATAAGAGAATTTTTCTTTGATGCTAACAATTTATATGAATGAAAGATTTTGTCAAAAACTGCTCGGAACTTTTACATTAACTTCTATGAAGTTGCTAACAGAGCAAATTTTGTTAATTTTATCGGCACTTGATAATGAAATTACCTGTTCATTTTGAAAGAAAAAATGCTTAGCTAAAGAAAAATTTTTATCCCCATTTGAGAAAGGGACATTTTCATTATTATCAAGAGTATTTTGAAACTTGTCTGGAAATCAAAATTAGAAATATAAAAATTTAAAAAAATAGATAAAGCTACATTATTAAATTCTAAAACCTTTAAACAGCTATTGTTAGATATTTGTCCAAGTTGAGAAATTCTTGTATAGATTTTTTGTAAGATAGTAACATGAACAATGAGTATATTTTGATCATAATGCCAGTTTTCCAGGAACAACAAAATGTGTACACATTATCAAAAATAATATCTGAAGAGTAATTGCCCCTGCAAGGCAAGGAAGAAAGAAAAAAATATTTAGTTTGTTGATGTGTTGGAGTCATGAGAGAAGTGTCCAAAATTAAAGGGATTGTTTTGAAGGGCATTTTGTATAAATCTCCTAGCAAAACAATTTGAAAAGACATGCCAGAGGCTCACAGACTAACAAAATATTCAGAATGTATTTAGTATTGTCCACAAGGCACAGATTTGATAACAAAAGAGTAATACTTCTTTTCCTCCTCTAAAATGTATATTGATTGATTTGCTTTTTTTTTTTTTACAGCTTATCAACCCTTTGAAGGTTATTTAGAGCCAGAAAATATTTTTTTTAAGGTTGTAATAATTTTTGGGAGATAATGATTTTACTGATACATGTCTGACTAATTAACTCATAGCTGTAGGGAGAACAGGTGGATTTATACCTTTCCCAAGGGTACTTGTGCAAAAGTGAATATAACAAACCTGACTAGAATTGGAACTTGGCTCTCCAATTTCCAATTCTAATCTATTACACCACCTGCACATCCAAGCTTACAGCACCTGGCAGCTTACAGCCAAACAGTCACCCCAAGCTCAACATTATTTAACTTTGGTAATCATATGAGAACCACTGTTTCAACATGATATGGCCATAAGCCTCTAAAATGTATAATGCTGACTGTATCAACCAGAATATTTCATATGGACATTAATATAAGATGCAGGATTTAAGAAATTGCATAAACCATGAAGTAATTTTTCTCCATGTAAAAGATTTTCTTTTACTGAGCTTATTATTCTGGATTTAATTATGGGCAAATCAATTTATCTTGGAAAATCTTCTAGAATATTTGTTTCAGTCATGAACCCACTTAAAGTTATAAGAGTTATTAGAAGGGAGACTTAGCTCACTGTAATGCATAGCTTGGTTCGATGAATTCAGTGATATTCTGGTCAGTAAGAACAGATCAAGTGATTCTGAAAGTTATTTATATGACAAACAGATTATGTTTGAATGACAACAGATTAAATTATTTTGAGCATATCATCATATTTAAGTTTTCACAGTAGTTTTTGTTTTTCGTGATGAGGATACAAAAAAACACAGAACTATAAGATAATCTGGAGAATAGCAGGAAAGAAAAAGTAAAAAGCAGCAGGAAAAAAATTTATTTTTATTCCTACAAAATGTGCATTTATTTATTTATTTTTCAAAGATATCAAAATGTGTTGTTTAGCAGACCCTATACTGAGAAAAATCTCACTAAAAGAAGTGAAGAAGTGCTAACCAGATCATGAACAAACCAAAGGTGAAGCTCCTTCAAAAGTATTACTGATAATATACTCAAGTGTTTAATATTTCATAAATCCATATAAGGCTAACATAATAAATTTACTATCAGTTTTAATATATCTGTATCTATAAATGGCATTCTGTTAGTGTGTCTGTGGGTTTGCCACCTTGTTACCTCATCCTGAGCAAACTGTTCATCCGACTGCCATGAAAATTGACACACAGATTGGAAATTTACGGCATTCATACTTGACATCTTTGGATTTTTCAATTGTTCCTCCAATTTTGGAAAAATCCATAAAACTGATAGGGGGTCAAATATTGATTAAAAAAAAATTCATCGGTTTTTCAGTGATAGTTTTCACAAATTACAAGTGATATCCACCAAACTCATGTTGAGCAATGTCCTTACTTATAGTTTTGAGGTGCTGTTCTTTGTTTTTAAAAAATGATATCAGTTATTGGAAAAAAAATCGATAAAATCAATCACTTTGGGACATCCGATTCAAATCCAATGTAGCTGATTTTGGGCTCTGTTTCTCGCAAACTGCAAGGAATTTTCACGAAAATCATGTTGAGCATTAGTTTTATCAACAGTTATTAGTTGCTGACCTTTTTCTTCAATATCGGTATCAATTATCGGAAAAAAATCGATAACATGCCACTTTTGACTTCCAATTCAAATCCAGTCAAGCTGATTTTTGGCTATATTTTTCGCAAATGGCGAAGAATTTCCACCAAAATTATGTTGAGCATTGTTTTTATCAACTGTTATGAGGTGCTGACATGCATTTTCAATATCGCTATCAATTACTGGAAAAAATCGATACAATCGATCACTTCAGGACATCCGATTCAAATCCAGTCTAGCTGATTTTTAGCTATATTTTTTATATAAGAATTTTCAGCAAAATTCCTGTTGAGCATAGTATTTACCAACAGTATTGAGGTACTGACTTTAGTTTTCAATATCGGTTTCAATTATTGGATAAAAATCGATGAAATCATACCCCTTTTGACTTCCCATTCAAATCGAATTTACCAGAATTTGGCAATGTTTTTCACAACTTGCTTTGGATTTTGATTAACTTTATCAGCTTTAGTCTTGACAATTAAAAATTTCTACCCTGTGAGCTTCTTTGTGACCAACTAATACCTGAGGGAAGTCGATACAATCATGTCTTCACTGGAATTTGCGAATACACCAATCAACCGTATGTTCAACTGAGACGTCTACACTACAGACTCTACAGCTGATTGTTATTCACACACGTGTGACCATGCTTCACATAGCGGTATCTCATTGACTGAGTGCAGTACGCGGTCGCTGATTGGTGTTTGAGGCCCTAGGACGCTCGCCGATTGGTACAACCAATTGGCAAATAATACTTTGCATTTGAACCTGCTGTGCACAGCTGTGGGACAAAGGTCTCACTTCTGCTCCTGTTACAGTCTGCAAGAGCGTCCGCTATGAGGGCAAGAAGAGACTGCGAGTCCCAGGAGCAGACTACAATGCGACTATCACAGGTTGCTCAATGCAGCGCCCTCACACAGGTCTCACAGTCACAAGAGGAGCGTGCCACCTGCTTGGCTGGGAAAGCTGCCTACAGGGCTTTGTTGCGATCAAGGCTCAAGAATGCACAATGGTCGAGAATGAATGCACAGGCTGCAGCAACTGCCTCTGCATCTCGGTCTTCCGAGACTCATCATCAAAGGCTTCTTCGTAACATAAGAAACGCTGATGCCACTGCGAAATCAAGGGC
This sequence comes from Acanthosepion esculentum, assembly GCA_964036315.1. Classification (NCBI taxonomy): domain Eukaryota; kingdom Metazoa; phylum Mollusca; class Cephalopoda; order Sepiida; family Sepiidae; genus Acanthosepion; species Acanthosepion esculentum. Next base: position 106,872,271 of record OZ038482.1, on the reverse strand, counting down.
AATAGAGACACTTGACCACAGGTGCGCCCATCAATTCAGGGATGCTGCTTCAACCGCGAGCGCTAGGGCTGCTGAGACACTGCTCCGTAGGTCAGTGCAAAATGCTATGAATGCTGTCACCACTGCCAGGTCGAGGGCAGCAGAGACACCTGCCTGCAGGCACGCCCATCAATCTAGAGACACTGCTGCAACAGCGACTGGTAGGGCTGCTGAGACTCTGCTCTGTAGGTCTGTTCGAAATGCTATGAATGCTGCCACCACTGCCAATCCAAGAACGCTGCTGCAACAGCAAGTGCTAGGGCTGCTGAGACACCGTTACATAGGTCTGTTTGAAATGCTAGGAATGCTGCCACCACTGCCAGTTTGAGAACAGCTGAAACATTTGATTGCAGGCGCGCCTGTCAATCCAAGGACGCTGCTGCAACAGCTAGGTCAAAGGAGTCCAAGACAGAACTGCAGCGGGCAACCCGCAATGCCTGCAACGCTGCAGCAACTTCTGCTGCCAGAAACTCTGAGGGCCCACAGACAAGGGCAAACAGACTTTCAAGGGCTGCTACAAACATGGCTGCTGTGCGCTTATCTCAAACTCCCCAAGCTCGCTGCATACGCCTCAAAGGCGAGATTCAGCGCCTTGCGGCTGCCTGTGCTGTTACCTTTTGCAGTAGCTCTTTTTGGTCTTTCTTGGCTTTCAATTATGACCCCGGCATTAACTTAACTATGGGTGACAACTTTAATGTAGGTTCCATGACCTGCATTTGCCAATTCTGCAATGCCCACAAATGGGCCGAGGAGCCTGCCAGTCTGTGCTGCTCCTCCGGCAAACTTCGACTGCCACCTCTGCATGAACCACCTACCTTGATGAGGGGACTAATAGCCGGCTCCCATCTCGACTCCAACCACTTCCTTAAAACAATTAGGCAATACAACAACTCCTTTCAAATGACCTCGTTTGGGGCTCATGTGGTTCAAGAAGAAGGTTGGATGCCAACTTTCAAAGTACAGGAGCAGGTATACCACTGCATTGGGTCTCTGCTGCCTGAGGAGACCTCTATGCCTAAATTCCTTCAATTGTACTTTATTGCAGACTACAATCTACAGGCCGAAACTTGAATTGGTATTTTGCTGCCATCAGGAAGAGTTCCTAACAAGGATGTCACACTACTACTTCAGGCCTTCACGAGGTTAGCAGCTACATTCGCAGTTTCAAATATGCTTTGGAAAATGCCCCCTTTCCTTCCTTCAGCATTGTAATTGACACTGACACAGCCTCATGATGAACATGAACACCGTTACAATGCTCCTGCATGCAACGAAGTGGCTGCTATTATACATGGGGAGCAAGACCGCACTTGCGATATTGTCCTCAAATCAAGAGGTGGCGCTCTTTGCAGGATTTCAGAGACCCATCGATCATATGACGCATTGCAGTACTCCTTACATTTCCCTTATGGTGACGATGGCTACCACTTCGGCATTCCCTTTCATACTCCGGGTGACCAACCTACAACGTCTTCCAAAGCCTTATCGTGCAAGGCCTTCTACTCATGCTGTTTCATGGTTAGGGATGGAGACTTCAACCTGCTTCATAAATGCAGGGAGCTTTTCCACCAGTTTGTGGTTGACATGGCCGCTAAGATGGAATCGGAGAGGCTTTGTTTTATACAAAATCATCAGAAACAGCTGTGCTCAGATTCCTACGTACACTTACACGACAGCCTTCGAAATTAAGTCAATCCCCGCGAACTAGGGAAGCTGTGCATTCTGCCCTCTACCTACACTGGGGGACCGCGTTACATGCATGAACGTACGCAGGACGCTATGACATACATTAGGCAATATGGGCGGCCAGACTTATTTATAACGTTTACCTGCAATGCCAAATGGGTTGAGAAAATACGTGAACTCTTACCCGGACAGGATTACACTCACAGACATGACATTACTGCCCGCATATTCCGCTTAAAACTGAGAAAACTTATGGACTTAATAGTGAAGGGGTGAGTCCTACAGTGAAAATGCAATCACTATTTTACATTGCCAGAATTAAAAATCTTCACCGATTATGAATGGGTGGCAGTCTTTGGGTAAGCACAGAGCAGCAACACAGCAGCCACCTATTGCCATCAGTTGCCCTTGATCTCAATGATTTTGCTACCAGTGAGATTCCCGGCCTATCAGTGACCTCAACAACTGCGGATACGTGCATAAGTTCAATAATTCAAATCCCAAAGCAATTTAACTACATAAAACCCTAAGCAACACCGGGCTTTACTGCTAGTTATTAATAAATGGTGTTTTACATACAACTTAAGTGGCAATATCTAATCATTTTTAAAAGTATTTTTTAATAAATCTGTGTAATTTATTTTTAATTCATATTTAAAAAAACATCCAGAAATGTTTCTGTAGATATTTTTTTTTTTTAATTTCATGTACAGAAAGAATTCATATCTACCTTTTTGAAATTCAGTTGTAAGTTAGAAAATCTACAGCATTCATAATAAGTATTGTTATCATCTGATAGTTCACATTATTATCAAATAGTTGAATGGAGCTGAAAAATGTTTATGGAATTATTTAAATAAATGAAAGTAATCTGTTTATTTAGATTTTCTTAAAATTGTACTGAATTATTTAAACATATGAAAAAATAGTAAGTGTAAATTATTCAAATGTTTCTCTCATGGTCAGCTCAATGTAGCTATGTTCAGAGTAGGAAATTCAAGTGGACTTGGCTTAATGACAAAAAGACATAAAATAAATGTCTTGCTGAAAATATTGTTTATACAGAAATTTTAGAAAGGTAAAAAAAAAAACTTCTATGACATCTTATTTTCTCTGTTCATAGAATGGCTATTTGGCTAGTATTTACAAATTGAAGCTGACAGCTTGAGAATAACATTGTCTTGTTAATATTTTTTTTTACTTTGTTTTATCTCTTATTTCTACTGGATTGTTTTTTTTTATTACCACTCACAGACCATCACTCTACAGTCATGAGTAACATGGGCTGCAAAAAATTCAACAAGCCTCCATAACGAACAAATCTCAAACATCTTTATTTCCAGCCTTTACATCAAACATTCATAGAATTACGATATGAAAGTTGTGATAAAAAGCAACAGAAACAAGATGAAAGAAAGAGTAGTCAAAAAAAATAATTGACAATGCTTCAAAGAAACTTTAATATCGGTACTAATACTATTAGTAAACTTTGCCAGAGATGATATAAACAAGAAATGATTGCCAAATTTCTCCAGAAGAATAGTCATTGTCTGAGCTTCTGTTTATAAGAATTGTCAAAACATTATTACAGTTATCACTTGCCAACAGGTAACAAATGAAGAGCAAAAGTTTGGCTAGCAACCATAATTGCATCACTGCTACTTTTAAAGGAATCGAAAAGGTACGACTATGAGATTAAGTTCTTTTGTTTATAGGAAAATCTTCAGTAAGGATTTGCTCAACAATGCCTTCAAGTCTGAGGAATAAAGTGAAGCACATATGATCATTTGATTATGATTCAACAACCAAGAGGATTAAAATATCCAAAGTTGAAGCAAACGAAAACCCACAAGTTCACAAAATCTCTTAAAAATAGATTAACTGTTTTCTAGATTATATGCCAGAGATAAAAAAGAAAAGGAATATCATGTAATGTTAGCTGTTTGACATTTTCTTCAGTGCTTGTTCATTCATTAAGTTCCTTTCATGAATAGCTTTTAAAACACTTTGAAATATTTGTTCTATTTAAGTAAATTTAATGAATAAACGGATTATATATAAAATATATGTACTTGACATATATTTTGTCTTTTTACTGTAACAAAATTATCTCCCTTGTACTGGTGATGCCAGAAAGTGGTGTTTTTATGACAAAGGCAAACTGTTCCAAGATGTTTTTGAAGCTGGGAGGTAAAAAAGACCCAACTTTGTAAAGCATACTTCTATGACCAAGTCATTAGTAAATAATCTTTAACAGGTTAGTTAGATGTATATTTTTCAGCTTATGACCGTGTTACATTGAAACACTGCTTAACTTCAGTGATCATATGGGAACCAATGTCAAACATAGATGATGACTTGGGAATACGAGGGGCTGCAAGCTTGGATATGTGTGGGTGGTGAAATGGATAATGGTTCAGAATTGTCAACCAAAGAGCTGAGTTCCAATTCCCATTGGGTTCGTTATATTCACTTACGCACAAATACCCTTAGAAAATGTCGGACACCACCTCTACTTCATCCAGCTATGGGTTAATTACTAAGACTTGTATCACCAAACCATTATTATATCCACCAAAAAATTCTTACAATCTAAAAGTGTTTTCTGGTTTTAAATAACCTGTATAGAGTTGATAAACTATAGTAAATGAATCCATCCGTCCATCAATCATGTATACTTTTCATCTGCATCAGTGGCTGAGATTAAAGTTTATGGGAGTGGGGAGGATTTTGATAAGGGACATATTCATGCAAGACAATGCTCCTCTTCATTCTACAATACTGATTATTACCCACCTTCCCAAAAAAGGTTTTTGAAAATACTACATGAATAGAGTAACTGCCAACCTCTTCAGATATTAATCCAGTAGAAAGATTGTGGTCCATTATTAAAAATAGATATATAGAAAAAAGAAACAAATGTTCAAGAAAAGATCTCTGAGAAGTAAAACTACTGCACATAATGTTAAAGCTGAAGCAGTAAAAATGTCAACTGTGGAAAAATTAATGCAAAGGATCCCATAATTATGTGTAAAATAATAATTTATATATGATAACCTCTCTGAATTTCTGGCATGAGGAGTTATCATTATTTACACTTGGACTATTGTCCTTATCTTTACTGCTGTTATCACCATTGATCTGAGTAACCTAACAGGGAATTCCGAACCTTAACCTTTTTATTTAATTTATGCAAATAGACTGTTCTCATTACACTGCCCATGTCTAGGGTTATCTTGTTTAGTACTGCTCAGTTATTGCTCACCCTGTTTCCACTGAAACAATGCCATAGTAATTGTGAGTTCTAACCCTGAGTCAGGCAGATGGACAATAGTCCAAGTAAATAAAAATAATAATTTTTATATAATTATTTATGTGATATTGAGTTATCAACTATGTGTTTCTATGACATATATTTTTTGGATTTATTTATGAATAAAAATTTATATTGCATTTAGCATATTTGCATAATAAAGACTAGCTGTCACATTCCCATTGCTGTAACATGGCTTCCCTCTGGCATTTCTATATCTTCATGGCAATGAGCTTTCTTCTTTGGTACTTCGACTGCATGAATTTAAGCATAGTACTTGATTGGCAACTAGGTTTCATCATTTTACTGTTGAAATAGCTAGATGCAACCCTAGGTTCTATTCTAATAGTTTCTTTTCTGGCACTTCTCACCTGTGGAACATTCTTCCAACTTTTTTGCTTCCCTATCACCTATGATCTCCAAAATTTAAATGCCACATCAATCACCATCTTCTGTCTTCCTGAGTCCTTTTCTCTCATTGTCTTTTTTTACTCACTGATGTTTTTTTATTTTCTTTCACTCAGTGCTCCCTAGTGGCATTATTGCCTTGCCCGAGATGAAATGATTAAAAAAAAAACACCATGAAAAAAAATCAATAAGTTTAATAAATATAGCTTTTATAAACTGAAACTCACTTGCTTGATAGACTGCTCATGTAAATATATTCTGAAAATTTAACCAGTGTCTGTTGTTTAATGATAATTTTATTAAGAAAAAAAAATTTCAACTTGTTGGAAAAACAATCTGATATTGTATACTGAGCAGAAAACGTAGAGTGAAGCCAATCCTTCATAATAGAGAGAAAAAAAGGGTTTACAAAATTAATCACTAAGAGTCGAAATTGAAGAGGAAAGAAAACTTCAAGAATTTGACAGAACATATTGAGGGATAAATGAAATCTGCAAGTAACCTACCTAATGAGCTTGTGTAAATGGATGTTAGAACAGTAACTGGTAGTGATGGTGAAAGGACAAACATTGCTAAAAGCTACAAAGGATAGGAAGTTGTGGAGAGCTATAATTACCAATGTCCTGAAGGAACACAGTACACAGAAAAAAATGTTGGTGGAAGTATTTTCAAGGACAAGAATGTTTCTTTAAGAACCAGAATTATATCTGAATTCATAAAGAGGAAAGAAATAGAAAGAATTTACTTAAACAGTGAACACTCACTACGTCTAGTTATCCAAAGACTCTACGAGAAATAGTTAAATAAGATTTATGCAATCATTTAAGTTTTGATTTCTCTAACTTAAAACAATAAATAAAAGAAGTTTTTAAAAACATAAAAGAGGAGGACAGTGACCTGCAGAGAAGCAGTTTTGGCAAACAAACAGCCCTGTAGAGTTATGTATGTATGTATGTATGTATGTATGTATGTATGTATGTATGCATGCATGCATGCATGCATGCATGCATACTGCTACTGTATCAATTTCAGGAGGTTACCATAGGCAAGGAAAAGAAAATCAAATGACAGAAACTTAGGTTTTAAAAGCGTGTCAGTCAGTAATACTGATAAACATGATTTTGCAATGCTTACTTATTGACTCTTTTACTTTTCATCTTTTATTTCCTTTTGAGCTCACTTGCAGGTATTCGCTTATTCTTATTCAAATATACACATACATATTGTAGATACAGTCACTCATAAATATACTGACTCAAGCAAATGAAAATATTACTATGTATATTCTCCTTGCCCAAAGATGTGTGTGTGTGTATATATATATATATATATATACACACACATACACCCAACAGGAAATATACCCCTTCCTCTTTCTTGGGTGTTAGCAACTTCAAAGGCGTCTTTAAAAAAAAAATGTCCATTAGTCACACAGGCTGAGCTCTACATTCTTGTATAATCTTAAAATTGAATTTGAGATCAAACTATCAATCCTTGACTTAGGGTTTTTAAAAAAACTTGAACACTTTCTTTAACTATATTGAGAACTACTTCATTAAATGGGTAGATTTCAGGCAATTATTTTTAATATGTCCCAGATTTCCTTACTTCTCAAATTCACTGACCAGGAACATTTTAACATTATTTTTGTGTGAAAGGCAATATTGCTTTTTTGAAGGCTTTTCCTACAGTGTGTCATAAAAGTACTAGTATAGCAACCAAGTATCTTACCAGTCTCAAACCTGTAGTTTTTCTGAACCTTTACAGTGTGGAAGAGGATGGAATTAAATTTTAATAAATTAAAATTCAAAAGTAAAAGTGTAAAATATTATTTCCATCTATTTATGATAAACACAATTTTAAAATTTCTTATATTTGTTTAGTTGGAAACACCTCTTCCAAAAAAAAAAAAGTCTTGGACAGCAGACAAATGTATGTTGTCAGTATTCTTATGTTCTAGTTGGCTGAATATCTTGGTAGATAAAATAGCCCAGCATGGAATTGTTTAGCCGTATCTTTCTTCCCATTGTTCTTAATTTTATTGAATGCAAGCACCCCTGGCCCATTGTTGGTGGTGGGAAGGAATGCCCGTTGCCCCCCCCCAGCTCTGCGTTCATTGAAACAAGGAGCTTGGTGATAAAGGTAGCCTGAACTTTCACTAGTGACCATAACAAATGAAAGCGGACGAACATGAACACTTGCTGCCATAAGTTCGTAGGCTTTTATACCGTACCCACAAAGCCAAATAACCATATTTTTTTAATTTCTTTTTTAGAATAAGACAATGGGACTTATGCTAAGTTGAAACTTATTGTAGTGAACGGGTAAAATACAAATAAAATACCATTCCTATCCCCCAGTACATATGTCCCCTAGCATCAGCCTGGACACTTTGTCAACTACCTCCCCATCTTTTGTTTTTGTTGTTGTATGTTTTATATGTAACAGGAGTAGGTAGGCTTTCCCACCGACCGGTCAGTACTCCCCACTTCCCTTGGACAAGAGTAGAGGCTCACGCCTTGTTTCTTGTTTAGGAAGGGGTTCCTGGAACTCTCTCTCTCTCTCGCCTCTGTACTAGTGCTGCCATGATTCTCCCGTGATGTGTGCAGTCTGTGGCAATACCTCTTCATTCTGAGGGTACATGGTTGACAGTTTCCTGGTTGCTGTTTCTGACTGGTAGTTAGTAGCCCTAACTCTTCTATAGAGTCTTGAGCGGCCGCACTGATCAACAATTGTATAATACCAGGGTGTCTGTAGTGCCATGTCGTGCATGGAAAGGTGTCCCTGCAGTCACCTCCAGTGGGCAACCCTGAGGCCACATTATGATGCAAGCTGTGCCAACTTCTCTCTGCCCACGTCACAGTCGATAACCGTCTGCTTCTTTTACTTCAGGCCTTCTCATCTTCCAACCATAATTCCTCATGATGACTAACAAAGATTGAAAAAGTAAATCTAAACCAGCCCTTCAAAAATCACCTAAACCCTTCAACATCTCATTCTCCAACATCTGAAGCATTAGAACCAATTTCTGCAGTGTCAGTTAGATAGCAAAATTGGTATATTGTAATGAACTAAAAAGGAATGATATATCATGTAAAAGACAAATTTATGAATGGTGGAGTAATGGTAACAGCTCAGAATGTGAAATCGGAGAGCCAAGTTCATTACATTCACTTATATGCAAAGACTCTTGGGAACAGTATGAATCCATCTCTTCAGTTTCCTCTAGCTATGGATTAAATATGGACAGACTTTAACCTTGATTGGTAACCAGTCTAGAAGGACAATTCAGAATTCAATAGCTGAGGATGGTCATTTGGAGACCTGGTGGCACACTGTGTACACCAGTTGTCTGTAATTGGTTTTTCTAAAAAGTGTGGTTGATTCTGCACAAGCCTTCACCACTATAACCAAATTATATATGTGTAGTGTAGCTTTTGGTTCTAAGAATTGAGCTGCTGGACTCTCATACATTGAAGATGACAGGAGAATCCATCATCATCTTACCAAGTAATTTGGATATACAGTTATGCAAAACTCAGAAACTATTTGGAGAAATAAAGACTGACATTTTAATGAGTGAAATTGGATTAGATCTCATGTATGGAGATAAAAATGATAAATTATAACTGATACGTTGTATGTATTTTTTAAGTTTACCTTAGTTAGGTTGAAGACCAATAACAGTGGGGCACCAAGATCAAGCTTACCATACTATCAATGCTCTGCAAAATTAGCTTGCTAACCATCCCAATCCAGGTACTTTTGTAACTATTTTCTAAGCTTGGTTCAATCTAACACAGAGTGACAACAACAAGCATAGTCTTCAGCCTAATCATTTATTAAAATTCCATGATAATTCCTTGAAAAGATTTCACTAAAATTCCCCGATTTTGGGATATTGCCTAATGGACAGTAGTAAATATATAGCAGTTAAAAAGACAGATGGAGAAAGAAAGACACATTATACAATATAAACTTTCTCATCATGTACAATGTAATATCTCTACTCCAAAAAGATGCTGTCAAGTTTTATTACTTTCATGACCTTGTTATTACAGAACTTACAAGGCCACGTAGTTCTTTTCTGATGTTCTCTTTCAACTTTAAACACTTCCCTTCTAAGATTTTAATTTGTTCAGCTACTCTCTCTTTCTCTTTAGCCTTGTGTTCTTCAGCTGATACTTTTGCCCAGTTGTGTTTTAAATATTTTTGATAAGGAAAAATTCCCATATTACTGAATGAAATTGTCTTTGACAAAAGCAGTAAATAGTTTTACTAAGATTATCTTTCACTGGCCCATGAAGCAAATTCAGGGTTAAAACTTTAGTCCATTCATTCAGGATTGAAAGAAGTAAACATTTTTATTCAAATTTTACTAATTTTAGAAAACATATATATCATATCTTAAAAAAGAGCAGACAATGTCATTTGGTGTATGTCGAGTTGCATTAGGGATTTCCTTATTTCCTAAAATCAATCACTGATTTTTCTTAAAGCAACTATTTTTCAACTCCCTGATAATTCTCAAATTTCTTTGTTTTCCAGATTGGCTGTAAACCCTGATAGGACACCCAGTAAAAATTTAACTCATTACACTAGCAATAGTCTACAAGACTAGCCTGTTAATACTCACCTACTAATAAACCAATATATTATATTTAAGAATATAAATTAGATAACAAAATTTGCCATTGGTGAGGTTTAAATGTTCAGCAAAACACCTGCACCAATTATATTAGAAGCCATAGACTAAGTTGGTGAGTTATCACACTTGACTGTTAACTATTCTATAAGACTTTCAATTTAGCTGTTCTTTAAGAGACCAGTTTTCTATTTTCTATAAGTAGGACAATGTGAATCCTAACTGATATTTAACCCAAGGCCTTTCTCTAAACTTTAATACTGCATAATGCATTGAGAGGTCTTTAAATGAATATAATGCGTATAAATATCAGTTTAGTCCTAAGGTTTAAATTTGTTGATGCTTCAGGGAACAATTTTTTTGTAAAAATATCCCAAGAAAAGAAAACTGGGTGTATTCTGAATGCAGTGAATATCTTATGGTAATGACTGCAAAAAGGCTGACTTCTTTTTAGCAATCCATAAACACTGGGTGATGTTTGTCAGTTCTCAAGAGAAGATAACTGCTACAATCAATCTGTTGATAAGATCCTTCAAGAAACCAGCAAAATTTATCTAAGTTTATTATCAGTAATGTTCTAAAATATGTACAAAGCTAAAAAGAAAAATCCTTTAATTTATCACCTTTAGCACCAAATTATTCAGGCAACTCCATGTCAAGTGATTCCAAGGTCTTCACTAGTGAGGAGTTGAGCTGAGATACAGTAAGTACAGCAAATTTTAACTGACCGCAGACTAAATTTGCACATGGGACAGAACTAATCGCAGTATATCCAGAGCAGTGATGACATGACATAGCTGGGAGGAGGGCCTCCTAGACTAAAGTTAATAGCCAAGATGGAGAGTTCCACTGATGGATGACCAAGATGAGCCTATACATGGGAGGACATCAGCTGTGATCTGACCTGGAGAGGGATGGGCTCCACCAGGTTTACTTTGTCTGAGACACTGTACACATGAATGAATATCTACTAAGACATGTGAAGAAAGCTGGATAGGTGGTCAGCTGTGCAGCAACCTTATGGTAATGGTAATATTAGCTGTTTCCCTATAAGGAAATATTTGGCATTCATTGACCAAACAGCCAGTATAGACACAATGGCAATAGTAATATTAACTGTTTCTTTATAAGGAAACATTTGGTATTCATTGACCAAGCAGTCAATACTACTTTTGGTTTAAATTTATAAAACCTTTCTTAAAACACTTTTTTAGGTAAAAACAAGTTTCTCAAGTTCAGAATCTGTTATCACTCTATTCCAGTATATGATGAGGGTTTCCATCCAAATATCCTATTTGAAGTGGTGTAGAATTTTAACATTCTGGTTATGTTATTATTTTCTCTTCGAGTTACATGTGCTATCCATTTTAGTTGTTGCTGCTGTTATTAGTCCTCAAGTGATGTGGTTTCTGGCATTTGATACAGTTCTTTGTGATTCTGTAGTGCCAATCCTCAATGATCAAAACAGGATGATCTTTGCCAAGACCATCAGGCTTTACTTACTCAAAGCCTTTTTTCCAAACTTCCTATCTTGGTAAATTAGTTTGTAAGATTAGCTTGCAGTAAAAGTTTTTCTGGTATTTTCCTCAGCTCGTCTTAGAACCCTTTGTGACCTTTTGCCATACTAAGTGATGATCACTCATAACATTATTAGTAGTTTAATGATTGGCCAATGGTGAGGCATCTTTAATAGTTACTTAGCTTATTCTGGCACAAGATGACAATTGTGGAGTTCCCTATAAGAACTGATCTCATTACACTAGCAAATTGTTCTACAATCATTTTCTAACCATCATCTACAATAAGTGCTCAACGCTTGCACAGACAACTGCCAAATACCTATTTGACCAGTTGCTAGGCAACAGACACAAACATGTTTATAATCACTTATTGGGTACATGTGATAAAATACTATTAATTTTGTTAATGTTTTCATGATAATGTGATGGTAATTTTTCAAAATAATATAACACTAAAGCAACACAGAAATTCTGAATAATTGCTTAAACATTAATTTTTAAATATATTACAGTCAGCCTAAATCCATAATTACTTTGAGCTTAAATAAACAAGATTTGATAAAGTCATCTTAATAAAACAAGTAACCATTTCTTTCCTTATATTTTTTTTGAAGGCTGTGAAATAATTACACAAATTCATTTTTAAGAAGCAATTTTACTCAAGTTAACTAAATCTTAATCAACTTGGCATTACATCAGTGTGGTGTAAACAACTCAAAAAATATATAAAATTAATAAAAAAGAATCAATACATACATATTTTATATTGTATTCAAGAATTTTACCAATTCAACGAGTCAAAGTGAAATGTCTTTTTCTATTAGATTCAAACATAACTTTTTGTTTTTTAATTGGCATCATCCCATGCAAGGCAGTAAAGCCACTAAGATACAAGAAGTTACAGAGTGTGGAGAAATTAGGAACAGAAGTAATAATGATCTGGAAGAGAAAAGAGTAATCAGGAGGACAGTAGATAGCAATTAACATTGCACTTAAATTTTTGCAGATTAAAGTTGACTGGAAAGCATGGAGTGAGAAGGGAGTTCCACAAGCAAGAAGTACGAGAATAGATGTCAGCATAGAACATTTTGGCTACATCTAGCCAGCTCAACTGTAAATTGATGAGATCTAGACACTAGTCTAGTACTGTACTTAAATTTAAAAAGTCTAGGTACCATAGTGAAGAGTTCATCTGAACAATTACCATGGAAGTATTTATAGAAAAGACACAAAGAGGCAACTTTACAGTGATTGAAAAGTAACTGAAGCCAAGCTGCCAGATCAAGACACATAATATTGCTCATTCTTTAATTTTATTTTAAGTGAATCAAATGCCAGTTTTTGCCACCAACTTTAAGCAACCCAAGTACTTGTCAAAATCCTAAGTTATATATTTTTTAAAAAATGTAATGATATATTACAGCTATCTTTGTATTTGCTCTTGTTCTCTCCAAGCAGTATAATAAATGCTTCACTACCTCTTGCTTTTCTGCCTGCTGGAAGTCGTTGTCTGTCGTTCCAATTTTTAAGAACTCTGGTGAACCATGTGACCCATTTATCAGCCTATTAGCCTTCTACCCCTTTTTGGGAAACTCCTAGAGGCCCTAATCAATGCTGAATTGGTTCAGTATCTCTCATTGCAGGGCCTTTTCTCAGAAAAATAATACGGTTTTTGTTTCTCCAGGTCAACAGCTGATGTACTGACGATAATTGCAGAAAGAGTCTCTCATGCTCTAGATAAAAACAATGAAGCTCAGGCTGTAGCTTTGGACATCTTGAAAGCCTTTGACTGGGTCTGGCATTCAGGTCTTTTCCACAAGCTTGAAAAGTTATGGTATCTCTGGGCACATTTTTGAGCTGATCCAGTTGTTCCTTACATTGTCCTGAATGGCCACTTGACTAGATCCTTTTGTAGTAACATGGGTGTCCCCCAGGTCTCCATCCTTGGTCCTATGCTGTTTTTAATCTTCATTAATGACCTTCCTGATGACATCAGATCTCAACTTGGTATCTACACTGACGACACTACCATTTACTCCTGCCTCGATACTAAGGCTGATCAGTCTGACAAGGCCAGAATGGCAGCTGATGTACAAAACTACCTCAAGACCATCTTTAACTGGGGCAAAAGATGGCTTGTCAATTTTAACACCTTCAAAACTAAACTTCTCTCTATTAATCATCTGAGAGACTCCTCTCTGCCTTCCATTAGCATGGCTGATGCCATATTACAAGATAGTGACTTCTTGGACTAACATTCCCAACTGACATGAAATGGAAAGACTATATCGAATCCATTGCTAGGTCAGCTGCTAAGAAAGTCAGTTCACTGTGTCAAGCAAGACAATTCTTCTCTCCTGAATCTATCTTATATATCTATAAGTCTACCATTTGCCCATACTTAGAATATAGCTGCCATATATGGTCTTGTGCCCCTATGATTTACTTGGAGCTCCTTGATAAGATCCAAAGAAAAATCAGCAATATTATTGGTCCTGATCTGGTGGTTTGGCTTCAATCACTTTCCCACCAGTGTAAAGTTGCCATTCTGTGCCTCTTTTTACAAATATTTTCATGGTAACTGTTCAGATGAGCTCTTTGCTATGGTACCTGGACTGAATGAGTTTGAGCACAATACTAGACCTGCAGCAAGATTGCATCAATATACAGTTGAACTAGCTAGATGTAGCCGTAACTTTTACACTAAGAGTTTTCTTCACACTTCTTGCTTGTGAGACTCTTGTCCAGATCTATGTTTTCCAGACAACTTTAATCTGCAAGAATTTAAATGCAATGCCAATCACTATCTACTGTTCTCCTGAATGCTCTTTTCTCTTTCTACTCATTACTAATGTTTCTGTTTCTAATTTCTCCACCACCCTGTAACCCCCTTGCGTGTTAGTGGCTGTACTGCCTTGCTTGAGGTGACACTGCTTAAAAATATATATATATATATATGTAATGGAATGTTCCACATTTCCCATCATCACCTATGTGGAATGACTATAGTGAGCTCAGGATATACCTGGGGGGCTTGCTTTAGCAATTAGTTGGAGATTCATCTCCAGCTGTGCTGGTTGAACTCTCTGCTTTCAGGCAGAGAGGAACCCAGATGAGACTCTGCCCTTCGGCATAGCCTCATCTGGGGTAGTAGGTTGTGTATAAAGTGTCTACAGGGAATATTTACCCAAGCCTACGTGCTCGGTTTTGCCCTGCATTAAAAAACAGTCTTGTGCCATATACTGCCTCGCAAGGAGGTAAGGTAAATAACCTTGCTTTGAGAATTACTAGCCTGCCACCTGATTTCCTGTCTTTCAGTAGTGTATTTTCTTTTACAATAAACTACTCTTCTTTCATCTACATGTGTATTGCTGTTCCTTCACTTGAGTACCACCTTTGTCTGTTTGTAACCTCTTTAAGGATACAAAATATATATATATATCATTACTCCCACCCTAAATAAATGGACCTCATCAATAACATCAGAATATACTATAAATATCAATGTTTAAATTATGGTAAATTATGCAACGGTCAGTTTTCAATCAGCACCTGATAATTACATTGTGTATGAAACTCTGAGTTGTGGTACCAGTGAGGAAAAAAAAATGTATATTTATTATTGATAGATTATATAAAAACTTTTAAAAGATAATTAATATAGAATTTTAAATGTTCACATAAGATTCAGACATGTCAGCCTTCATTACTTTACTAAAAGAAAGGTAAAAAAAATTATAGGCTTTTTATTTCATAATTTTATTCCCCATTTGTTTTGTTTTTATCATGTTGAACTAAACTTTTATGCTAAATTGAGATTAGAAAGAATGACAAAACCAGAAATGACAACCTGTAGGCTGTTTTAACATGATTAATATCAGGTTCACTTTCAAATGTACAATTAATGCCAAATTTGTTTGTAAGAGAAATAAAAAGTTGAAGAGGAAGACATGAGAAACACTCAGCTATGTTTACACACCCATTCTGAAACAGATCTTCTTCAGAAATTACAATAAAACTTGGTGTATATTCTAGAAAACCAGAGTCCAACTTCTTTTAATATTAAATCAATTACTTTTTTTCCCCCCATGAATTAGATTAAGTGGCAATGTGTTTTTATAGAAACTGAATTGATCAATAATTCATAATGATCTCACATTGAACATTCTCAAACAAAGCAAGGTGTTGATCAGTCAAGTGGAGTGAACAACTCCACCACTGGTAGTACAGATGTTTGAGAAGAATTTTTATTAATTAAAGTGCATACACATGAATATATTCAGAGGCAAAAAAGGAGGAAATAACACAAAGGACAAAGGAAAATTTAAATGATAAAAATGATCAAATGATTTGAACGATAGGCATGATATAATTGTCAGTCAATTTTAACCCACTCAGTACGGAATAGTAACATGAAGGCATACAAATTTACATAGGCCAAGACCTCCATGCAAAAATTTGTGGGGATGATGCTTAACAGAGAAGTACAAGTTTGAATTTCAAATAAGGTTGAAAATCCATAAACTGAAACTAGCACACTATTTACATTATTCAAACTATTGTCCTCATCTTTGTCGCCATATTTATTACAATGTTTCGGCTGTTGTACACTCCAGCCTTCTTCAGGTGGTTGGAATGTCGAACTGAACCCTTTATTTCACTCACTGGGGTAGACTGTTCTAGTTCCACGTGCCATGTCTAATGGATATCAGTTATCTCCTGTTAATTCCTGTTAATATGACGACAAAGATGAGGACAATAGTCCGAATAATGTAAACAGGGTACATAATACCTCATCTCAGAAATATAGACAGATACTGAAATTAGCAATCTAGCCGAGTATCACCTCACATTTTTAATTGCATGAAATAGAATTTTTCTTTAAAAGAAAAACGTAACTATCTACCAATGTGATCAGTTTTAATCATAAGTTACTAAAGGTTTTGATGTACTGAAATATTTCAAAAACAGATTGTAAAAATATTTTGAATCATATATGTCAGGTACAACCACAAATTTTTGGGAATTTGAACAATGACTACTTTTTGTGGATAGTACATCTTATGAGGTGGGGTGCACATATCCATTGCTTTTTGTGGGCAACAATTTATGAGTTGGTGTGTACATGTCCAAAGAAACTACTTCAAAAAAGGGCAATGTAAATTACATGTTAGGGCATGCATGCTTCTCTGTGTGTGTATATGTTAGGTTTAACAGCAAAATTGTCCAAATCGTGTGACAGCATGGGATAATTGTCCATTCCATAAAATGTTTAATATCTAAAAAAAAAACAAAAAAAAACACTAAACTAATTGAGTCTCTTTCTTCCAGATTTTCAGATAAGATAGTTTAACCATCTTGACACCATTTGTCGTAAGAATCACTGAAAAACCCTTTGAGTTATTCAGCTAAAAAGAGAACAGATTAAAATTGTTTTGTGTCAGCCCCTCTGTCTTCCCAAATGAGCAATAATGAGAGGAAAAAATCATTCAGATTTTTATTAATGGTACCCACATTCATACTCTGGCTTCCATCCTCAAAGTCCATTCAAGAACTATCAAGGGAGCAGCAAATACGTTTAAAAAAGAGGGAACAGTAGAGAGAAAAACTGGTTCAGGAGTTCACAACAGGAAGAGGGATCATCATTCCAACTTAGAGCTAAAGAGATCAATTAGAAAAGATCCAACTCAATCCATAAGACGTTTGACACGTGAGAGAGTAGTTTTATCTATGACCGTCCAAAGAGCAGTGAAAAATGACTAGAAAATGAAATTGTACATGAAACCTGTGAGGCACCTTGTTATTTAAGGACAGAAAGTTAGGTTAGAGAGGGTGAAGATCATCTTGAATAAGTTGGAAAATGATCCTGGATTATATATATATATATATATAATATTTGAACTTAATATCAATCGTTCATGAGCTTCTGATCCTTAACTATAATTAATTTATGATGAGCATGTCGTTTTCATTTATGACTGATTTCATTCCAATTCTTCTGTCAGGCTTGGAGAGTAATTATATATTCTTATTGCTCAAAGTAGAGTCCAATATTGTTATAAAAACCTTGGTGAATTCCAGTAAGATATCTTTAATCATCTCTAAGATACAATGGTTCAAAGCTTAATCTAACAATTGGACAATTTTGCTTTTACACCTGGTATGTGTATGTATGTATGTGTGTGTGTGTGTATATATATATATATATATATATATATATATATATATATATATGACAAAATGGGAAAAAATCCTATATGCCACATTTTTTCCTTCAAAAGGAATTTTTCAAACTAAATAATGCTTTTTATTGATGAAATCATATATGTAAGGGGAAAGAATGAAATACAAACAAATGTTTGGTATAATTATACATTGAGAGAAATGCTGAAGATGCTGGTAGGCTTAACATTATATCTTGAATATTTAAGTTTCTGGCATCCAATGTGACTAGATGCACAACATAGCTTCCTAGTGTTTTTGTTATTTTTAAACTAGCAGTCACTATGCAATATTGACTCTAATATTGACCTTGTCTACATCTATGAACAATCTATATCCTATATTGAGAACTCATCCATATAAATATAAGAAATTTTGATTTATGCGCACACACACACACACACACATATATGCACACACACCAGTTAAATGAGAAAAGTCTGTATGTCTAAGTTTTGAAATTTTTACTTATAGAAAGAAACAGGAAAAAAGATTATTCAATATAAGTGAGAACAGCTTTGAGGCAGTCTCAGAAGTGATTGCAAGCCTGGATCAGGTGGTTCGCATTCATGTTGGCATCATGCCCACATTGACTGTCAATGGGGCTTTGGTGTTGCAGAGCCACTTTTTGGATTCCCATCTTGGCAAAGACTTAAGATTCAAATCAACAGAGCCAGGAGGCCATGTGTTGGTGGTGGAGGGTTATATGAAGATGAAAATTCTCAGTTAGTCACTCCTGGGTCATCTAGGCCATGTGGAAGGAAGCAGAGTTCAGTCACCTATTCAATCTAGAGCTTGACCACCATGTCTGACACCATGTGTGACATTGACTGAGGACCTGCAGAAAGAAATGGAATAGCATGATCTAACCCTCATTGATCATGACACCCACCCCAGACCATCAGAGATGATGTGAATTTGTGTGCGTGATAATGGGTATCTCTAAAGGCTACCTGTCATTCCTCTAGTTCAGCTGGCTTCAAGTCACTGTGGTTGGTAGCTAATGCCAAGTGCCCAGCATGTCTCTTATTTCCTGCATCAGATTTGAGGCTACAATGTTAACACTGTCAATACATCTGATAGAGAAATAAGAATGTTAAAATTTGATACATGCTGCATAACATTGTCTTCTATTTTTGGTCTTTGAAATATCTATCCATAAGTCCATGGTTTATCCTATGCCCATGCACAAGTGTATGTGTACATATATATATATTTAGTGTATTGGGGCAGCAGATCATTATTCAAACATATATTGTTAAATATAAGTGACAATGAATGTCTATTATTTTTGATCATGAGCCATTCTAAGCTTTGTATAGTTGCTTTAATTTCAAGAGAAATTAAAGACAAAAACTGTCCAAACTTTGGATAATTTTTTATTATGCTGTTCCTTGATCTATGCTATTATCTGTTGTTGACATAGAAGATTGCTATGCTACCGTTATAGCTATCTTCTATGTAAACATAACAGAATATCTTCTTTGATAGTGAATATCTTTGTTTAAATGTCCATCTAACCACTCTGAAGATGGCTCATGTGATCCAAAAGATTAGATCAAGGAACAGCATAATAAAAAAAATATCTGAATGTTGGACAATTTTTTCTTTATTTTCCCCTGAAATTAAAACAACTATACAAAGCTTAGAACAGCTCATGATCAAACATAATAGACATTCGTTGTCTGTTATATTTAACAATATATTTTTGAATATATATATATATATATAATTACACACACACACAAAGGTATACACACACACACACACACACAGGTATACATGTATAATTACACACACACACACACACACACACACACAGGTATACATGTATAATTACACACATGTACATATAATACAAAAGTACATACATATATAGCACTATGTGTGTGCACAAATATAAAAGCATGTAGATGGAGAGAACAATGGATATGCATTTATTTTTTAATAACAAGTTTTATGCTTTCACTGGAATATTTTGTGTACACTTCACAAATGGACTGACATGATACTCCCTGAGTGCATCATTGTCAAATCATTAATTTTCACATTTTAAAATTCTCTTTTCAGTGTATCTCTGTGGGCAATGTTCTGGAAGAGCATTTGAAGCTTGATTTCAACAAAATAACTGAAACGATTAATAATATCCTCTATTTGTGGTGACTTCAGTATTCACCACAAAGAGTGGTTAGTTCACTCAAACAAAACCGATGAAGTAGGCAGATACTGCTGAGATTTTTCCATTGCCTATGAACTGACACAGAAGAGCCCACACACATTTCCAATATAATAGGACATAAGATTAGCCTCTTCATTAACTGGTCAGTGTTAAAGGCAATGCCAAACTAAAGGCACCTCCTGATGTACTGTGGACTTACAACCACAGAAGTTAAGCAATGCCAAGCATGGTCAATATCTAGATGGGTGACCACTTGAGGATATCTGGTGCTGTAAGCTTGGATGTGCAAGTGGTGTAATGGATAATGGCTCAGAATTGTTAATAAGAGAGAGTGCCAATTCCAGATGGGTTATATTTACGCAAATACTATTTGGAAAGGTATGAATCCACCTCTTCTCCCTCTAGTTATGGGTTAATTAGTAAAACTTGTATCACTAAACCATTATTATCTCTCCCCCACAAAAAAAAACTCAGAATATAAAAATATTTTCTAGCTTTAAAATAACCTGTAAAGGGTTTATAAGCTGTAGAAAATGAATCAACCAAACCAACCTAATGTGCAATTTCATAGAACAATTTTTTGATACATGAAAGCTGACAGCTTCAGATATTATATGACAGAAGCTACTCTTTCAGCATCCTTCAAACATACTGCCTCCAAAACTGCCACCCTCATCTCTAAATGTATCCTTTACTGAATGTAAAGTTTTATACCCCAGAAAAATTCCAGCAAAAATTGAATGGCCAGCCCTGGTTCATCCCTGAATGTGCTGCAGCCATAGTTTACCATAACCACTACTATAATATCTCTCACCAAAAATGGTTTAGTAAGACACTTGCTGCATTTAGAACTGTCTGCAATCATTGCAGGAGAGTTCTAGAAAATTCAAAGTGCAGCTATGAACAAGCAGTCCAAGCCAAGATCAAAAGCAAACAACTTGGATCCCATGAGTTCTGGAAAATCTCCAACTAAATTCTCAATAGAAGCAAACCCTTTGATCATCTCATCCTCATCACATATGGCAAAGCTCTTTGCTCTGATCTTTGCCTCTAACTCCATGTTAAACAACAAAGGTCATCCCCTTCCTGATTTCTCTCCCTCTCACAGAGCACAAGTTTAGTAATTTTTCTATTACAGCCTGGGAAGTCTCAAGACTTATCAAAAGTTTAACCCTAAGAAGGCTACTAGTCCAGATAAGTCCTCAGTGATTGTCCTTGAGAATACTAACCTTGTGTTATCCCCAATCTTAGCAAAACTATTTAACTGCTGATTGAAGGAGAAATCCTTCTCAAGCTTGTGGAAGGTGTTACATGTATGCCCTGTTTTCAAGAATGCAGGTGAACGCTCATCTCTAACTCAGTATCGGCCCATCAGCCTCCTTAATGTCATTAGCAAACTTTTTGAGGCTATAAGCAACAAGTAGGTTGTTGATTACCTCAATAGGAACAACCTCTTGAGTGATAAGCAGTATGCATTTTGATCAGCTCAGTCCACTGCTGATATCCTAACTGTCATTTTTCACAGAATCAATGAAGTCCTAGACAACAAATACATCTCAAGGATGATCACATTATATATTTTAAAAGCCTTTGACAAGATGTGGCATAGAGGGTTGCTATACAAGCTCTCCAGCTATGGAATCACTGAAAGAGTCATCTCAATCATCAAGTCCTTCCTAACAGTGATTGATAGTTGTGAATAGCCAGTCCTTCAAGGCCCAAGTGATCAACGCAGGCATCTCTCAAGGCTTGCTTCTCAATTCAACTCTCTTTCTACTTTACATAAATGATCTACCTAAGAGTATACGCCTATCTTTTTTGAATATCTATGGTGATGATACAACAGTATATGTATGCACCTCCAAAACTCTAGATGACCAGAGCTTGGCAGCTGATCTCTCCTCTGACTGAACTTTAACAGCATTTAATGGAAAAACTGGCTGGTCACATTTAGTGCCCAGAAAACCAAACTAGTGACATTCCATAATCACCAAGCAGGCCCTGAATTTTCATCTATTATGATGGACAGGTGTTCTCTTAGGAAGGGTCCATACCTTGAGCTCCTAGGTTTTAAGTGGAACTTGTACATATGATCCATCACTAAGGATTCTGGAAAATTATCAGTTCCCTGTACAACTCCATTAAGTACCTGGTTCCTCCTGCTATTCTCTACCTGTACAAGAGCCAGATCAGGCCAAAAATAGAGTAATGCTCAGTTTTCACTTTCCAGTTTTGTGGGTGATTATTTTCCTTCCTATTACCCTTTTCCTACAGATGAAATATTGCAAGCCTCTCACTACTCTGTCACTATTTCCATGAAAAGTATTCAGACAAACTATATCCTTTTTAGTTTCACCAGTTCTGACCTTCACATGCACATTGTAATGAACCACCTTCATACCATTTATATTTCTATTGTGTATCACTCGTACAGCTTCTTCCAATGAACTGTTACTTTGTGAGACCAACTGCAAAGAGGATGCTTCCCTGATAACTACAGTCTTAATAAGTCTAGGGTTAATTGTTATCTTCTCCACACATCTCCATAAACTGTGTCTCTTACTCTGTAACCCTCTATCTCGAGTGACTTTTGGGTCTTGTACTGGGTGAACATTATTGTGAAAAAAAATTAGTCTTTAACTGTCATCTAAAATCTATTAGGTGTTTAAAGTTTGTGTTTTGTGTATTTCTTACTTTCTTTCTCCTGAGTTACTGTGTATTCCAGTCTATTCAAAAAGACAACTGGCGCTGGGAACATTTGCACAGCAGACCTATTCATATTCTTTCTTTTCTTAACTTATTTTTTTACAGTGTCACGAGAAGTATGATTTTTTGTTTTACATTTTAATTCATAAAATTTTATTTCTCTGAAAGTTAATTATGAAACTGTAATTTTGTTGTGCAATTAATAATTAATCACTCATACTTTACGTTTATTGTAGTTATTTTCTAATAAATTCATTGGTTGGACGTAAAATAGTAAAAATTGTCTCTGAAGCAAGGGGCTTCACTTTATCAATCTGGCTGGTCAAGCTAAAAAGTCATACAAACAGAAATTAATTTTATTTTTAATTAATGGAGAAAAAAATATTAACAATTTCGTAGCAGTAAAACAAAAAAAAACTATCTGAATGAATGATTAGAAATTTTAATTAACCTTTATTTTTTTAAAAAAAAACCCTTAAAATAAATGAATGACACCAAAGAACAAATGAAAAATTATTAATAATCTTTTACTTTTTTAACAATAATCTTGTTCATTTAATGAAAATATAGCAAAATGAAAAAGACGGAAAAAAACTTTAGGAAAGAAAAAGAAAAGGTTATTCTTTGAAATGAAAACGACTTAGCATACTAATAAAATAGTTTTTTAGTTTCCTTAAAAAATTCTGAAGTATTATTCGTACCACTTAATAGCCTTCTTCGCTAAAGAGAAAATCTATTTACATCTTGCTTATAAACACCAGTGTCTGGTGGTTATCGCCGGAGATTGAGTGACAACAAATCATCTCAAATCTCCATCACATTTCTCCGTATTCTATCACGCCCTATCAGAACCACGGTAGAGAGTGTTATGTTATTTCTGTGAATGATTAATCAGAAATTATAAATGCCGACAAAAATGGTTAACAACTTAACATCGTTTAAAAACGTGACGATAATTGCAGTCCAGTGTATTCAACACTATGCGATATTTGAAGATGAAGAAAGAGAAAGAAAGAAAATAGCATCTTTTGTGTAGCAACTCAGCCACGGGGTTGAAATACAACAAAGAACGGTGGCGGGGAAAATGAGGGGAAGGAAAGAGATTAGTGCTGTCCAAGTATAGCAGCTCCCAAGTCCAAAGTCACAATTTAACAGTAAAAAGACAAACAAAAAAGCGCTCACAAATATTGATTTTTGTTCTCTATCTCTCGTGGTCCCACGCCGAATTAAAGAAAACCAAATACTACAAGTTGGTCTTTTTTACATTAACAAAAGCAACAACTACTCTCAACGAAACTCAAACAAGATAACCATTATGGTTTTTATTTTCAACTTTCAAAAAAATAAAAACAAAAAGCAATTGATCTTGTACTACTACTGTCTAGGGAGCATCAGTACTGTATTCTTTTTCATATATATTTTCCCTTCCTTTCTAACGCCTAGCCTAATAATCATTTTATTTAAAACAATAAATTGTTAGAAATCAATTTTATTGGGTATCGCTGATTTTACATTGATCTTTTTCATACAAGGCAAGAAACCCACTCTAGGAAAAAAGATTGAAACATTGCAATATTTTATCATCGAATCTTCAGTGAGTGTTGGAATTAAACTGTAGCTTCTGCTTGTGGGAAAATTACATTTTCCTTTTTAAAAGAGCTTTTTTATTTTAAACAATGACGTTACAGTTTCACTGACTTCAACTTTTTCCCAACTAAAACTCATACTTGCTAGGTCTTAAAAATTCTTAATATTTTGCTTGAGTTGACTTATTTGACGTAGAATGGGGGATCCTAAAGAATGTTTTGCTTGATTGGCCATTTGTAAGAAAACCAAACTAGGTCGATCATGCTTTCCATTTCTTTTTTTTTTTTTTTCTTTTTTCTTTTAGGCTGCACCTGGAAAGTTAAGGCGTGTCTGGATTGTTAATAATAATAATATTCGTTTTTTATGTAACGTTTTTAGACTGAACGATTGAGATTATCAGAAATCATAAGTAGACTACCAATTACTTCTCCGATCGTCTTCAGCTTACAACTGTGGAATTATTGTGTTAAACCCGACGTATTGTAAAGCATCAGACGATCTAACTGCGCTTATCTAATCAATTTGTATGTCACTTCAATCAATCTCACCCTTCCTCTCTTTATCTTTTTTTTTTTTCACTGAACACTGGATAAAAAACGTACATATTGACAGTTAAATCCACAATACAATGTGAAGAATCGCTTTAAAAATTTCGATTTTTTTCTTTTTACTTGCATTTTTTTAGAAGAAAACTTGACGTCTTCAACGACTTTAAAGTTTCAAGTGTACTGCCACAAGAATAACCAAAAAAATGTATGCTATTCAAACAAAAACAAAAAAAGTAGTTTATGTTTTTTGTGTGCAATGCACATTGTATTTTTGTGTAACTGCATTCATTAATCTTTAAATCACATTTCATTTCAGTGTTCACATTCTGTAATGAATGAAATGCCATTTATTTGCGTTCTTTATCTCTATATTTCCCACAACTACTACAACAGTTAAGACATCAGTTGTCACTCCTAACAGATGACGCGTGTGCATCGGCCACAACCAGGTAACACGCGGAGTGTACACTGTACACACGCACATGTTCAACATTTGAATTGAACAGGACAGCTGGACGAGTATGTGGGTGACGTTGTTATTAGAGTTTTCCTAGTGTTACATATACAATCCATTCCATTTAAACAAAGAAAAATGCAAAAAGCTTGATGCACGGTTTAAAAAATAAATAAAGGCAAGAAAATATCTAAATATTTTATGTTGCACTTAAAAACTGTTCAAAAGCTTTTGAATGTCAAAAAAACAAATATATCTGCCCCTGTAGCATGGAAGCAGCAGTAGGAATATAGGACGTATAAATCATGAGGTGGGCAATTTTTATGGCTTTTTTAGTTTTCTTCTTTTTTTTTTCTTTTTTTTTTAGTGTGTGTATGGCAATGCCAGTGAGGTGCTTGTTTCAAACAAGTTGCTTTTTTTTTTTTTTTTTTTCTGATTTAAGCTTCAGCTGAAGACAAAAGGTGGTAAAGAAAATTTATTGATCAGCTGCAGATAATTTAGTTTTCTTAATAATAATAAATAATAATGATGATTTATCTGATTCATTCAATGATATACGAAGCGGAAATGAATGAAAAAAAAACAAGATAACGATTTAAATACTACCATTTATTTATAAATAAAAAAATATTTATTATTAAAAATATAAACTAAATTTGTCATAAGACTTCTAAGGAAAAAAAACTTAACCTTCGAAATTTTGTACTCAGTTCTAAACAAAGTCCTAACCAGGCATTTATTAAAAAAAATATTTGACAATAGAAACAAACCAAGTAAATATGGATTTTAAAAAATCCGAAATTAAAGAAGTTTTTTTAACCATAGAGAGAGAGAGAGAGAGTGTGTGTGTGTGTGTGTGTGTGTGTGTGTGTGTGTGTGTGTGTGTGTGTGTGTGTGTGTGTGTGTGTTATTTAGTTATTTATTTTTAAATGAACTCTGTGACAAAAGTGAAAGTAAGTGGAAAAGGAAAGATGTCTACTTACCTGCAACGAATTGTATAATCCCAGCAATTTTGGCAAGTTTTTCCGATATGAGGTCCCGGACACAAAGTGCCATAAGTGCAATTAGGGAGACGATGACAGCCACACCACAGCCGGCCCCGATGGTGACAGTAGCCACTTGAGAGGCCAGGCTGGGGATGTCCAGGAAGGTGGTATATCGGCCACACTCCTCGACTATAATTACCGAGCCAGAACTGGACAGAGATGGATAATTGCATCTGCGGAACAGGCCAAAATAGACGGGGATCGAACCCTTTATCTTACCCTCTAGCCAAAATGGCATGTAGAGGCCCACGCTGGCCGCCGCTGCCGATACAAATGATAAAAATGCCCAGATAACGCCGACTCCACTTAAACTGGACATCTTGGCTGACTTGGTTTTCGTTTTTGATCCCAGTTTCGAGCTTTAGGGGGTTAATTTATTTCTTTTGTTAATTGTTTTCTGGTGTGTTTTTTTTTTTTTAAAGATGGGTGTGATTTGTTGTTCTTCTATACCCACGTTGTTCTTAATCCGAGCTTAAATTACAAATCACTACAACTGACACCAGCTGCAGAACAGACCAACAGAACACTAAAGGCGGATGATAAGCTTATTCAAATTTTCTGTTAATAACTTTCGTTTTCTTTGTGTTTTTTTTTTTTTTTTTCAGATTTCTTTTGTTAATAACTTAGAGATTCACTTTCCCTTTATTTTAAAAAGAAATCAAATGTTCTGATGCAAGCTATCGTTAATAAAAGAATTTAAAGAACAATAATAAATTCCTTGAATCCGACAAGTTTTGTAATGACACGAAATTCTGTGCGTTGGATTTTCACGTGCAAGAAATCAGCTGTGTGTGTGTGTGTGTGTGTGTGTGTGTGTGTGTGGATTGAAATTGTTTCTTAAAAAGAAAAAAAAAACAGTATGTCCTTTTTTTTAGTTCTCACTTTTTTTTTTAATTTTCTTTCAGAGAAAGTTAAATAAAATCGATTTTAGTGATATTCTCGTTTTCTTTCTTCTGTTGTCGGTTCAAAAATAAAGAAATTTGTGCCAGCAGCCGGCATCAGACACTAAGGAAACCGAAAACAGTACTTAAAAAAATAAAAACTAACAAGAATTGGGTTCGTTAGTTAGTACTATTCGTACTAGTAAACAGCAATACTTTTTTTAAGCACGGGTTGAGACTAACACAAAATGTGTACTACACAAAGATACGAGCTCAAAAACACCTATTTTTTTCCTTCCTTGGTTACTTTAAAAAGGCGTGACTTTTCCAATATTTGCCCTTCCTCGTGAACAAGTGACACACGCATACATACAAATTACTCACACCCACATTGACTTTTGCCTGCATCCAGCGTTCGCTTTTCTTTCGGTTTCCACTTTTTTCTTTCTTTGTTTTTTTTTTTCTTTCTTCCTTCCTCTCTTTGTTCTCTTGATACAAGCTGCAAAACACGCTTTTACTACACAAGATACATTACAGGGAAAATATCCACACTGTTGTTAGCTATAGAAAAAAAATGCCAGACTGACGGAGAAAGAAGATTTCCGAAAAAAAAAATCCAACTTTAACTTTCAAGTTAAAAATTAAAATTCGCACATACTTTTTTTCTTGTCTTGCTGAGAGAGATGTTTTGGCATGCTTTGGTGAAAGAAAAACAATCCTCTTTTTTGTGTCCCCCTGTTAAAACGTACAACTGTTACGTGTTTTTGATGCTTACGGATAGCAAATAAACATCGGCTAAAAAAGAAAACCAAAACCAATTATTCTCCGAGGCACCGCCAATGTTATGATGTGACACGCGCGCGCGCCAAGGCACAAAACTCCGATCCGTGTCACACACTCACAAAATACTAAATAAATGCTTGGTTGCTGCTCCTGCTGATTATAAACCTCCGACTGTTGCTGCTGCTGCTGGCTGTTGTAAATAATTGCATGTGCTATTTGAAAGAGTCCCTCTTGTTGATATTGACGTGTGTGTGTGTATTTACGTGTTCAATTTTATTTGATTTAGGACATTTCTCATGTAAAATACGACGTTGATTGTCATGTATGCAATTTTTATATAATTATAATAATAATAATAATTTTTATTTTAGACAATAATTCTTATGCATCTGCTGTTTCATGTTATCATCATAATTTTGAGTTTTCACTTTCATCGTTATCTGGAGTCTCTAACTAGAGACGAGAAATCTCCACCGGATTACACTTTATGAATAGCTTACACTGGCACATGCCAGGGAATTATCCAAAATATTAAGCTCAAGCCCTAAGGGACCTTACCCCCAAGCAGTACCTCTCCCTCAGGAGGGAGCTGGGTTTATTGCATGGCGCCCCCAAAAGGGAAAGTGCTGAGGGGGCTTGGGCAATTTTTCCACAGTATTTCCATTAAATCCACTTTAAACCTCAACCTTGTGTGACATTCGGTAGCAATTCTTGGAGTTCCGAAAAATAAATACACTAATAGGAATTGGTAGCTAACACCAGAGATCAAATGACAGCAAATTTCCTAGATTTTTTTTCTTGGTATCTTAGATATTTTAAACAATACCATCAGGATGGTTTCACTTTTCTGGTCTTTTTTTTTTTTTTTTTTTTTTTTTCATTTCATTTTCTTCAGGGCTGTTTTCAATGCTCCAGTAACTGTAACCTTATTGTTCCACAATTCTCTCAGCTCTCTAGAAAGATTAAGCTTCTTTTTATATATATATATATATATATATATATATATATATATATATATATATACTATTAGTTCACCTAATATAAAACCCAAGGTACAGTAAAGGTTTACTGAGTGAAATTGTTGATAGGGAGGGTAAAGGAGGGAGTAAGAAGATCACATTATAAGAATGAGTAGGTTAGATATCAGTTGACCTTAGATTTGAAGAGACCCAGATTGTAGTTGTTAGGAAAGCATCCTCTCAAGAGTTTGTTCCACAAAGTAACAGTTCGGCGGGGGGGGGGGGGCAGTTTGGAAAGCAGAAACTGGTGGAACTTATTCCTAATCACAAGAATACAAAGGAAATGGGGAGAATTTGCTCACATGGCATGGCGGGTCCTAGCAGTGAAGGTCTGAGTTGGTGGAACTAAGGAATGTAACTCCTCCAAACATCTGATATAGCAATAGAGTAACAAGAGCCTAGCAGTGTTTTATCTGTGGGATAAGAGTTGCAGGGTAGAGAATAATCTACAACAGCGGGGATATACCGGGAAGACCTCAGCAGATCTATCGTCATAGCAATGCCTAAGAAACCAGGTGCAAACGAATGTGAACTCCACCAAGCAATCAGCCTAATGAGCCACATGACAAAACTCATCATCCGTATTCTGATGAACAGAGCATGCAGCACAAGAACGGTGCGGGTTCGTTAAAGACACCAGAACAAGGAATGCTATATTCATGCTCAGAATATTATCAGAAAGAGCGATGCAAATGCAGAAGGACATGTATCTATGTTTCATATAATATGCAAAGGCCTTCAATAAAGTATTCCACAAGGATCTGCTGAAACTGCTCAGCAACTGTGATATATTCGGGAAAGATATCAGAATAATCAAGAACCTATACTGGCAGCAAACAGCATGCATACGCATAGAAAACGAGTTCAGCAAATATGCAAATATAGAAAGGGGCATAAGGCAAGGATGCATCTTCTCACCTGACCTGTTCAACCTCTTTGACGGCCACTATCTTAACAACAGTACTGATAGCAGACACAAAAAAGAAATTACAAAATCTCCTACAGAAGGTAGCAACAGCTAGTGGCTTTAATCAAGTGTGAAGAAGGGACTAAGCATAAACTACAAGAAAATCATCAGTAAAAGGATGAGCCCAAAATGCGATTTGCAGGTCGGGAACACTAGAATCAAGCAGACGCGGAATTTTAAATATCTGGGAAGCGTTCTGACAGAGGACGGTAAATACGACACTGAGATCCGTAGACGTATTGGGATGGCCAAGGATGCATCCCAAAAGCTGGGCATGACAGGAGGATTTCTTTGGTAATGAAGAAAAGAATACGGAGCTGTTACATGACATCTGTCCTTCTTTACAGCAGTGGATATTGGATGATTTCCTCAAAGATGAAGAAGAGACTCAAGGCGACGGAGATGTGGTTCTACAGAAGGATGCTAAGGATATCATGGACTGAGTGTATGAGCAACAATGAGATCTTATATGCAAACAAGGAGGAGGCTTATACTTAACATCAGGAAGAGGCAGCTGAAGTTCCTGGGATACATAATGAGTAAGGAAGGCCTGGAGAATCTGATACTCACCAGTTGAATAGAAAGAAAGAGAGACAAGGGAAACAATACCTAGTGGCTTTAAGCAAGTGGATAACAGAACATGGTCTGGGGGAAGGAGTAGACGGAAGGAACTTGTTGAGAGCTGCAAGGGATAAAGGGAGGTAGAGAGCCATGATTGCTTACATCCTGAAAGGACACAGCACATAGAAAAAAAATGCACTTTTGAACTTTGTCAAGGCTGGACAGTGAGGACTGGGCAGCAATACTTCATTTTTGGTTTGATCTGAACTTGTAAAGATAGAGCATGGAAGCAGGGGTTTGGTATTTTCTGGAGTGATACAATGAACTGACCATTCTAGTATTTTCTGTGATGGCATAAATATATGCATTAAATTTGAGGTTGGGAATGAGCTTTGAACCCAATAGTCATTCAAGGCAAGAAGCCTCTTTAGGGTCTGTGTGGTGGTGGTGATGAAATGCTTTGCTTTGGCAGTATTGAATGATATCAACCAGTTCCCCCCCCCCTCAATCAAGTTTTGGGTGTTACATCAGAGGAGAGATCAAATACTAGGCACTGGTCATCCAAATCTGACCATTAATGATTACCTTCACAGGAAGGATAACTGAAAGGATACTCTCAGAGATTCCATAGCTGACAGATTTGTGCAGCAATTCTCTGTGTCACACCTTGTCAAAGGCTTTTGAGATGTTTAGAGTGATCACTCTCAAGATGTTTTTATTATCAGGTGCTTCACTTGAGTTACTTATCTATCTTTATACTTTTTTTAGATCTACCCTGCAGTCTACCAGAACAGCAAAATAAATCAATGATAATAATTTTTCATGTTCTTTGTTTTCTCATTGAAATTTCACATCAGTATTAACAGTGACTTAAAGTGAAGACTAAAGGACAATAAATCACCTTAGTGCACCAACAATCTCTTTTTGTCCTGATAGTTTTATAAAAATTGGTAATATTTGTTAATAACTATATATATATATATATATATATATATATATATATATAGTTATTAACAAACACAAGGGGTTACTGGGTGTGAAAGAATTAGAAAACAGAAATATTACTAAGGAGTGAGAAAAATAGAAGCGTAAGCAGGAAGACAGTAGATAGCAATTGACATTGCATTTAAATTTTTTTTGTTGACTAGAAAGCATGGAACCAGAAAAGTGCTCCACAGCAAGAAGTGTGAGAAAAGAAACTGTTGACCAAGAACAGCTCAACTGTAAATTGATGTGACCTCATTGCCAGTCTAGTACTAAACTTAAATTCATAGAGTCTGGGTACCATAGTGAAGAGCTGATCTGAACAATTACCATGAAATATTTATAGAGAAGGCAGAGGGAAGCAACTTTATGATGGTGGGAAAGTGACTGATGCCGAAACACCAGATCAAAGCCAGGAATTAGTAGTACTGATTCATCTTTGGATTTTATCAAGAATCTCTAAATATATAGGAGGAGGAGCATCATACCCTATGTGGCATCAATATTTGAAGCATGGACAAATGGTAGACTTATAAATATGTAAAATAGAGAGAAAAATTGTCTAACATGACACAGTGAACCAACTTTCTTAGCAGTTAACCTAGCAATGGATGACTGTTAATATTTGTAATGTTTCTTGTAAACAGAAAGGAAATGCTGAAAGGTTACAACAGGGATGATACTACAACTTTACTCCATTTATTTAAAAGAACCAGTACAAACAAAAATTATTAAATAAACAGTCAAAACACATTGTCAGTATAATGTTTCCACTTTCTTATTAGCTTCATTTTTGTTCAGATATTTTTCTACATCCCACTAACATCCACCCATATATATATATAAAAGTGAACACTGAAGTCAACACTTAAAGGCAACAGGCTGTTTCATGCTAGATGCAATTGTCAGGACTGACGATTGCGTCTAGCATGAAACAGCCTGTCTCCTCTAAGTGTTGACTTCAATGTTCACTTTTATATTTACACACATTCTATCTCTGATATTGAGCACTTTATCCCATAAATATAGCACTCCTTAAGACTATATTTCTTTATATATATATATATATATATATATATATATATATATATATATATATATGTAATTGTGTATTTGGGCAGAAATACCTTTTTATACAAGTTTCATTAAAGATGACTGATAAGATACTGTGATTAAGCTTTTTATTCAATTTTTCTTGCATTTGTACAAGTGTTTTCTTTTCTGGACATAAAGTGTGTAAAATCTGTCGAAAATGGTTAAAAATATTGGAAGCATTAACAATAAGAAAAAGCCAAATACTCAAAAATATCATTTATGAACATGACCAAAACATGCTATGTTTCAAAAATAAATAAATATTTTCCTACATAAAAAGTTTTTAAAAAAAGAGTGTAATGCAAGGGAAAATGTCAGGTATCAAACACTTATTGGCTTCAACTTACCATCTTCACAGCCAACAAGTGTAAAGGCTATATCTTTGGCTACAAACTTCGAGTGGGGAGCATTTGTATCAAGGAAGATGGTCAAAAAGCTTATATGGAGTAACTGTGTTGTGATACGCACCCACAGATGAATACCATTCAAATTCCCCTAGTGGTTTTGTGCCATGAGCAACCATCGTAATTGTTAATAACCAAACACTGATGATGTTAATGTTAAATCACTCAAACTTTGGTGACTACCACATCTGATAACATTTTGGATATAATAACATTAAAAATCTAAATCAAACATTTATAAAAATTCTCTTTGATAGCAATTAATAGATTATTTAAAATGTAGATATTTGAATATAGTCCAATAAAGTTTATTTTATAGGAAGAAAATACACGTCTTTTGTAATTTAGCCAAATTATGACAAAAATTCAAAGTTATTATGAACACTGCATCTGATTTCTGTTGTCATTACAAAACGTATTTTTTGTTAGATTAAATTATTAATGAAATGTGTAGCTAAATTTGTGTGCAATGAATGCAGAAAAATAGTGTTCAGATATATCTTTATATAATCAGCAAAAGTGGCATCTCAAAAAAGTTGACTCATTTCACTGACACAGAATTGGATAAGTGATTGTTGCTGATATTATTGACTTGACCTCCTCACTAAGGTAGGATGTGACACATGATTTTTTTTTTTTTTTTTTTTTTACATATGAGACAAGGATAAAAATTGCCAAGTCCCCAAGACCGGTGTCATGTTGGTGTCAGTATTAGATAGACCCCAGCTCTCTTCATACAATGAGGAAGGTGCTGCTGTTGTGTTCTATAATGAGACACCTATCTAAAATAAGGAGAACAGATACTACAATTTGATCTTGATCCAAAGGTCAAGAAGTGATTAAGTTAATGATTGATTTTCTACTCATCGCACAGACTTACTACTAAAACAATCACAATATTTTTTATCATAAAAAAAAAAGAAACTTGTGCTTTTAAAATCTGGGCCATGTGTCTTAGCATCTATCTCTATTTCTGAGATGAGGTATTGTAAATACATTGTTCAGACTGTTGTCATCATCTTTGTTTCCATATTCACAACAATTCAGCTGTTGTACGCTCCAGCTGATATATGTTAGAATTTCAAACCAAACCCTTTATTTAGTCCACAGGGGTAGATTGTTCTAATTCCACATGTCATGCCTTTTCTGGATATTTCAGTTTCAGTTAATTCCCCTTAGTAACTCTCCAAGTTTGAACTCTCAACTCTTTGGATCTAGTTACTTTTTGGATTACTTCAACCAACGCTTTTATCCACTGGGCCAGGTGTCCTTGGGAACAACGTATATCACCTGAAGAAGGCTGAAGTGTACAATGGTCAAAACATGAATATGGCAATAAAGATGAGGACAACAGTTGGAATGATATAAATAGTGTAAATAGACTTTTATTAGTTTATTCGGGCTGTCAAAAAAGCAAAAGTGATATTTAGAATATTTTGTAATTACATTGTACTTACAAAATATCAACATCTTTATGTTTTTTTGAATTTTCTCATTAATGCGTGGTATTTCTTGAATAGTAGACAAAACAAATAAAACTCTACTCATCAGTGAATCATTGTTGCCAAGTTTCATATAACATTAAATTATATTTCTACTACGTTACCAGAAGAATCCCATATCAAACGCTTTATTTAATCCACGGGGTAGATTGTTCTAATTCCAAGTGCCATGCCCTTGGATGTCTCAGTTTCAGTTAATTCCCCTTAGTGGACTAAAAGGGTTTGGTTAAAAATACTAACGTATATCACCTGAAGAAGGCTGGAGCATAACAATGGTCGAAATGTTGTGAATATGTAACATAGATGAGGACAACAGTCTGAACGATGGAAATAGTGTAAAGAGTTGTCTTAGAAAATTATACAAACTAGATACTTGAAATTTGAGAGAAACTTATCATTAGTTCTCATCAATGTAACAATGGATAACACTGAAATACATTATAATATAAAAAGAAATGGTAAGTTCAATCTAAGGGAAACAATAATTGAAACAAAGCAAGTTCAGTCGGCCAATGATGACAATTCCAGAACAACGTAACTATAAACAATTTTTTTTTTTTTTTCTATCCTCTGCCAGCCGCTATGATGGAGAAAGCATTACCTCGAACCGTCGCCAGTGAGACACGCTGCAAGAGCAACTCCGTTTCGCTAGGCTCGTTCTTTAATCGAGACGCAATCGCACCAATCCTCCGAAGGAACACCATCGAACGAGGGCCAATAACCCCTGAAGTCTCCACTGCCACAGGAGTAAAAAGAAATCTATCAGCAAGAGAAGAATATTTAGCTATTTTTTTTATCTCTGCGTCTCGGGCGACGAACCCCGGCTCAACTGCGGACTTGATCAAATTACTGGCCGAGAATGTATCAGCACAGGTCGCATCCCATGTAACAATTGGAAATTTCTTAGCTTTATAGTTAAAATGTTATTAATGAAAATTTACCAAAATTTTGATAAAAAATACTGGTGTCTAGTTTTCTTAACTTTTTTTTTTTAAGTCTCTTGCAATGAGCATTTTCCCAGCATCTGCATGCTTCCACAAGAAGGACATTATTATTGCTAGAGATGGAATGAAAAGCAAGTCTCAACAAATTTCTAGGATCTTCATTTTATTATTGCATGAGAGCAAAATGATCCTGAGGTACAAATATACAAAGCCCAATATACCCATCTGTGTGATAAGGGTATATCAGGTATATTCATCACAGCCAAATGTAACTGTGGTGAACAGTTTTGGTAGAAGCAATGTATAACCTTGTATGTGAGACTCGCCTAGAAATATCTTCAGATGGTGTAACCCAGTTTACTCATTTTTTTTTATTTAGGATGTTCCCAAGTATCTAGATAAGAAAATCAACTATGTGATGGCCTCTCCCCTTATGAAAAGATGCACAGTGTGTCATCCCCAAAGTTGGTTTGTTTTGTTTTACGGCATATCATCCTCAATGGGTTATTTAATGCCGACAAAATTTTCATTGTTGGTAATACTTTTTCCTTCAAAAATCTATTTCTGGTAAGAATTTCCCTTCACTGATAATTTTTTTTTTTTTCAAAAAATGTATTGCTGGTAATATTTGTTCTTCAAAAATGTATTGCTGGTATAATTTTTTTATACAAAGTATTTCTGGTAATAAAACCTATTTTTACACTTTCATAGTGTTTTGATCCGAGTTTAGGGGTAAACTATTTTCCCATAGCTGGGAGCCTAACAGGTGCTACCACCCCAAGGTCAGGGTGAACCTGGGAACACCAGCAATTAAGAGGTGGTTCCACGCCCCTCAAAACCTCCTGATTTTGCTGTCAGACGTAGTTTATCATCTTACCCAGGACGTGGATGTAGTTTATCGTCATACTGAGGATGGGTCATCCCCAAAGGGTCATGCCCATCTGGTTAGGCAAACTAACAAGCAAATCTGTGAGTTCAAACAGTATTGACTATAGTAATGCTTAATTCACCAAGACAAAACATGTACATATTAACACTGCTAGTTAATTATGATCAGAAGCCATTAGAGCCATTCTTGCTGTAGTATCAGAGCATTTATCATCATCTTGTTTTTTTTCATTTTTTTTTTTTAGAAAAACTGGTTGTTATGTCTGAGAAATGAGTGTGAGCAAGTCTCCTCAAATCTCTGTATTCTTATTTACTCATTATTATTAAATTTTTCTTTATCTGTACATTTTCAGTAGGTTTTTTCTTTTGAACAGGAGTATAGGTTAAAAACTTGTTTTCTGTTTATAACTATATTTTCAATTTCTTCTAATTCTAATGTCTCTGCCTGAACTGTGAAATATTACTTATTAATTCTTTTTTTCTCCTCAATAGGAGTAGAGATGTGTGTCTATCATCCTGTTCACACTCCTCCCCAGTGTTTTAAACAGGAATAGAGGTTTATCACTTATTCCCAGTTTAGGATTTGGTTTCTGTTTCCTTCTAAAGTCTTTTCATTCTCTTTCACTCCAAGTTGCCCTGTGGGTGTCTTAGTGGCATCATGGCTTTACTTGGGATGGATTGATTAAAATAAAAAAACTTTTTTCATTCTAAGTTCATTAACTTAATAGAATTTAAAGAAAAAATGTCATTTATTTTTCTCCCATAAAAAATGAGTTTCAATTTAAAGAAAAAACAAAAACAACTTTATTTCATCAATACATCAAAAACAAGTCTTCTCACAGACAAGCAATGAAAAGTCCAGTTAGACATTTTCATTTTTTGTTTTTACTCCGACTACTACCACAATCATAAATAATGTTCTCTGCAGCTGCTAAAGTTCCTTTCTGTTGTTACCATTTTCATTCTCATTATATCATAACCTTAATTATATTCCATCTAAATATACTAATAGGATCATCATCTTCACAACACAGATGTTAAGCAAGTCAGTGGATTCATCTCCAGCTCCCATCCCACTAACGCAGGTGTTCCTCAAGGCTCCATCCTAGGCCCTACTCTGTTCCTCATATTTATAAACGACCTTCCTGACGCCATAGATTCCCAAGTCGGCATCTATACTGACAAAACCACAATTTACTCCTGCCTCAAACACAAATCTAGTGATGCTGACAAAGTTAACCTGGCAGCTCAAATTGAAAAGAACCTCCAATCGGTTGTGAAATGGGGCGAGAAATGGATGGTTAACTTTAATGCCTCTAAAACAAAACTGCTCTCTATTAACCACCACAAGGATCCATCCCTGCATCCCATTAGAATGTCTGAAGACAAACTTCTCGAGAGCTCCTCTCTGTGGCTGCTCAGTCTCACGCTGTTCGCAGATCTAAGATGGAACAAATACATCAAGTCAGTTGCATTATCCACCGCAAGGAAAGTTGGTTCCCTGTGCCGAGCCAGGAAATTTTTCTCCCCGGAATCGATC
>OZ038482.1:106776664-106814164 GCA_964036315.1 Acanthosepion esculentum | reverse complement strand
ATTGCACAAGTACTTAGAGCGACAATACTGATGTTGTTCTGTTTATCAGAAACCAGACTTCCAGACAGAGGGTAACTCAAGAAGTGGAAAGTGGTTACAACTTCTTCTGGGTAGGATGACCTGAATCTGCAAAAAGAGCATCTGGCATAGGATTTTCTATAAGAAACAATCTTGTGTCATTACTGGAATCACTTCCAGTTGGTATTTCTGACAGGCTAATGTCTCTTCGCTTACCTATTGGTAAGAATAAGCATGCTACTTTATTTGGTTGTTATGCTCCTACCATGGAGTCTATTGAGGAGGTAAAAGAATCCTTTTACTGCAACTTTTGTGAACTTCTAAGGTGGATGTCATTTTGTGACAAACTTTATGTGAGGGGAGACTTCAATGTTCATGTTGGATGTGACATACTATCCTGGGGTAAAGTCGTTGGAAAATCAAATTCTGCTGTCTCTTTGCAGTGAATTTGATCTTGTAATCACCAGCACAATTTTCCAACAACCAACTAGTTTCAAAACTATATGGTGACATCCTAGATCGGGGCACAACCATCTCATTGACTACATCATCGTACATGGTCGTGATTGCCACGACATAAACCTGACGCAATCACTAGCAATCGGTCAATGTTGGTCAGATTACAAAATTGTTTGCTCACACATGGCAATGCATTTGAAGAAGCCTGTTAGAAACAATTGAAGAAAACTGCCAAAGAAGGTAGACATAACAAAGCTGAAAGACAGGGAAACATTAGACTCTTTCCAAAGATTGTCTGACTCAAAACTTTCATCTCTTGATGTAGGTAATGAAGTTGAATCAGCATAATCTGCCTTACAAAATATACTGTAAACACACAGGCATGTTCAGTTTGATTCAAACGATCCTGAAATTAAATCTCTCCTTGAAAACATGCATAAATGTCATCAGGTCTGGATGGCAGACAAAACATGTCTATCAAAGAAATGGGTATTTAAATCAGCCAAGGGAAAGTCTCAAGCAAAATTGAGAGAGATAGATGAGAGCTGGTGGACAGCAAAGGCTAAAGCTTTACAGGAGGCTGCAGACAGATGTGACTTCAAATCATTCTAGCAAAACTTTAAGGGTGTTTTTGGTCCCATTTCCAGCAGTTTGTCACTAATCTTTTCTTCAGATAACACTCTTTTAACAGATAAAAGCCATGTTGTCAAACACTGGGAAGAACACTTCTCCATGGTCCTAAATCAGGATTCATCTGTTGATGCTGAAGTAATAAACAATCTTCCTCAGAGAACTGTTGTACAAAGCCTTTCTGCTAACCCTTCAACCTTCGAGCTCAAAAAAGCCATCAAATATCTTCTGAATGGAAAAGCCCCCAATGAAGATGGAATTTCAACTGAATTTTACAAATGTGGCACCAATCTTTTGATATGCAAAATTTGTGAATTTTTCAACCTTGTATGGGAAAAAGGAGAAGTGCCACATCAATATAAGGATGTTTCAATTGTCCATTTGTAGAAGTGCAAAGGGAACAGGTGTGAATGTGACAACCATACAGGAATATCTCTTCTTTCAGTTGCTAGCAAAATCCTTGCTTGTATCATCCTGAATAGGCTTAATGAATTTGTCTCAGAATCAGCATTACCAGAGACCCAGTACAGTGTTCACTCTGGTAGAGGAACTGTAGATATGATCTTTTATCTCCAGCAGGCTCAGGAATAGGCACAAGAACAAAACAAAGATCTATTTGTTGTTTTTTGTAGACTTCGCAAAGGCTTTCGATACTGTATCTTGAACTACTCTTTGGAAAGTGTTGTCAAAATTAGGTGTTCCAGAAAAAATACTCCATATTATTATCCCCTTTCACAAAGGAATGAAAGCTTTTGTAAGATTGGGAAGTGAGCAATCAGACACCTTTTTTGTCTCCAATGATACAAAGCAAGGTTGCATTCTTGTTCCTCTTTTCTTTGCACTTTTCTTTTCTGCTATGCTTGAAAAATCATTCTCTGACTTAATTGAAGGAATCCATGTTGACTTCAGAATGAGTGGAGGTCTATACAATCAACAATGTTTTAAAGCACAATCAAAACTTGATCTGCAGCTGGTATATGATCTTCTCTTTGCAGATGCTGCTGCTCTATCAGCACACAGTCTAGAAGACATTCAAATTATCCTTGATAAATTCTCTGAAACAGCAAAAGCATTTGGACTCACTATCAACATAAAGAAAACTGAGCTAATGTATCAGCCAGTACGAGGAAATCCATCTCTCACAAATCCTTCCGTTTTCATTGAGGGTACAGTATTAAAAACTGTTGAGGCGTTTTCATATCTTGGATCAACAGTCTCTTCTGATGGAAAAATGGACAGAGAAATCCAGTCCAGAATAGCCAAAGCCAGCACAGCATACAGTAATCTTAAACATAGGTTATGGAACACCAAAGACATGTCTCTCAGAGTAAAGATTGACATATACAGATCAGTTGTTCTCAACCCTTCTCTGTAGTGTTGAAACTTGGACCCTGTACTGCAAACACATAAATCAACTTGATGCCTTTCACATGTGCTGTCTTCATGCCATATGTGATATAAAATGGGATGACAGTCAAGAATAGTGCAATACTGAAGAAATGTAACACTATCACAGGTAATAAAATCATTCTAGCAAAGACAAAACTTTGGTGGGCTGGTCATTTTGTGAGAATGGATGAGCATAACTTCCAAAAACGGTGGTGTATGGACAACTGCCACACTCCAAGCATTCAGTTGGACATCCACTATTATGCTACAAAGACAAATGAAAGACTTGAAACATCTCAACTTTGATCTGAAAACCTGGGAAGCCCAAGCATCAAACCAAAAGGAGTGGTATAAGATATGTTTCATTAAGTTAAAGGATTTTGAATTGACTGAAGCACCGTGATCAGCTTCGTCAAGCTCTAAAGCAGTGACGCCATCAAAATCCTGCTTTAACAAATTTCGTCTGTCAATGTAGCTTTGTCACCCGCAGCAAGGCTGGGATAGTATCACACTTAAGAAAGTACAAATGAAATATGTCTTTTCCTTACCTGATTTTCTCCACAATAGCCCCTGCTAGCATGCATAAGTGTACAACAAAAGGCACCATCCACTGCTGACACTCATTTATCGTTCATGATAGGAGAGTCCACCACAAACTAAAAAATTAAAATATAAATATAAAAAAAAATGACTTAATCATATTTGAAAGCCTCTTTAAGAAAATCTTAATGTATTTTATAAAATAAGAAAAAAATAAATCAAAATGCCAATTGTATTGTAGTGTATTGTAAATTAACCAGACTGCGATGACATGTTCTCATATAAGGAAGCTTGTATCAACAGACAGAAATTTCAAACCCACACATAACCTTAACCGATACTTTGCCACCATAAATTATACTTGTATCCTCATTCGTCAAAAAAACAACACCACTTAAAAAAAATTTTTGTATTCTCTTTCCCCCACCAACTTAAACTATACAATAATTCAGCTTATATAAAAAGAGTAAATCATATTTTTTTTCGAAATACATATGTTATTTATTTGTATATCTATCTATCTATCTATCTATCTATCTATCTATCTATCTATCTATCTATCTATATCTATATATATATATATATATATATATATATATATAGTGTATTGGGGCAGCAGATCATTATTCAAACATATATTGTTAAATATAACAGACAATAAATGTCTATTATGTTTGATCATAAGCCGTTCTAAGCTTTATATTGTGGCTTTAGTTTTGAGAGAAAATAAAGACAAAAACTGTCCAACATTTGAATATTTTTTTTATAATGCCATTCTTTGATCTAAGCTTTCAGCTCACATGAACCATTATCAAAGTGGTTATATGGACAATACAACAGAGATGTTCACCATCAAAGATGACATCATGTTATGTTTACATAGATGTTTGCTATGTGACAATAATGGTCACGGAATAGCAGATGCAGGTCATAAATTTGTGATGTGGTTCTGTCACCTTTCTGATCTTAGTTCCATGAAACACCATTTCTTAGAAAAAAATATCTACACAGACATGACAGAATTGAATAGACACCAAGATAAATTTTATTTCTGATTTTTTTTAATAACCAAGATAAATTAACTTAGATTATTTGATTAAAATTGCAGATAACAATACTGGAACATGCCACGAACCAAAGGAGCATCAGACCTATCCGAATTTCAGCGAAGACGTATCGTGGGCCAACATGAAGGTGGTCTTAGTCAAAGAAAAATA
The DNA here is from genome assembly GCA_964036315.1 of Acanthosepion esculentum. Lineage (NCBI taxonomy): Eukaryota > Metazoa > Mollusca > Cephalopoda > Sepiida > Sepiidae > Acanthosepion > Acanthosepion esculentum. Next base: position 106,809,911 of record OZ038482.1, on the reverse strand, counting down.
TCTGAAAATCTTTCAATACCCCTTTCTACTGTTAATAGAGTGATTGTACAATTCATCAGAGAGGACAAGAAGTGCACAAAACATCATCCAGGCCGCCCTGGGCCCTCTGAAAGAACCATGCGTCTTGTCGAAAGAAATGTTGAACAGGATCCACGTTGCAAGGCCTCTGACATAGCAATACAAGTTGATGTCAGTCCCAGAACAGCTGTCAGGTATCTTCACAAGCTGGGCTACTATGGCATAGCTGTGAGAAGGAAACCACTTCTCTGTTCAGCCAATATCAAATGCAGAAAGGATTAGGCTCATGAGATGGTGGAGGGACCTATGACCTTTTGGACCACTGTCATTTTCTCTGATGAGTCAAGATTCGCATTATTTTCTGACAGTGGAAGTGTATGGGTATGGAGACTCTGTAGTCAAGAGTTTGATTTAAAAAGACTGCAGCCAACGGTGAAACATGGGGTGCAATTTGGAGTGATGGTTGTTCAGAGCTTGTGGAGTGTGAAGGAAACATTAATTCAACCAAATATGTTTCTATATTAAAGAAAGGGCTCCTTCCAATATTCTCAAGTTGTAGAATGAGCAAAGTTGACTCCTTATTTATGGAAGATGGAGCTCCATGTCACACTGCTCAAGCAACGCAACATTGGCCAAGTCAGTTCCCAGATATTAACCCTATTGAACACCTTCGGGGCATATTAGATTGAAAACTCTGCAAAAAGAACAGGAAGCCATCTTCTAAGCCTGAACTTTTAGGATTATTGTGTGAAACATGGCAAGAAATCCCTCAAGATGATATTCATGAACTCATCGCTAGCATGCCTAGAAGGGTCCTTGCATTAAAAAAAGCAAAAGGGATGTCAACCAAGTATTAGTTATTAAATTTATGACCATTTATAATAACTTCATTTGTATGAATTACTTGTTTAATAAAATAAACGGTTTCTGTGAGCATCTATTCAATTCTGTCATGTCTGTGTACGTACATAATATTAAACAGATATTAGTTGATAACAAAACAATACTCACACATATACACAGTAAAAAGAACCTTAAGATATTGAAGGCTGTCTACATTTAAAAAAAAGCCACCCACACTCAACAAAATTACATTTCCAACCAGTCACAACATATTGTATAGCTGGCCACTCGTATTCGATGATACCCGTCTACTAGGGTGGCTAGCCAATCTCTATTGCAGACACTTGCTCATGTGCATTTTTGTGTTTGTTCAACACCCACAGAGCCCACCTGTGGTTTATGCTGCAACTATGCTGAGTAGACCTTACAGTTTCTGGGAAAGAGCATGTTATCTAGTGTGATCATCAATTTGAACAAGACCAGCATGCTCAAGCCTTCAGCCATGATGACTTGTGACTTAATGCTAACACAGCTATCAATGACCCCAAGGGTTCCATCTACTCAATTTTACTCACAAGGCTTGGATCAACCCATGGTATGGTTTTCAGGTACTTTCCAAAGGTGTCACACGCTGGGATCAATCCTGCCAGTCTGATAACAACAGGAAGTCTTCTTCCTGACAAATCAACCATGGTGAAATTCGAACCCAGGTCCCATGGTCCGAATGCAAACATTCTAACCACTCGGCCACATGTTTCTGTTGATAACATTTCCTTCTCACATGGTCATGCATGATGTCATAGAACTGCATTACGAATTTACAAGTGAGAAGTGCAAGAAAAGAAACTGTTAGCATAAAACATACATTTAGCCAACTCAACTGTAAATTGATAAAATCTTGATGCCTGTCTAGTACTGCACATAAATTCAAAATGTCTAGCTACCATAGCAAAGATTTTGTCTGAAGAATTACCATGAAATTATTTATGAAAACGGCACAGTGACGCAACTTCATGGTGGTGAGAAAGTGATTGTAGCCGAGATCAGGAAGAATAATATTGCTGATTCTTCTTTAGCTTCTATCAAGGAGCTCCAGACCATATGTGGTAGCAATATTCTAAGCATGGACAAATGGTAGACTTATAGATATGTAGGATATATTCTGGAGAGAAAAATTGCCTCGCATGACACAGTGAACCAATTTGACCTAGCAATTGATTCAAAATAGTCATCCTGCTTCATGTCAGCTGAGAATATTAGCTGGACAGGTTGCAACAAATCAGTTTCCTGGAGATTAGCATCAACGATGCTAAAAGAGAAGAGAAAGCAGAGAAGTGTGTTGCAGGTCATTAATGGAGAGCAGTTTAGTTTTTGGAGGCATTAAAATTAACCAGCCATGTTTTGCCCCAATTGACAACAGTTTTGAACATCTGCTGCCAATTTTTAACCTTATCAAACTGATCAGATTTACTCTCAAGACAGGTGTGACCATTCAGGATAAATTTCATTTTCACAATTTGATAGGAAAGACTGGATCAGTTCAAAAAATTTTCCAGAGATACCATAACTTCTCAGCTTGCAAAGAAGACCTGTATGCCAAACTCTGTCGAAAGTTTTCAAGATGTCCAAAGCTACAGCTCTGGCTTAACCATTTTTATTTAGATCATGATAGACTCTGCAATTATCATCAATACATCGGCAGTTGACCTGGAAAAACGAAAGCCATATTGCTTATCCCCAAAAAAAAGGCTTTACAATGATGCCATCAGGTCCACATGCTTTGTGGGGATCTAGTTTAGAGATTATAGCAGAAGCCATAAAAGGGTTTATTTGCATATCACTCAACAGAGACTCAGTCCAAATTGGGAAGTTAGGCAGAGATACTCCAGATCAGTAGAGTTTAAGGATAATTTACAGGTGAAGCATTCAGCTTTATCTGCAGATGATGTTAACATCTCAAATTGATTGAAGAGAGAAGGAATAGAGACCTTACACTTATTTAATACATTATTACAGAGCTGCCATTAATCGCAAAAGCCCAAATTGTTAGATGTAATGCAGATGCCTCATTCTCTGAGCAAACAAAGACTTAGCTCCTTCAAGGACTCGTTTACATTTATTACAAGCAGTGATGAATAGGTGTCTGTTGTGACAGGAGCTGTCTTGCTAGTATAGTTGAAAATAGTGATTTCTGTTAGCTATAGCAATCAGGCATGCTGGTGTGAACCATGGAGAAGATTGGGGTTTCATCTAGCATTTCATAGAAGGAATAAATGCATCCATGCCAGCTTTGACCCAAGAATATACTTTAGTGGTGCAATTCTCAATGTGAAGTTTAAAGATGTCAGTCCAAGGAGCATCACAAAGAAAATCATGGAGTGAGTCCCAATCAGCATGCTGGTAACAGAAAGAGGTCTTATGAATAGGAGGTTCCAGTTTAACAGATGGCTGGAATGAAATACCAGTAGATACTACAGAGTGATCCAAGTTTCCAAGAGGGCAGTGTTGCGAAACTCAGCAAGAGTGAGGAGAGAAGGTAAGAAATAAATGAAGTAGAGAAGCCTGTTGCTCAGTTTTGGTAGGAAAACAAGTAGAGAAATCCACAATTTGAGTAAGGGATTCAATGTTTGAATACCAACAACATTAGTAACTTTAGAATGTTTAAATCATGTTGTGGTGCACATTAAAATCACTGAAGACAAAAATATTCTCAGATGGATTGATAGAGAGTGTCCTTTCTATACTATCAGAGATTATGTCTAATATACTGCAGTCCTGAGAAGATGGGGAGTGATAAAGGAAAAAGAGATAGCTAATAGAGTGTAATAATGGAAAATGAAAGCACATGAAAGAGTTGTCTGGGAACTTGAGAGACACTTCCCTTACCATCATTATCCTGGATGTAAATGTGAATGCTGGCATCTTTTCATCAAAGGAGAAAATATCTGGCAACTGTTCCAAGAGAAAAGATTCTATGCTGCCGAAGTTGGAACAGATACCATGAATACTGGAGAAAGAATGGTTATCAGAGGTAAGTGTTTTTTTTTGTTTACTGGTTTACTTATATTTCTTTTCATTGTTTGTCATGAGATTTGTGTTTAGAAAAAGAAAAGGCCAACATAATTACTATCTGTCATCCATGGTGATACAATATAGCCATATTGTGGCTGAGACCAGAGCATAATGTGGGACTACAAATACCCAAATATTATGTGACTGTTGATCAGAGCAAACCACTCTAAGCGCTACCAAAGAGTTTGGGCTCCTAATGACCAGTCAGAAGCAGCAGCCAGAAAACTGTTAACTCAATACCCTGTAAGTCACAACCACTGTTTAGTCTGAACACCAAAAAGTTAAGACAGTTAAAACATTATGGTTCTGGTAGAAGAAAGAACTGGAAAACCATATCCTCAACAGGGAACAAGAGCTGATCATCTATCCCTATTCGATAGACATGGGAGGAGTGTCGGCCAGGTGATAAGTGAGCCTATCTACTCTTATTAACTTGTTACAGTGCAGGGGATGGGTGATTTTATCAAGGGGTCAGCACTAGGAAGGATGCCAAATAAGGCTGTAGACCTCAACCAGTCCTGGAGGAGATTATTGCATGATTAATATTCTGGAGGAATTGATAGTATATCAAGAACAATTTATGGGGAAATTATTATGATATGGCTAAACTATGAAAAGATAGTTCATATTAAGTTTTAACTTAACTCTGATGTCTCATCCCAGTTAAAAAGAAAAAAAAAACATAGGAAAAGTCAGCAACTCTGAAATAAATTTTGATATCCTGTTATATATATATTTATATTATGTGATTTGTGTGTATATATATATATATATATATATATATATATATATAATTTCTTCTGTATTCTCTGCATTTGTGTGATATAAACTTTCTTCTGTATTCTGTTTGTGTGTGCACATATATATATCTATTATGTAATTTGTGTGCATTTATATATATATATATATATATATATATATATATATATACATACACACACACACACACACACACACACTAGCTGAATTACCCACACCTTGCTGTGCATCACACATTCTTTTGTAAAATATGATTGATTGTAAAATATTGTTATAATTTGTGGAGAAAAATGATGCATTTCAGTATTACTCAATGATCTTTCCAATGTGACCTCCATCTTTTGGCTTTCTCCTATATTTAGGTTAGGAATAATTCCCTTGTGCAAATTTAAATTTAATTTAAATCAAAAGGTAAAAGTTTTCTGTGGGGGTTTGTGCAAAAACAGCTTGTTCTAACCCTATTCATATGTATTTGATGCAATACTTGATTGAATAAATTGATGAGTAGATTTCAACGTTGATATGACAGTTAAATTGTCACAACAAATATGTATTGTAAGGCACTACCCACTGATTGGTGATTTCTTGCTCAACTTGACGTACATATTGTCTCATTTTGATCTTGCCAATGTAACCTCCATCTTCTGGCTTTCTCCTATATTTTGAATAAGAGTCATTCCCTTGTTTAAATTTAATTTAATTCAAAGGAAAAAAATATTCATATGTATGTTATGTAATTAGTATATATATATATATATATATATATATATATATAATGTGTGTGTCTATTATGTAATGTAATTTGTATATACACTTTATACCAAAGACGGATATGCAATGTGATCAGTCCTAACTTGGCAGCTCAACTGCACTCACATTCTCACAGACATGATGTGCCTTCCATCTGTCTATTCTACAAATATTTCTATGGTAACTGCTCTGACAAGCTAATTTCACTGCTGCCCTAACTGCATCATACTAGGTTGGCATCTCGATCACACCCTTTTTCTTTTAAAATGGTTGAATGTAACCACCACTTCTACTCAAACAGCTTCTTTCGCACTCCCCGACAGTGGAACACTCTCCCTCATACTTGCTCCCTGACAACTATAATCTTCAAAAATTTAAATGTAATGTCAATTGACATTTTCTGTTGCCTTGATCCCCATTTTTGCTTTTATCCTTTCCTCTATCCCCCCACCTATACCCAGTCTTTTCTCTTACTTTCACTGTCTGGCATTTTAGTGGCACTCCTGCTTTGCTTGGGTGAATGCTTATAAAAAATATTATGTAATTTACATACATACATACATACATATATATATAATGTAATTTGTACACACACACACACACACACACACACACACACAGACATATATATATATATGTAATTTGTGCGTGTATATATATATATATATGTAATTTGTGCGTGTATATATATATATATATATGTAATTTGTGCGTGTATATATATATATATATGTAATTTGTGCGTGTATATATATATATATATATGTAATTTGTGCGTGTATATATATATATATATATATATGTAATTTGTGCGTGTATATATGTAATTTGTGTGTATATATATATATATATATATATATAAATATATATATGTAATTTGTGTGTATATATATATATATATAAATATATATATGTAATTTGTGTGTATATATATATATATATAAATATATATATGTAATTTGTGTGTTTGTGTGTATATATATATAGATAAATATATATATTATGTAATTTGTGTGTGTATATATATATATATATATATATATATATATATATATATATATATGAGATAACGATATATAATTTTGTATAATTTTATATATCAACAAACAGTATTTAGAAAAATATGACAAACCTAAAAATTTGACACTCACAGGACATACTGATGGTAAGAGTGATAGAAGGAAACATTGAGTAACCTTCCGAACAAGCTTGTGTAAATGGTTGGCCAAACAGAGAATGGGTGGGATAGTGAAAAGAGGAATCAAACTAAGAGTTACAAAGAATAGGAAGTTGTGGAGAGTTCTTTGGAATATGTGACAGCTAGTTTCTTTAAATTTCCAGCACTCTTTTTAATTGTCTTTACATTTTCATCAGTGCCATGGTCTGAATCATGCCACTTCTCCCGCATGTCTCAAATATGTTCACTTTTTACTAATGTCTTTAAGAACATTTCCCAGTGTTCCCATGAATATATTTATTACCTTCATATTTTTACATCATTTTTTTGCAGCTCTTGGGTAAGGTTTTTTCACTTTTTTAAATACTTCCACTCTCTTTCACTTTCAGCCAGAAGTTGATTGGAATGGCTACATTCACACTTGTTGCTATTAGTATTATCTAGAGCTTCGGTATGATTTTTGTATTAAATAACATATAGATATTGATATGCCACTAAACAAAATCAACCAAACCAAACTTTGGCTACTTCATTATTTAAATTTAACAAAAGCAACCCTCTAACACCTAGCCAAGATACTCAAACATTACTCCCACTCATGAGCAGTACCTAAACTTGCAAGTAAGGTCCAGTTAAAATTACCTTCTGATTAAGTAATGCATACTGCTCGCAGCCTCTGATTGGGGATATTCCCAAATATCATGATGTGAGTTGACCTCACGTTTCACTTTCAGTTACATACTGTGATCTGCTCTGGCTACATCTACAATCTAAACTATCTTTTTTTCTTTGTTTATGATGACTAGATCTAATCTTCTATCCTGGATTAGGTGATCTGATTGAATTCACATAGAATTTTACTTTTTCTACTCTCTTTTAACTTGTGCTTGGTATGGTTTAATCTAAGTTATATGCGCAATTCTTTTCAGGTCACCATTCCTCCCCAGTCATGTTTATTTTTGTACTTTCTCTAAGCACACTTGTTACATTCATTAATTACAGTTATTCCTAACCGATATCTTATTTCATGCTCCACCTTGACTAAAAAATTAAATATCTGAGTATGTATAAAGATTTTTTTATAATTAATCAGTTAAGCCTTCACATGACTCTGTTTCAGCCATGAATTACTTTTAATTTTTTTCATAGAAAAACTCCAAATTGTGCCCTGAAATTGTTCAAATTGATACCCTGTGGGGCATTGACAATTTATGAAGGGTTCCACTCTCGATGAGGCTCCTTGCTTTGAGTATCTATTGGGGATCAAATTCATTCCAGACCTCAAATGGAATATATATGATCCAAGATGCTCAAAAAATAGTCAGTTCATTGTACTGCTCCAGAAAGTAACTTTACAAGAGTCAGATTAAACCAAAAATAGTGTTGCTGCCATATCTGAGCTGGAGCTGAAAATTCTCCCATTCTAGCTTTGATAGAGTTCAAGGTCATATCCTTGTGAGGGATATCATTTTCTACCCTGTTGCCTCTTTCCCACAAACACAACATTGCAAACTTGTCACTATTTCTCTGCTAGATGAGCTCAATTCTTTAGCTCCACCAGTTTAGACAATTACAGCTAAGATACGTCATGTTAGGTCCACAATGTTGAACCACCCTCATTTTCTCTCTATTCCTGTTGTAAAGAGGAAGTTCCACTCAGACTGTTCTTCCTAAGAACCCCCACCTTTTGGAAAAGTCTCCTGCATGGATACTTTCCTGAACACTACAATTTTAACCTTTAACCTTCTGGAGATTATTTTGTTTACAAAGCAAAAATTTATCTATCTTGCCACTGCATGTGATTCAGATGAATGAATGAATGAATGAATGATAGTATGTTTGAATTTTGCAATTGTGTTGTCATATCCTGCTATGGCAACAGAAAATGACTGTCACTGAAATTAAGTAGTGCAGTAAAGGAGCCTTGCAAAACAATGTAGTGGAAAGACAAGTAGTGAATAATGCAGAGTGTTAACGGTTAATGTCTTCAAATCAAGGGTCAGATGTTATCTAACCTCCATATCTTCATAATTTTCACTTCCTACTTCCTCCATTTACATTTGCATTGCACACCTTATTCAGTAAGCTTTAGTGGTTTTTGAGCTTTGTATTAGATGAACAGTAGTAAAATAAAAAAAATGTTGACCATTTTCATTATTACTATTATTCAGATAATTCACATTATAATGCAGTAATGTACTGTGCCAAATTGTATATATTCTTGACAAGAGGATATCTCTTCTTGAATATTATTATTACTTTACTATTATAATTACCCACATTATCATATTATTCCTTATGCCAAATTGTATATATTCTTGACAATAGGATATCTCTTCTTGAATATTATTATTACTTTACTATTATAATTACCCACATTATCATATTATTCCTTATATTTTTTTCCTTCAGTATTATCACCACTGTTACTCTTTTTTTTCACAAAAAATAATCCAAGGTTTCTTGACTTAATAATTATTAATATAATCATTGTTATCATTAAAAGTAATGATAGATGTTATCAGTGCCACATGGCAATATTACAGGTGATAACAAAAGATAGATTAGCAGTTCTGGTATAATTTATTTAATCACTTTAAAAAAAACAAAAACCATTATATCTATTGCCTTATACTTTGAAGAAACTTTTAACTGGCCAGTCTGGACCAAAAGTTATTGTCACATATATACAAATTATTAATTCTTCAGACCTAAGTCAGTACAAATATAAGAGAAGCTGTAGCCTGACAGAAGTTTTCCAGATATCATGTTCAAGCGATGTTATTAATAGAGAACCACTGCATTAAGTACATTGGAAAAGAATGACATTAGATTAAATAATAGATATTTGTTGTACAAAAAAAATACTTTTCTCATCATCAGACTTATTGATGTACCTCCATCAGTACCTATATTCACACACATGCACAAACGCATAAACTATTTTCATACATATGTTTCATCATTGTTATGCACTCACTTTCCCACACATGTGCGAAAACTCATTCCCACACATAGTTTCGCATATTCTTCTCCTTAAATATGGTTGATATCAAAAACAGAAATTCACAATCTCATTGATAAAATTTCTCGTATTTGTATCCATTATGACAAGTCATTCTCCCATGTATATAGTGCTGATTTACCTATAAGTTTGGTAGGCTAAAGCTTTAGGTTTCATAATTTGAGAGAACTCCAGCTGAGCTATTTTTGGCATTGTTATAGTGTTATAGGGCCCAACTACATGAATAGATGGGGGATTGGAGAGATTCGCAAGTGAAATTACATGCGCACACACACACACACACACACACACATATATATATTGATACACAAACGTTTTTCTTATAATAAACAAGTTTTTTTCAAAAATGAAAATAATTCTATCTCATTTTAACAGATATATTTACCAAAATTACACAGATATAAATATATATATAATGTGTGTGTGTGTGTGTGTGTGTGTGTGTGTGCAATATATAGATAAATAAAAATTCATTGACTATATTTCACAGACACAGATCCTCATATATATATATATATATATATATATATATATATATATATATATATATATATATATATACACATTAACAGTTACAGTGAACAACTTTTTTTACACTCTGCATCCACACATGCATATATATATATATATATAGGGAAAAGGTTATAACTGTTCCAATGAGAGAAAAATGTATATTTTTAAAAAAAGAGAGAAACTACAAACGTTTTTTGTTATAATGTGGATTTGTTTTAGTGTATGTATTATATTTTATTCCTCATATTTTTGCTACACATGTTTCCAGTGTTGTGATCTTCTTCAGGCATATGAAAAGGAATCAATTTTTAAAGGAATAAAATTTCCTTATGTTCTTTTAATGCTTCATTGTTCATTTTCTGTTTTTGCAGTGAGCCTTGGTCTCATTTTTTTGACTGTTGGCTAAAGAATTTCTGCCTAGCAATAATAAAATCATTAGGTTTGGTGTTAGTGGTGGCGATGACAGATGCCCCCTATCCCCACATCACCCTGGAGACTGTCAAATCTATTTCTATTTTTGTGCGTGTCCCTACTAGCTTGCACATGAATCAGCATACACATAAATGTATATATATATATATATATATATATATATACACACACACACACACATACACATTCTTTCTGTGTTGCATAGGGCTTACGTGTGTGCTCGTGAGTAGTCTATCTGTTTTTGCCAGTGTATGTATATATATTTTTGTTCTCCATAGATACCTGTTTGCGTGTGTGTACATGTATGTATGTGTGCGGTCCAACCAGTGTATCTGACCATAATGTGTGCATGCCATGTGTCCATGTGCATGGGGTTATGTGCTGGTTTAAATTTGTCTATAAAGTTTTTTTCTTGGATTTGTAAGAAAGAATAGTTGTCCGGTATATTGGCATAATTTTAAATTTACCTTGATTGCATTCATAGATGTGTTGCAATACAAAGAATTTTCTGTTCTCAGGTGATTTGATGTTGCTTTTGTGAAGGGCAACATTGTTGTTCTGTGCTTGTCTGATGCCTTTATATTACTTCTTGCATTTTGTGCATTGATCACATTTTTGGAATTGCAGTTTTAATTTTTATTTACTGTGAATATAGTTGTGGGGTTTTCAAAGGTGTAGGAGTTCCCTTCTATAATGGCATCACAAACCCCAAATCTTGTTGCATTTTGTGACCCCTGTATATTGTGTTGGTTAAATTTCAATGAGCTTAATATGTATTTGCTTTTAATTATTTTGGTTGTTTTTAGTATATTTTTCATTTTGTCATTCTTGTTAATTAGGTTTAGATTTCTTGTAATTTCGGTAAATAGTTCTGGATTGTTCTTATTGTATGTTGAGACATATACTAGGGTTTGTTCAACGTTATGTGTTTTGGGATTTCGTAGTTGGTCCAAAGGTGTTTTTTCTGCTAGTTCAAAACCTTTGTTTACTAGTGTTGTGGGGTAGCCTTGCTTTTTTAGAGTTCTATATAGTTCTTCTAGGAGGGTTTTTCTGAGGTGTTTGTTGGTTACTATAGTGCAAACTCTACATGCTAGGGAATAGAGGATGGATTTCAGACAGCTTTTTGGGTGATGGCTCATTAAATGAAGATATTGTTGGGTGTCTATAGGTTTGTGGTAGATATCTGTGATTATATGTTTTGTTTTTAATTCTAATGAGTATATCTAAAAATGGTAATTTGTTAAAATTATATTCTTGGGGGAACTTGATTTTTGAGTGTAAGTTCTGAAGTAAAGTGTAGAATCAGTTATTATCACCCCATGAGGATTTCCAGAATATGGAGCAATCATCTAAACATTGTTTCCAAGATTTAGTGAAGTGGATTTTTATATTTTCCCCATATATTTGTTCTATCTTTTCATACAGGTTTTCCTCAGGCAAGCTAATGTTAGGGTGGCATATGTTTGTGCCGTTTTTGTTCCCATTGTGGTATCTAGGGTTTGGATATAGTTTTTCTTGTCAAATTCAAATGCGTTATTGTTTAGAATCAGGTCTATACTATTGATAATGAATTCCTTAGTAAATCTGGGATGTAGTGTTTCTGGATGTTTTTCAATCCAGAATGAGATTGCCTGTTTACCTAATTCATGGGTTATGTTGTTATAGGCTACTCATGTCAAAAGTAGTCATAAATGTTCCTGGATCAACTTTTTGTGGTATGGAGCTAAGGAAGTGGATACTGTCTCTGATGTAGCTTTTAATATGCTTTGTAAATGGTTGTAGTATTGTGTCTATTAAGTTACTAAGTTTGCTAGTTGGACAGGCTGGTCCTGCTACTATGGGTCTGAATGTAAGGTCACTGGGGTTTGGGATGTTAATGTAATTAGATTTTTGTGTCTGGATAGCTGCTTTTATTTCACTTGATTTGTGAATTTTTGGTAGTCTGTAGAAATTACTTGTTTTTGGTGCAAAGTTTATTAGGAAATCCTTTTCTTTTTTTGTTAATATTTTGTTATGTGTCAAGCAGAGTTTTGTAATTTTTTATATAATAGTTTTGTCTATGTTGGTGTCAATTAATTTGTAGTTGTTCTTATCCCCTAGTGCTTCTAGAATTTTTGTTTTATAGTATATTTTGTCCATGATCACTATAGTGCTGCCTTTATCTGCTTCCTTTATAATTATGTTGTTATTTTTATGGATGCTCTCTGAGGCTTGTCTTTGTTTGTATGTAAGGTTGTTGAATAGTTTGGATATATTTTTGTAGGTTGAGGTTACAGAGTTTTTCAAAATATATGTTTAGCTCAATTGTATTATTATTTTTGTTTAGAAAGAAATTGGATTTATTTTTTACTAATGATTCATCTAATATTTTTGTTATTATTACATGTTTCTTTTAGTCTGAACTTGCGTTCAAATTCTATAAGGTCTTGTTGTAGGTCTGTTATATTGCTTTTTGGAGCAGGGTGGAATTTTTGGCCTAATTTTAATAGGTTGATTTTTGTCCTTTGTAAGTGTATACATAGGTTGATTATTTTGGGTTTTGTGTTATCGAAACTGGTCTTCTTGTTCAGACTGGGTCCTCTAAAAAATAATGATTGTTTCTTTCCATATATTTCAGGTTTTTCAAGAAATAACCTCTCCCTACATGTTTTGGGTTTTCTAGCCGGTGAGAATTTCTCTTGGTAAAATTGGGGTTGTTGTCTCTAGATGGCTCTGTATAAGTGTGTATGTTGTTATAAGGCATGTTCCAAAAGCTTCTGGATTTTTTGTTTCTGTATGTATTGTATGTGTAGATTTTCAAGGAATTTTTATTGTGTAAGGTGGTATTTGTAAGTGTTGTATTTGTGAATGTGTGTGTATTCTGACCTATGTTTGTTTGTGTTATGATGTGATGGTATGGTGTAAAGGTTTTTTCTGTGTGCTGTTAAATATATTTTTGTAATTGTATTTGTTGTGTGGGAGTGTTTGTGTATGGTAGTATATATTAGGGTTCTAATTTTGTGGACTTATTTGCAAGTGGTAGTATGTATTAGGGTTCTTACCTCTGTTGTGTGGTTTTCTCTGTATTTGCTGATGTTGCACGTAGTTGTTTTGTGTTGAGCATTGTGTTTTGTTTTGATTATGGATCATGTTTTTTAGTTCTGTCTCATTATCCAATTTTTTTCTTTCTTGGTAATGTTTTCAGCCAGGTTATCTTTCTTTCCAAGATATTCCAGGATTTTTCCTCCTCCTCTTTGCATTTTGACTCCCATAATTCTGATAGGAATAGGTGAGTTTCTATGGGACAGAGTTCCTTGATTTTTGTCAATAATTTATTATCAATTTTGGTGTATTTTTTTGTGAAGTGTATTGTTTTGTCTTCCTGTATTTCAATTTGGGTCTGCATTTTTGCTAGGCTCAGTGTATTTTTTATTCATTTTTGTTTTTCTGTGTCTTATGGATTGACTTTTTTTTCATGGAATTTCCTTAGAATAAATGTTTCCTCCATTTCTATGAATGTTTTGTATATTGTGGTTTCTTTATTTTTGATGGCATTGAAAAATGCTAGTATTCTTTGATTAAGTAAGTTGTCTCACATCCAGAGATTCTGTCTCTTTGTTTTGTATGCTTCCTCTTGGATGTGTAATTTTTTGATATTTTCTAGGTATCCACACTGCATTTTGAAATATTCCATCAGAGTTTCTGTGTTGCAGTTGTGTTCCCTGCTTTGTTGTGATGTAATTTGTAGAAGTATAATGTCCATTTATTTTGTTCAATTTTTGTATTTCTTCCTCCAGAAGTTCCTGTTTATTGTTGGTAATTTTGTATAATTCAAGTTCTTCCATAGTTTTCTTTTCTGTTCACAGCATTCTTTCTTCATAGTTATATATAGGGAAAAGGTTATAATTGTTCCAACAAGATATATATATTAACAACACCAGCTTCTGTAGGACTGATGAGATTATACTCCTATGCAAATCAAGTGCACAAAAACCTAAGAAAGAACTAAAACTAAGAAAAAACCTAATTAAATTCTTCAAAGACCATGGTCTGAGCAATACCACTACCACCACCAATGCTAAAATAATCAATTTTCTGGGTGTAACATTTGAATTATCTAATGGGCGTTTATAAACCATATACTAAAGTTCTATACAACCATAGATACATCAGCAGTCTAACCACCATCCTAGATTACTAAATAATTTATATAAATCTGTCCAATTTAGGTTGTCCACCAACTCTAGCAATAAGGATATTTTTGACAAACATGAAGGCAAATATATAGAAGTACTATAATGTAATAACCATAAATTAACCTTGAATTTTTAGCCAATAGCAATAATGACATCAACAAACTAAAATGCCACAAACGCAATATAATATGGTTTAATCCGCCTTTCAATCAAAATGTCAAATCTAATATCAGAAAAATATTTTTGAATTTAATTCATAAACACTTCAGTCATTTCTCAATGCTAAATAAGATTTTCAACAAGAACAATGTTAAATTATCAACCCGTATATATCACAGCACAACTGTTCCATTCTAAACAAGCACTCCAACAACCTACAAAACAGTAACATCTCTGCAACTAAGGAATGCAACTGCCAAAAAAACAAACCCTGCCCATTAAATGGCAGATGTATGACTAAATTGTTAGTCTATAAAGCTGAAGTAAAATATGACAATGGGGTCAAGTTTTATGTGGGCTCTATGGAAAACCATTGAAAATCACACTTCTACCACCACCAAATAACATTAGGCAATATCAAATATTGTAACAGCACTAGCTTCTCTAAATTTTTATGGAAACTGAAAAGCAGGAATAAAAACCCAACCATCACCTGGTAATGTGTGACAAAAGCTAAACCCTTCAGTAGGAAAGGCAATGGATGTAACTTACGTCTTTCTGAAGAATTAATGATCCTAAAAATAAGAACAATCCAAATCTCTTAAATGAGAGAAGTGAGTTAATAAGCATCTGCTTGCATAGAACCAAATTTCTACTTAAGCACATTGAATCAGATTAATATGGTCTAGTCGAGCCCAGTGATCAGAAATACTAATATTGATATTATTTATTATTATTATAACTATTTTCATTAATATTTTTATTATCTTTACTATATAACTTTTGTTAATGTTATTATTAGACTGCAATGCATTTAACATTAATTCTAATTTATTATTTTCATTCTTACTATTTTACTATATAACCATTATTATTGTCTTTATCTTACTTTTACTCTTACTATCAGCAAGGTGGTTTGTTTTATTATTATAATTATTTTTTATGTTTTCATTTTTATTTTATTTTTATTTATTTTCATTGTTATGTATTATTTTTATTAGTATCTTAATGTTATCACTGCAAATTTTATTAATTTCATTATTGATTTTCATACAAAAAATAATTAACCCCCTTGATATCCAAATGGTTTTTAATGACTGCATCTATTTTTAAATTAAAATTTATAATTCTTAATTTTCAATCTTATTTTCATCCATAAATGTTAATCTGGTCATAGATTAAAATCCAGAATTAAACTACAATTCATTTAAACACTTAACAACAATAATAATCAACTCTAACAATAAAATATCTTGTGATAACCATCAGTATTAAAAAAAATGGTGCAAATGCAAAAATTGCACCTGAAGATTGCAAATGGCATGAAACTCCGAGTTGTGCAATCAATGTGGGGTATTATGTGTATTTTTTAATATATTAATATTGAGCACTGTTTTTCTTACATTATAGTGTGTCTGTGTGTGTGTGTGTGTGTATATATGTGTGTGTGTATGTGTATTTGTGTCTAAATGCTTACTCGTGCATTGACCTATTCATTTGATTATATTCACACACACACACACACACACACACACACATATATATATATATATGTCTGTTTAGTAAATAAAGGAATGTTCAATAGCATGGCTTTCACAAAGATCCACTTGTGTTTGTGTGTACATACATACATACATATAATACATGCATTGAAATAAGCACAGAGTTATGATGAACCAGTTTTTCTCCTCCTCCCAACATACACACACACACACACACACACATATATATATATATATATATATATATATATATATATATATATATATATATATATATATATGATTTTAACCCTACCGGAGAGCATATTTTCATTATTAAATCTTGAATCTGCAAGCTGATAGACATAATTTTTAAAGAACGGGGCATCTACTCAAACATGGGTATCTATGAAATAGCATTTGAAGTAGTAAAAATTTAATATTGGATAAAAAATCCATTGGTTCCTTAGAAATTACTGTGCATACTTCAAAAGGGTAATTGAAACCCTGTCAGAGAGCATATATTCTTTATCATGTTTCTTGAATGCACAAATCAGTAGATATGATTCACACTGTTTAAAAAAAGACTTTTCTCAGATATATGCACTGTTTCTCCTTATAATTAATATTGTGTGTGTGTATTCACCCCTAAACAAAGAGGCACTTCCATTAACTACTGTATATACTTGAGTATAGTGTCAGTTTTTAGGATCAGTTTTTTATGCAAAAAATGTGGTGGGGTCACACTATACACAGGTAATGTTTTTGAAGAGGTTAAAAATCAGGTATTTTTGGTGACCAGTTGCACTATCTTTTCTTTCTTTTTATGTACCATGTCATTTCAGTACATAGGTGATCATGGCTCTCTACCTCCCTCTATCCCTTGCAACAAGTTCCTTCCATCTGCTTCCTCCCCCAGAACACGTTCTGTCATCCACTTGCTTAAGCCCACCAGGTATGTCACGCATTGTTTTTCCTTGTCTCTCTTTCCCTCTTTTTGACCCATGAGTATCAGATTCTCCAGGCCCTCCTTCCTCATTATGTGTCCCAGAAACTTCAGCTGCCTCTTCATGATGTTAAGTATGAGCCTCCTCCTTGTTTGCATCCTCTCTAAGATCTCGTTGTTACTCACACGTTCGTTCCATGATATCCTTAGCGTCCTTTTGTAGAACCACATCTCTATCACCTTGAGTCTATTCTTCATCTTTGAGGAAATCATTCTACATTCACTGCTGTAAAGAAAGACAGATGTCACATAACAGCTCAGTATTCTTTTCTTTGTTAATAAAGAAATCCACCTGTCTTGCAATACTCTGCCCAGCTTTTGACATGTCCTTCTGCATTTGTAAGGTTGCACTATACACAAGTAATTTTTTTGGGGAGGGGGTTAAAATTCACAATATACATGAAGTTGGCTCATACAGAAGTATATATGGCATACTCCTTGAAATTCATCAAAAAAGAGATAATAGCTTAGAATTCTTCACAATACCAACTAGACTCCTACACATCTCTGAATTCTGATATACACCTGTATAATATGAAACAGATCTACATAGGTAAATGTCAAGTGTATATAATTATAAGAACTTTCCAAGAACTGAACTGTAGAAAAAAAATACAAACAGGCCAAATGGACACATTCATACAATTGCAGTATAAATTTTGAAGCCGTTATGCCGATACCATTATCTTTATTCATTTTCTTATTCTTACTGCTATAATTCCTTTCAGCTGACCATTATTGGCATTGATACTTCTACTCCCTGTAGCTAGAATCTAACCCTTCTCACCTATCTCTCACACACAGACAGTCAGCGGCTAACAATAGAAATTGTATGCCAGACAAAGAGGAAATGAACATACTTGTTCATACACTTATGTGGTTGATACGCCCACACTATCAGTTATTCCTATACATTCACAGGTGCACTATGATAGATATATCAGAGCTTCTTATAATGTATAATATATGTACCATATATACTTGCGTATCATGCGACCTTTGAATACTTAATTTTGAAGCTAATTTGACTACAGTAAATAGATATATAGTTTAGTCAACACAACATATGCTAATTTTATATTTTCTGTATGATGCGGCCCTCTTAAAATTAGCTTCAAAATTAGGTCTTCAAAAGTCACATGATATGCGAGTATCTATGATATATGCAAATAAATATACATTATAAGTTATGAAAATATATACATAAACAGGTATGTAAATATATATATATAATGCTCACATATAGTATTATGTGTGTGTGTGTATATATGGCAGCCATCATATATATATATATATATATATATGATGGCTATATGGCAGCCATCATATATATATATATATATATGATGGCTGCCATCTTGTTATTGAGTATAACCATCATTAGAAATCATTGTAATAGTTAGGTGTGCTTTGAATGAATATGGCTCTTTAAACTTCAGAAATTAATAATTAAAACAGCACAATGTTGGCAGACATGAAACACTTACATTTTGTTGCCATTAGATCTATTTTTGTGACTGTATGTCTTTTTAGCCCACTGACTCATAAACTTTTCCACAAATGTGAGATTAATTCTCAAGGTGCATTGAGATAGCAAAAGAGACTCTCCAAAAGCTGAGCAAACTATTAAGAAATAGGAAAATATTGTTAGAAACAGAGAAACGAGTACTGAACTGTAACATAATATCAGTCTTCCTATAAAGCAGTGAATGCTGGGCAATCTTGTCACAGATGAAGAAGAGACATGAATCCACAGAAATTTGTTTCTACAGAAAGATGCTGAGAATGCCATGGATGGAACATGTGAGCAACAAAAAAGTTCTAGTGATAGTGTGTTATGGAATAAATTAGACACATCCAGTAACACAAATAAACTAGGCAAGATGCCTTAAATAAAGAACTCAAAGTGAGTTGGGAAGTCCATTGGAGACAGTCGGGAAGAATTCTAATGGTGTCATGGCAAGTAACCTAAGCAAAACATAATATTATAACTGCTAGGAGTGAGTTATAACAGTGGCAACAAGGGTTCAAAACTCATACACAGTAGGAAAAAGTACTTTTTACTTCAGCACACATGATGATAATTGAGAATGTGAAATTAGAACCATATTGATTTAATTTTTTTCTTTGCATGTGTGTGCAAAAGAAAAAGAAAGAAGCAAAAAAAACAGATATTCTTTAAATATGGAAGAAAATATTAGTTCAAATGGTAAAAATACAACAGCAGCAATTGTTGGAACTCCAGAAAAAATAAAAAAAATTAATTGAAATAATATAGAAGAAAATGGAAAATTTCCCAAGTTCTTTCACTCTTGATGCAGTGGCAAATGGCATAACTGAATTCACAAACAATTCAGATAATGGAATTACCTTTCCTGCTTATTTTCAAAGATAGATTTTCAGAGAAGAATGTAGTGACTGGGAAGATAAGAAAAAAACAAGACTTTTGTTGAGAAAGTTAGTGCCAGTAGAACATGAAAAATACTGTAATTTTGTACTACAAAAAAAAAAACAGGAAAAATTTACTTTGAAGAAACAGTAAATATTCTGACTAAAATTTTTAGCAAGAAAAGTTTGTTATTCAATATTTGTTGGTAATGTATGAATCTGAGGGAAAAAGAAAACAAAGATTTTGTCACATAAGCTGGAAAAGTTAACAAGGAGTGTGAAATATTCAAATGAAACAAACTGACTCTGGATATGTTTAAAGCGTGAATATTTATTCAAGAATTAATGGTGAAAAAAGACACAGAAATACATGCTAGAATTCTAATGAAACTTGGACAAAATTAAAAAACTAACACTATAAGAAATATCAGACAAATGTCAGAGAATCCTAAATCTGAGATGCAATATGGAAGAAATTGAAGGAAAAGAATGTGCATACATACATGCTAAAGAAAAATGTGGAAAAAGAAAAATTAAACCATGTTTCAGGTGTAGAAGATTGGATCTTGTAGACGACTGTCTCTGTTAAAATTCAAAGCAAGGAAAAGTTTTCACAGAAAAAATTTTGTACACAGTATTGAAAATTAATAATGTGGATGTAAAAATGCAATTAGACACTGGTAGTGATATCATAATAATCAATGAAGCCACATGGAAAGCAAACAGAAAACCTATGTTAAAAAACTTTAAAAAATTGCATTTGGCATGTCGGGTAAGAAATTATTTTTTATAGGGGAAATTACTTTTAATGTTTCATTTCGTAACAAGTGTGCAAAAGCTAAGGCTTATGCATTAAAAAATACTACAAACTTATTCGGTACTGACTTGATAGAATTATTTGGATTGTGTGATTTACCTATAAATATTTATTGCAAAAATGTTAGTGGGCAATACCAGTTTAAAAAAAACTGTGAAAATTTAATGGAAGTGTTATATTCCATGCTAATAGGAATATATACTTAACAAACATGGTAGATAAATAAGTAAAGGTTTATTGTAATAACCAGTATAATAAGAAATAAGGTACAGTTATGCACATGATCTTTGCAAGTCAATCCAGTAGTGAGTGCTGCTATTGGAAGGTCGGTAGTTCTCACATAAATCTGAGTTGTACTCAACACATCCCAGTTAGATTCCTGTAGTCTGTTGACTTACCGATACTTATAGGTAGTTACTACCAGGGGTGACAGGCTATTCCATTACATCAGGAAGAATTGAAAAAATGTTTTCTGGATGTTCTGTCAGATGAATTAGATCTGTGTTACAATGTCAAAGTGAAATTTCAAGTGAAAAAAAGGGTCAATGCCAGTGTTTCAAACAAAATGTAGTGTACCATTTGCAGCATTGAATCAAGTCAATGAAGAATTAGACAGACTTGAAAAAATAGGTGTAATGGAAAAGACTGACCATTCAAAATGGGCAGCACCATCGGTGTATGTAAAGAAAAAAATAATAAAATTCATGTTTGTGCTGTTTTTTTTTTTTTTTGACAGGATTAAACAAATATCCAGAATCCTATAACTACCCATTACCAAATCCAGAGGAAACTTTTATGAATTTAATTGGTGGAAAAATTTTGTCAAAGCTGGATCTTTCTGATGCAAATACAGGTTGAAGAAGAATGTTCAGAGTTAATAACTATAAATATACACAGGGGATTGTATAAGTTGAACTGAATTCCTTTTGGGGATAAAAGTGGTTCCAGCTATGTTTCAACAAGCTATGGATACTATGTTTGAAGTTTGTGATTTTGCAGTTGCTTATCTGGATGATATATTAATTAAAAGTTTATCTAAGAAACAACATATCGAGCATGTGAAAAGAATTTTTGCAAAAATATGAGAATATGGGTTCAAACTCAGTGAGGAAAAGTGCAAATTGTGTTTTGCCTAAAATTAAGCACCTAAGACAAATCATTGGCAAAAAATGGTCATCAACCAAATTCATCGAGGGCAAATGCAATTAAGAATATGCCTCCGACAACAAATGTTTCTAGGTTACAAGCATTTCTAGGACTAGCAAACTATTATCAAATCTATATACCTAATATGCACAATGTGAGAACTCCATTGAACAATTTGTTGAAAAAAGGTGTAAAATGGAACTGAACTGATAAGTGTCAGGTGTTTGGAGAATTCAAAAAAATACTAATGTCAGACTTATTAGTGCACTACAATCCAAGAGCAGAAATTGTATTGGCTTTAGATGCTAGTGACTATGGTATAGGAGCAGTAATTCTATATAAATATGATGACTGTAACATGAAAGTCATCACACATGCTTCAAATTCGCTACTACTGGCAGAAAAAACTATAGCCAGATCGAAAAAGAAGCATTAGCAATAATATTTGCAGTGAAAAATTTCACAAATTTATACATGGAAGGAGTTTCCCTTTACAAATGAACCACCGACCTCTATTATCAATATATGATTTTAAAAAAAAGCATTTCCTATGCATACAGTGAATAAATTACAATGCTGGGGTATCATCTTATTAAATTACAATTTCAGGATGAAATACCAACATTCCCCAAAATTAGGACATGCTGATGGTTTATCAAGATTGATACCATAAAGTACTAAAACGTTTGAGGATACTGTTATTGCAGCATTAAATAGTGAAATAGAAATTAAAAATATATTATGCAATGTAGTACGTGAACTATCATTTACACTGGAAGAAATAAAAGTAAAAGCAGAACAAAACATGTTTATTTTGAAAATAAAATAAATGACTAAAAGAAAGTAAAAAAGAGAGATGATTTTCAGAATACAATCCAGGCTTGAATGCTTACTTGCCGTGATGGAGTACTGATGTTTGCACAAAGTGTAGTACTACCTGTCATATTACAAAAGCAGATATTAAATGAATTTCATCGTGGACATCCATGAATTTCTAGGATGAAATCTCTTTTGAGAAGCTATGTATACTGGACCAAAATGGATCAAGATATTGAAAAATTAGTAAAAGCCTCTGGCAGCAAAATCAACTACCACAAAATTACAACTCTGTGGTCAAGACTGCACATAGATTTCACAGGTTCAATAAACAGATCACATTATCTTGTGGTAGAGGATAGCTTTATTAAGTGGCCTTAAATTTGTAAGTGCAAAAAATGAACTTATATGGTTACAGTAAATTTTTTACACAAATTGTTTGCTACATATGGCATTCCAGATGCCATGGTCTAAGGTAATGGTACACAATTTACTGCTTACAAATTTAAAAAAATTTGGAAAATGTTTTCAATCGGACATATTACTGCCCTGCTGTATCACCCAAGGTCAAATGGACAAGCTGAACGGTTTGTGGGTACCTTTAAGAGAGCTTTGAAAAAAAGTAAGTAATGAAAAAGTGAGTGAAGAAGCATGACAAAGATTCTTGAGAGTATACCAGGTAACACCAAATCACAATATACCGACAGGTACAATTGATGTTCACAGGAAAAATTAAATCAGTGTTGGGCAAGTTATCAGGTCAAAAAAGAATAAGAACAGATAACAAAAAGGACACAAAATTTTTCAACATTGATGAAAAAGTGTTTTTCAGAGTATATAAAAATAGAAAAGAAGTGTGGGAAGACAGCATAATAAGGTCATGAATTGGAAAAATGATGTATATGGTAAAAGGGAGCACCAAAGGCATTAGAATCAGTTAAAAAAAAGGTTTACTGAAGAAAGGAAGGACCTATGTAAGTACTGGATGATACATTTGATGTACCAACACCCCAAGAAATCATTGAATGTATGAGTATGATTACCAGAAAAAGGAAATGTATGGAAAAACTAGAGCTTGACTGAAAACAAAAAAATACAAAGTTCACTACATAGCAAACTCACCAGAAAGAGGAGTAGGGTGAATGCTAAGATATAAAATAAAATGTTTACTAATAAAAAAAGAAAATCTCAAAAGGAGGTGGATGTTGTGGAGTAAATAAGAGACCTCCGGTAACACAAATTAACTAGGCAAGATGCCTTAAATAAAGAACTTAAAGTGAGTCAGGGGAAGTCTGTTGGAGTCAGTCAGGAAGAATTCTAATGATGTCATGGTGAGTAGCCTAAGCAAGACTTAATATAAACTGTTAGGAGCGAGTTATAACAATGTAAACCAAAAGGACACTTGTACTTAATATCAGGAAGAGATAGTTGAAATTTCTGGGGCACATAATGAATAAAGAGGTCTTGGAAATTTCGATATCCAAAGGCCAAATTGAAGGTAATAAGAGACAGAGGAAAGCAAAACATAACCTACTTAGCTAGCTTGAGTGAATGGTTGGTGAAACAGGGTTTGGGAGAGATAGAAAAATCTCTAAATTTATTAATAGCTACAAAGAGCAGGAAATGGAAGTCATGATTGCTAACGTCCTGAAGGGACACTGCACATAGAAGAAGAAGAAGAAGAAGAAGAATGCTATTTTATAGTTGGTCAGTGATCTGGTATGATAACATCACATATGGCTTAATTTTCTTGCTTTACTTAAGCAAAGCCTACCACAAACATCACAGGTGAAGTCATGCCTATATGATCTCAAAGTTTCATATCAAGACCTTGCCAGACACTTCTTTTCAGCTTTTCTTTTGCAATCTAATAACTCACACATCAAGCCTTTTATCATCAACCTTCTTCCACCAGATGATGCAATATTTGCATTGAACTCATATGTACTGATGTTTGCAGGGATGAGGGATTTTTTCAGGCCATCCTTACATCACTTCTTTGTCTTATGGACTGGTCACTTTCTGGAAGAAAAAACTGGCTTGGAATCATGCGAGCAACATAACCACTATTTGAGAATTGTTGTTTCAATACTATTGTACTTACTTCACTCAAGCACTTCTATGTCACTGACATGCATTCTACAGTTGATTCCAAGTATATGACAAGCATTGTTGATGAAAGTGCTCAAACTCACAATAGACAAGTCACACATATATATTATAGTCATTGGTAGCTGTAAGATTTTGAATCAACCCAATCCAAGTAAATCTTTGTTTTCTTCTCTACTAGCTCATATACAACATTGTGCAATTATTGTTATTGCTTTTGAGATGATTGGTTATATTATGTATGAACCTGGTCTTAGGTTTATTGTTGAGAATTGTGAGATCATCACATTCTTAATGCATTTTCTTCTTAGTGAATCCTTTTCTCTCCTGATCAGATTGGCATTTTTAAGTTGAAATTGTGATCAAATGTATTACAGTTAACTACCAGTGCATTTAAAATGTTGTCATGCAGCATATCTCTGCGATGCTCATATATTCTTTTGGTGAGGTTTCTGAATGTTTTGCCAATGTACATCATTGATCATGTTATACAATCTATTCTGTATATTCCTGCCTCTGTTCTGTTGTTGTTGGTACTAACTATATCTCATTTTAGAGGTGGTGTTGATGAATTTTAAGTTAAGGTTGGATAAGTTATTTTTGATGGTGGCTGTTATGGAGTTAGTAGGTAGGATTATGTACCTACTTTTATGTTTGTTGGTATTATTATTATTATTTGTGGATTTTTGTATTTTTCACCTGTGGATTTTATAGGTTTTGCATTTGGCATTATATATAAAATAATTTGGATATTGGAGAATTTAAAAAAATATTCTCAATGTATTGTTTCTTCGAGTAGGAACTGGAGACTATAGAATCTAATAGCACTTAAATAAAAGCCTATGATAACTTTGGATTTTATTTTGGATATTATTATACATCCAACAAATACATTTTATATATATATATATATATATATATATATATATATATATATATGACAAAATATAGTTTTAAGATATGCTATATTTATAGGCTAAAGTTCTTAATATCAGAGATAGAACATATATAAATATAAAAGATGGACATTGACGTCAACACCCAGTGGTGACAGTCTGTTCTATTCAATGAAACAGACTGTCGCCACTAAGTGTTGACATCAATGTCCATCTTTTATGAATGCACACACATATATATATATATATATATATATATATATATATATATATATATATACACACACAAGTGTGGGATTGGTATATACGGAGTAAATTCCAATAACCAACAATTATTATTCTTTAAAGAGTGCTCAATACAGAGTAGAACAGATATAATCATTTATTTAAATATTTAAATAAATGATTATATATATATACATACACCTCACACACACACACACACACACACGAATCTGTCAGTAGGTTCTAATACCAGCTGCAGATGGTGAAATCATCTAGACTCAGTATATCCCAAGAATTTCATTGGTTGATCAACACCTGCTTTCAAAAACAAATTAAAATTTAAACATTTTTATCATAAGTTTTTTCTTGGTGTTGCTATAAAGAGAAAAGAATAACAATTTTATCTGAAAACAAATCATAATATAGAATTAAACAATTAGAAAGTCAATTTTTACATTAAATAGCAATAAAACAATCATTATACCATGCATGATGACAGCTAATTAAATTTTTTTTAAAGTCTTGATAACTGCAGATCCTCAATAATTGATTTTTTTTTGTGAAATATCTTGAATAAATATTGTGATTAGAAGATATTGCTACTTTCTTTTCAAATCATAATGTTGTTGCAGATGTTCTAATGTTTTGGTTATTGTCCAAGTTACTTTAATGATTCCTTTTGAAGATCAAATTTAATAATTTTTTTTCCTCCATCTCTTAAATTATTTTGAATACCTTCAAAAATTTCTGTAATTTTCACATTCCTGCTTCTACTTTAGTTTCTTTATCTTCATTATCATATGACTTAACAATTTCTCCCAACTGCTCATTCTTTTAATTCATCAATCTCAGGTTAGCTTTTATAAAAGTTGTACTCTTAATGAGGCTCCTTGCCTTGAACATCTTTTGGACTCAGGTTAACATGAGATTTCAAGTAGAATTATATATATGATCTATCACTAAAGATACTGGGAAAATGGATGCTTCCTTGTACCGCTCCAGAAGGTACCTGAATCCTCCTGCCATTCTTTATTTTTACAAGAGTCAGATCAGGCCAAAAATGGAGTATTACTGCTATATCTGGGATGGTGCTGTCCAATCCTAACTTTACAACCTTGAAAGAGTTCAAAAGTATTTATGCAGCCTTGTAGGTGATTATTTTCAATCCTACAGCCCTTTCACACAGGCAAAACATTTCAAGGCAATTACTACACTTGCTATTTCAACAGCAAATTATAAGATCATCTACACTTCTTAGTTCCACCAGTTCAAACCTTTACAGTTAGGACCCACCATGCCACATACACAGAGTTGAATCATTTTTATTACCTTCATATTCCATTGGTAAGAAAAAAAGTTCCACTCAGAGGGCTTCTTCCTGAGGACTGCTACTTTGTGAAACAGATTCACAAGTGGATGCTTCCTCAACCACAACCTTGACCTTTTTAAATTTGGGGGTTAACCATTATCTATTCTACCTATACTCATAATCTACTCTTATTTCCTTCCCTTTCCAACCATACAATTACCTCATTCTACCTTGAATGGTTATTAAGCTTTTTATTGGATGAAAATTTAGTAAAAAAAACAACCAAAAAAAAAAAAACCAACACTTCATTCATTCTTTCAGCAGCCATTTAATGTTTCTGGTTTTCATTTATTCATTGCTATTTTGATGAATGCTATTGCCTCCCTAATAGTAAGTATTTTTCTGGGTTAAATAATTTCAAGATTAGGGTCTGTATCAATTGCTGCCCAAATGCCATCAAATACCAGGCAGGTGTATATGACCTTGAAACTCTGAATCATGCCTTGTTCGTGAGGCTGAAGCAGTAAGATTATATTTAGAGGTAAAAATAAAATCTGGTGATACTTATTTTCAGAGCAAACATTCAAGATGTCCTGGTACATTGTCTATTATTAAAAATTTCAATCTTTTCTCTTGCAAGTATTTTTTTCACTTCTTAGATAAAGCATTGTTGGAAATGTTTTGTAAATAAAATTCCCATCACCCAAACTTTCTGACTGTGTTGTCAGAACACAGACAGGTAATTTTTGTTTTCGTTTTTCAAAGCAGTTTTATAATAATAGAAGATTTGCTTTTCATTTTATCTGCTCTTCAACATTTTCACATTGTCACTAGTAATCAGATATTCCTAAAAGTTTTTGTATCGCTACAATGCTTTCTGACACACAACACATAGCCATCAATTAGAACTCATTTTCTGTTCATAACTTCCACCCAAAGGCTAAACAAAGTATTAAGAAACTAGAAAATTTGTTAGAAACAAAGAAAAGAATGCTTCATGAAATAAAAGTGTAATATCAGTCCTACTATATGGCAGTGAATGTTGGACAATTACCTCACTGAGAAAGTGGAGACTTGAAGCAACAGAAATATGGTATTACAGTAGAATAATAAGTCAGTACCATGGACAAATAACTTTTAAGGAAAAGAGAAATAAAAAGGATACTAATACTTAGAAAGAAACAGTTGAAGTTTCCAGGATATATAATGAGGAAAGAGGGCTTGGAGAATTTGTCATACACAGGATACAGTGAAGTCAAGAATCATAGAGAGCATACACTAAATAACCTACTTTACAAGCTTGGGTAAATGGATGGCAG
The DNA here is from genome assembly GCA_964036315.1 of Acanthosepion esculentum. NCBI lineage: Eukaryota > Metazoa > Mollusca > Cephalopoda > Sepiida > Sepiidae > Acanthosepion > Acanthosepion esculentum. The sequence goes on along the minus strand of OZ038482.1, from coordinate 106,781,476 downwards.
AACAGGGAGTGGGGTGGATAGTAAAAAACAAACATTGCTAAGAGCTATGCAGGATAGGAAGTTGTAGAGAAGAGGCATGACACCTTGAAGAAAAAGGGGAATCTTCCACCCCTAATTTTAATACCTTTTTCTATTTTTACTGGACACTTTTTATCTATAATTTCAGCTGTTTAAGAACAACACTGACCCAGATTTTTATTTCCTTTTTAATAATTTTATGAATGGAAGATTTATTTTTTTATCATATTTTTGCAGCTTATGACTATTTTCATTATCAACTGAAACATTTTTTTTTGTACTTAAAGGAAGCCCTTTATGGCTTCTCTTTTGCATATTAGAATTGTCTGAATTATTACTCTTGTAGTGGCTTTGGTGCCAAAATGGAATTTAATTGTTGTGTGTTAACATATATTGTAGGTGTGTGCATGTTCATATGTAAAAAAGTAATGAAAAAACATACAAAAACTTAAGTTTCTACTATGGACCACTTATTGTTTTTTATAGAACCTGTAGGGAAACAAAGTTCTCAATGTCTCTTGGGTATGTCCATTTTCCTTTTTGATCTGGAAGTTAAAGTAAGTACAATTATCAATATAATGTTTGTGCTTAAGTCAGCCTTTCGCTGAGTAGGAATTACCAAAGGAAAGGTTGATTTACTTCATATGTGGCAGTTTTTGTAGAAACATGCAAATGCCATATGTTGGAAAGTGGAAAATAGAGTTCAGTTATCAGTGGACTGTTTCCCTGTGGGGGACATAATTTTCCATGTTATGCTACATCTTGAAAAGTGGGAGAAAGAGGAAGGAAATGTTTGTCTTTTTATAGAATTTAAACAGCACACCTAACAGGCATTTGACAAAGTAAAGTGGGGTAATAAAATTTATGGTTCCTTTATTACTAGCATCATGGGAAAAGATTTTTCTTCTTTTTTTTTTTATTATTCATTATCATTATTTTATTTATTGATTTTATTTCATTTCTCCACATCAATATTAATAAAATATTCCCTTTTAAGATAAAATTAAGGCAAACATTAGCACTACAATACTTAATATTTTGCATTGAGTGCTTTTTCACTCTATAAGGAAATTTGATGACAGAAGAGAAAAACTCCTCTAGATAATAATTATATTTATCCTACTCAACAGACTAGCAATAAAGATTAAATGATCCAGACATTTCAGTATTTAATAAACAAAAGCATTTCTTTTTTTTTTATTAATTTAAACTTTTTACTTCATGGTTTGATGATTTAGACTTTGATAGCTTTTGAGGATATTTAAATTTGTTTTTATATTTGAAAAATACTACGACTATTAGAATCTTTTGTCCATTGGAGCTCACATTCATTTGCACTTCTTAGGCAGTATTATAAAAATTGATCTACTAAGGTATTTTGTTGCTGCCATATATTTAATTTATTATTTCTGTTATGTCGTCAATGCCAAAATTGTCTAAGGCTGCTAGCATCTCTATTACAATTCCACCTAGCCATGCTGCTTTGTTCTTGTTCATATTGGCGAATGTTGATCCAGAGACAGATATGCAGTGTGATTGGCCCTGGTCTGGCATCTTGTTTACAGTTGCTCTCTCAGACATGCTGTCACTGCACTCTGTCTTTTCTACAAATACTTTCACGGTAACTGCTTCAACAAGCTACTTTCGTTGGTTCCCAAACTGCATGTATTTAAACGTGCTACTATTTTGGCATCTCAGTCCCACCCTTTCACTATTGAAATGGTTAAATGTAGCCATCTCTTCCTTGAAAGCGTCGTGCTACGCACTGCGACATTGTAAAAAACAGTAATCATAATAAACTAGCAAGGCCAGACTTTGACCGTTCTTATTGACATATGTCAGTTAGCGTCTATATATATATATATATATATATATATATATATATGTATATATATGTCATCCACAGACAGACTGTTTCGCTGTTTCACAGCTCATCAGTGTGGCTAGACATCCGGTTGCCTCTAGCTAGGATCGAAACCCGACTGAATTTGCGTCAGTCCGAACTTCTCCCACTAAGCCATCAGCTTACGGAACGGGATGAAGGTGAATTTTAGCGTGTTTATTTTTAGATTCGGATAAGCACACAGTGACTGAGAGTGACTCAATTCTGTTGAAGAGTCGTGCAGTATTAGATTAAATAGTCACTGTTTACAAATTCACACCTCAAACCAGAGGGCTCAACCGAAATTAATTTTTCAGGAGCTAATATATATATATATATATATATATATGAGAGATTTTCAGGAGCTAATATATATATATATATATATATATGAGAGATTTTCAGGAGCTAATATATATATATATATAGTGAGAGCACATCAGTAAGTTTGTAGCCTTACATAAAATAGTATTTGTAAGTTTCACTGTATACTATTCAAGCTTTTTGATTCTGAAGGAGCTGCTGTGACTGAGTGAATGTGTTGAAAATGATTTGCAAAGTTTTGTGCTGGATATTTCACACTGAAAAATCCCCCATAGTAAAGAAGACCAGTAAAAAACTGACAGCAATCTAATCAAGACATGAATTAAGAATAATCAATATTATACAATGCAATGTTGAAAATAATTTGCATCAGCTTAGATATGTTTGTCAATTTGATATTAAGCATAAAAAATCTAGCAGACTATATTAATATGTTTGATTCACTATTTATATATTATATATTCCATTGAATAAACAAATTATAATGGGTGAGAAAAAATAGATATTTTATAACAATGTAAGATTCAAAATATCATGGAGCAGGCAAGATGAAATACTATTAACAATACCAAAAACTTTTTCATTGAAAGATGATGCTGTGTATATCATAGGATTGGAAAAGTTTCCTCTACTATGAGTTGCTTTTGCAGAATCACTTAAATAATTTGAAAAACTGCTACTCCAAGACACATAATGAGGGAAGAGGGCTTGGAGAATTTGACACTCACAGGATATATTGAAGGCAAGAGGGATAGAGAAAAACAGCAAGTAGCCTACCTAATGAGCTTATGCAAATGGATAGCAGAACAGGGAGTAGGAGAGATGGTGACAAGAAAAACTTTACTAAGAGCTTCAAAAGATAGGGAGTTGTGGAGAGCTATGATTGCCCACATACTGAAGGGACACAGCATATAGAAGAACACTGTTCCCACTGAGACCAAAGAATGACAAAAAAGCATCCAGAATTACATAATTCAAAAGCAGAATATACACTCAAGATAAGACTAGATGGCATGTGTCTTTAGTGACCAGATAAAAATTATTGCTGCTTGATTGGGAACTTTTCACTCATCTGCTATATTTACCAAATATTGCACTTTGTACTACCATTTATTCCTGGCTTTGCAGAATTCTCTTAATGGAAATAATTTAAAATTTCTGAAAGACTGCAAAAGTCATCAAGAGCAGTTTGCTGAGAAAGATAAAGTGTCTGGAAGGATGGAATAAAGAAGTTGCTTGAAAAGTAGCTGAAGTTCAGAAAGCAAAACAATAAATATGCTACTCAATGAATTTAATACTAAAAAAAATAAGAATTACTGGTTTTTATTTTAACTCGATAAACCGAAGAATACACAAGGTGAGCCAAATAATTAAATATACCTGTTCAACTAAAAAGAAAAAATAGAAAGCAGAAAAACATTAAAAGATGGCCTTAATAAGGCTTCGCAGGAGACTGAATTAAGTGGTTACATCTGTGGCATTTATCACATCCATGATAGCAACCTTTAATGAGTCTTTAGTATTGTAGCGCTGCAAGCTGGTATTAGTAGTTGAAGGTATTCAAACCAGAAGAGCTTGTAAACTGCATATTGAGGGTAACATGATCACAAAAATTCATGGCCAGCTACATCTGGGTTACATGCAAGGCTGGATTCTCCTTTAGGCTAGTATACGCTGCAGTCTAGGAGCCCTTAAACTTTTATAAAGCAATGATTTTAATTTTCTAGATGTTATAACTTCTAAATAGTTTCATAAATTAAAATATCACTATTTACATTATTCGGGCTATTGTCCTCATCTTTGTTGCCATATTTATTACAACGTTTCAGTTGTTGTATGCTCTGGCCTTCTTCAGGTGGTTGGAATGTTGAGCTGAACCGTTTATTTTGCTCACTGGGGTAGACTGTTCTAGTTCCACGTGCCATGTCTAATGGATGTCAGTTATCTCCTGCTAATTCCCTCTCCAAGTTCTCCACCGCCTTAACCAGAACTCACACTCTTTGGGTCCTGTCACTGAATCTAACTAACACCTTTATCCACTGTACTATGTGTCCTTGAGGACATCTGTGTATGAATTTCTGGGTATTATAAACCTAATGTCTTCAGCAACCTTCAAAAGCTGGATGACACTTCACAGATATCTCTCACGAGTAAGACTCCCCTCCCATAGAAGAGAACACGACTAAAGACTTTGTATACGCTATCTCGTGCAGCTGCGGAAAGAAATATAAAGGGGAGACAGGCCACCCCCTTAAGGTAAGGCTTCAAGAACACCAGAAAGCTGTAACATGAGGTGAAGTGGAAAATTCAGGTGTGGCTGACCACATATGGAGAGAAAATGGAGATCACTGACCTCTGTAGGATCAGGTTGAGATCATAGACAAAGAATATCATTGGAAAATTCATAAACTTAAGGAATCAACACATATGCTAGGACACAAAAATCTCCTGAACTGACCAAACTTAGAAATGAATACAATATGGGAACCAGTAATAAGGAGTGCTAGAGAAAAGCAAGAATAACAACAAAAATTGCAATATGAGCTCTGGTAAAAAATATAAAATGATAACAGGAAAAATTGTAATAT
>OZ038482.1:106624164-106771664 GCA_964036315.1 Acanthosepion esculentum | reverse complement strand
TTACATGTCTGTAAAATAAATAAGAATTATTTGCTTGCTTCTGATTATTAAACAATTTCATTAAAAAAAAATAATTTATAAGATGCAGAAAAAAAATTTAAATTAATAAATCATGTTTAATTTTATGCTAAAATAAATAGAAAGTTGTCAAAGTTAAAGTTTTTCAATTCAGTTTCAAGCCATGGTTAAGTTTTGATACTTTCAGTTTGAGTTGATTTATAATCTTATAAATTACAGTTTTAAACCATGGTTAAAAACCAAATCAAAGATTTTAATGGCAGATCCACAAACTAATGACTGCAGATTCAAAATATGTCATAACATCAAGCACCAGATTAGAGAAGTTAGAATTGTACAGGAACTTTTACAGCTTTAATTTCCTTATTCCTCACATACGAAATGTCACAATTCTCTTGCTATTCTATTGTTATTTCCATGGCAAATGTTCTGCCAAATGTTCCACCAGTTCAGACCTTCACAGCTAAAACTTGCCATACCAGGTTCATTGGGACAAACCATCCTCATTCCTTTCATATGCTATTAGTAAGAAGGAAGTTCCATTCTGACAGCTTCTTCCCTTGAAACATTACTTTGTGGAGCAAACTCCTGAGAGGATGCTTCCCTGATCATTATCTTTCCTATATATCCTCAAAATCTGTACTTCTTACCTCCTTCTCTTACATTCATACAACAACCACATTTGGTAAAACTCTACTTTGAGTGGCTCTTAGGTATTTTATTAGGTGAACAATTAGTAAAAAAAATTCTGAAGTCTTCCAGAACCTGAAGTATTCTTCTTCTTTTTTTATTTGTAATAATGAATCGGAAGGATATATAATATTTATCCAGTAATACATATAAACAATATATTCCTCAAATATGTTTGTGGATGTGTATGTAGAATAGTGGTTAATGATGCAGAAAATAGAATTGGCATGCTGAGTTCAAGTTCAAGCCAAAGCTTTTGTGTTTACTCTTGTACAAATACCCATTGAAAAGATATAAATTTATTTTTTCTCCTTATAGCTAGGAGTTAATAGCAGGGAGACTGGACCCCAGACTTGATTGGCAACTAGTCTTAGAGAAGGATAACTTTGAATTTTTTTAATTAAAAACTGGTTGAGTATAGGGATAGCAACTCTGCCACATAAAAACTTACTTGCTATGCAATGCTTTGTATGATGACACCATGGCCTTGTACTTCACAGGGGAATTTATAGGACATACATACATGGTGATTGCAGCATTTTACTCAGATGAGAGCCGCCCTCTAACCCACGCATCATTTATGGTTTCCATATTATTTTGGTGTTCATGGCCCCTAAGATGACACTTGAGCCCAGCGTTCTATTTCATAGTTATCGGGGATATATGACAGATAAATTCTGTATTCTTGATTGGGTTGATTGTATCTGCATGCCCTACAACTCTCTTGTGTAGCATGTGACTCCTCAGTTCAGATGATGATCTGCCAACAAGACAGATGCTGTTGGCAGCACAATGAGGCAGGTTGACATAGTTAGCTTCTAGTTGTTATGATGGTCTTTCAAATGGTTTCGCTAACATCCATACATACATACATACATATACATGTGTGTGTGTGTAAGGGATTACTGGAAAGTTCTTAGCCGAAATCAGTATTTTGGGAAGTAGCTCGAGCAGAGAACTTTTCAGCACTCCCTTCTATATATGTTCTTTCTTTATTACACATGCTTATAGAGGGATAGATACAAGCAGAAGTCATTAAAGAGAACTTGTTATAAATATATTTATAAACCTCTTTTGGAACAAAAGCAATAGTTCATTTACACTGTTTATGTAATTTGTAGAATGAAATGTGATGCTGAAACAAAGTCTAAATAAATATTTATATATTTACATTTATTAATAATTTATTTAATGTGCCATCATACATGAGGTGTTTTGTATATTATGAGACAGTAACACTTGGTATGAGATGGAGTTTTAAAATATATACATACATATATATATATATATATATATATGCATACACACTGCTTTAAGATGTACATTTTGTGTGTTTGGCATACCCTGTGAAAGATATTCTCACTCTCTCTCTCTTTCTCAGATCTAATCCATCAGCAGGTTGGTGGATACTTTTATCTATTGTATAATACAAAACACAACATTACCTTATATATTTATTAATTATGCGACCTGATCTCCCCTATTTGATAATGGAATGTTTCATTGTTATGGTAACAGAAGGTTTAACTGATACCAATAAATGCATATGTGTCATTATAACCATAAAAACAGAATATTTCATTAGTATGTAAGGGAGATCAGACTGCTAACATTTTTTTTAATCATTTCACCCCAAGCAAGGCATTAATGCCACTAGTAGACAGGGGGTTACAGGGAGTGAAAATGAAAAAAAAAAAGACTGAGAACAGGGAGAACTGAAGAAAGTACAAAAGATGAACAGGGTTCAAGTAAACAGAAAATTGACATTGCATTTAAATTTTTGAAGATCGTAGTTATCAGGGAAGCAAGGAAATGGAATGGAGTTACACTGGTGGGAAGTGCAAGGAAAAAAACTGTTGGAGTAGAAGTGGTGGTAGCATTTAGATATTTTAACAGCAAAATGGTGGAACCTAATTGCCAATCTAGTAGCATCCTTAAATTCATGTATTCTTGGTACCCAGGTAAAAAGCTCATCAGAGCAGTCACCATTACTTTTATTTCTTTTATTCCATGTTTGCTTTCTTTTTTTTTTCTTTTTTTTGATAATTTTTCATTTTTTAAATCATTAAAGGTAAAAATATGTGGATAGGTAAAAATTCTTGATTACTCGTGTACAAAATGTAATCACAGCAGCTGTAAAATTATTGAAATCTTTTTTGATGGTATGGGTAAACTAAAATATGAAAATTACTGAGATGTTTTTAACGTATTTATTTAATAGATTCACAAAAATGTTTGCCTCTATATAAAGTGATGATGGACAGTTACATGATTTGCAAAATGCAAAATATGCATAAACTGAAAAAAGGCTATAAAATCTTTTAAATTTCTATATGATATTCATATGTATATGATTTTTGCCCATATGTATACACATATGCACATACACTAATGCACACTTACACACGGAGACACATATGCACATGCACTCACACACACACACACACACACACACATATATGGTAATATTATCCTTAGAATATAAGTACACTTTAGGCATTGATTGTCTAAGAAGCAGCCAGTGTTACTTTCAGTTAAAATAAAATGTTTTTATTAAAATGATTTACATGAAAACCATTCCTAAAAATATAAATTAAGTATGAAAATGACTACAGTATTGCCAAAGATTCATCTGTAGACAACACATTAAAAAACTCCACTTATAAGACGGCAATTATTAGAAATTTACAAAAGTAAGCCTTTTGCATGGTAACATATATATATATATATATATATGTGAAGAAATATAGTCTTAAAGTGTGCTATATTTATGGGATAAAGTGCTCAATATCAGAGATAGAGCGTGTGTAAATATAAAAGTGGACATGGAAGTCAGCACTTAGAGGCGACAGTCTGTTTCATGCTAGTGCAATCGTCTATATAATAATTATCAATATTTATATATATATATATATATATATATAACAAAGACTGTGTTTTGCCAAAAAGAACATTTAACCAGGGCATTTCTGGAACCTAATGTTTTTTTTAAACATGTCCTTTTTGAAATTACAGTGCTCAATATTGATGGATAGAGCATTAATAATAATAATAAAAGTTTACTTATGTCTATTCAGAGTTTTACAGATTCTTGAAATCCACTCATCAAGAGAGAAAAGTATTTTTGATTTATTTTTCATATAAATGGAAAAATATGACAAAAATAAACCAAAACTATGTCTGTCTCCTGATCAGTGTATTTCAAGAATCTGCAAGATAAGTAGTCATATATATATACACAGATAAAGATGGTTATCAAGCTCGTCTTGCAGTTTGATTCTTACCTGGAAACTCACTACAATGGCCTTGTGCCTGATGCATCAAAGTTTAACTTGTGATATGAAAACAGAGAGAGAGAGATCAACTAATCATCAAATCAAACTATATAATAATTATCAATGTGAACTTATATATTTGCAGTCTCAGCTGTAGTAGAAAGGGAGTTAAATCAACTTAAGTTCATGAGTGATTACTTCCCTTAGTCATTTTAATAATCTATACAAATAAAATATGTATCTGCATTTAGACAAAATTACTTCCCAAGCAAAATGAACCGTTTAATTAATCAGTTCCTTTATCTCTACATTTATTAAATTACAGTCATATTTGTTCTAGCCTTTCAAATGAGACACTCAGATACTTTTGTCTATTAAGTGATTGTCTTGCTTGAAATTGGTCTTGAAATAGGCTTTGTTGTTGCCATCTTTCTAATACTGTTGCTATGCTAATCTTTTTCTTCCAAAATATTTTCATTTCATTGTTATATTAAACTCATAGAATTTTTAACATGAAATGATATTGAACACAAAGTGATTTATATAATACCAGGATTAATCAATGAATAATAATAAATTACTGTTTAAATATTTCTTTCTCATTGTGTTCACTCTTTTGTCTATTTTCTCATTCAATTCAACACTTAGTTTTTGTTTGTAAACACCAATGCTTTCTCAACTTCAAACCTGTAACCTAATAATAACCTTCTAACAAGACAATGACTCAAAACATAATTTGAAAAACACCTTGGAATGGTTTAAGAATAACAAGATTAGAGTAATCAAATAGCTCTCTCAATCACCTAACTTAAATCCAGTCAAACATTAGTGGCATAAACTGAAAATTACTGGCTATCTAAGGAAGCCATCAAATTTGGGGTGATTCTGTATAGATGAATGCTTAAAGATATAAGTCAAGAGATACAGAAAGCTTATAGAAGGATACAGAAAATGACCTGATTCATTGCCAGATTATTATAAAATACCTTGTTATTTGCTTCCAAATGATTGACCCACACAGTCCCAGTAACTCTCACTAATACTCTACAACATCAGAGTAGTTTTAAACATATTACATTTCAATCAGCCACCACATATATTTTGGATACAATGATCTCTGTTCTAGAAATTTTGCCAGTCTGGCTTCAAATTTCACTAATTACAGCTGGAGTCATTCACATTTCCACAAGAAATTCAAGTAATTCATTTTGATGGTCTCTTAGATAAATGAATTTATGAGCTGTTTTTTTTAATTTATCAGAAAAAAATCTGGAGTTTTCTGAAATCAAGATTAAATATTGCATTCAGAAAAAGGATGCAAGTTAAATTTTTTGTCATTTAAAAAATGTTAACCCAATGCTGGCAGATATGGTATTTTGAAATTATTACCAACACAAGGATAAACATTTGCATCTGAAAAATGGATATAGTGATTCCCGGGGTGTTCGTTTGCAAAACTCTGGAGTCATGATGCTGAAGGTAACATTGATCAGCTAAGTGACAAACCTTTTACTTGTATTAATTATATATATATATATATATATATATATATATATAATGATGGGTGTAACAAAAAGGTTTTTATATTTAATATGTATTCAAGTAATTGATATTTTTCTCTTATCTTTTGAGATTCAGAAAGTTGAAGGTCTGGATTTTTATTATAGATAAGTTTACAACAAATTAAATTGTATGATTTTTCTTTTTTTGAAAATCAACATCCAATTGTGCTTACACAGAAAGCATACCAATGTGAATTCAATGTGTGAAATCCAACCACTGAATCAATGAATTGCCATTTGATAGGGTGCTTTTGACAAATGGGCTGTGTACATGAGTTGCCAAGATATGGGAAACCAGGTTCAGCTTGCACAGAAAATATTGAACATGTATTGATCAGCATAGAAAAAGAACAGTGAATGTCCATTTGAAGACATTCTTTGCAGCTGAATGTGTCCTGAACATTATTATGACGCATTATGAAAAATTTACACCAATATCCATACGAAATCCAATTGATACAGAAATCAAAGACAGTAGTTTATAAGCAGCGGCTTAACATAGATCATTGAATTCAAGAGCTAATGAATGAAGATGAAAATTTTATTTATCACGTGACTCCCATGAATGTGAAACCTGTATAATCAGCCTGTTTAAAAATGTGCATCTGAGGTCTCCCCTGGGTGAAAGCTGGCATCAATGCCTTCATTCCAGCAAGGAAATACCAAGTTAAACTGCATTCATCTCCTTGGTTCTTACCTGCATGCTTGGCTGCTATAACCCACAGGTATCAGGCTGTACCAGAGTGACATGTCTGATTGCAACAGACATCTTTTTGTCTCTGCTCGTAATGAGTGCAAGCATGTCCTCAAAGAAGTGAAGTTACTGCTTGCTGATAGAATGAAACAGCATATAGCATCTTGCAAGTACAGTTCTAGAGATTATTGGTGACTCTATAAGAGTGTGCTGAACAACAGCAAATCCTCAATCCTGCCTCTATTCAATCAATTTGAAATCCTGACATCTACAGCAGATAAGGATGAATGCTTGGCTAAGAAATTATTTTCCAACTCAACGCTCGACTCATTTGGAGTACCCAGACCTGATTTCCCCTGTCACTGTTCTCATCCTAAAGAAATGTGCTCCTGAGCTGTTCTCTCCAAATTCTACAACTATTGCCTTGCTGCTTCCTGCCTTCCAGCTTGTTGGAAGTCCTCCTCTGTAGTTCCTGTTTTTAAAAACACTGGAGAACCTTCTGACACCTCTATCGCTTTATTAGTTTCCTACAGCTTTTCACCAAAGCATTTGAGGCTTTAATCAATGCTGAAGTGGTTAAGCATCTTACCTCTTACAACGTACTCTCTGACAAACAATATGGCTTCCATTTTGCCAGGTCTACCACTGAATATGCTATCATTGAATATGTATATCAAGCTCTTGATATCACAAAGGTGTTTGGCATGCTGGTCTTCTACATAAGCTCCAGGGCTACAGTAATACAGGACAATTGTTTGATTTAATCAAATCATTCCTATCAAATTGTGAAATGAAGGTTGTTTTGAATGGGCTCACTTCCAGATCCTTTCACACAAATGTGGGTGTCCCCCAAGGCTCTATCCTGTGTCCTACGCTGTTTCTGATCTTTATCAATGATCTTCCTGATCATCAGTTCCCAAGTAGGCATTTATGCTGATGACACTACCTTTTACTCCTGCCTCAACAGCAAATCCATCAGAGTTTGCAAAGTTAACCTATCCACTACTCTTGAAAAGAACTTCCAATTAGTGGTTAGCTTGGGCAGAAAATGGCTTGTAAATTTTAAAGCCTCCAAAATGAAACTTCTTTCATTTAACCACCATGAAGAAACTTTCCTGCCTGCCATCAGCACGGCTGATGCTAAACTCCTGGAGAGCGACACACTGTGCCTTCTTGGCCTCACGTTTTCAACTGACCTGAAGTGGAACAACTACATTTAATCAATAGTTGCATCTACTGCAAGGAAAGTTGGGTCACTGTGCCATGCCAGAAGGTTTTTCTCCACAGAGTCCATCTGACACATTTATAAATTTACCATTCACCTGTGTATTGAATACTGTTATCCTATCTGGCCTGGTGTTCTTGCTATTCATCTTGAGGTTCTTGACAAAATTCAAAGAAGGATTTGAAATGTAATCTATCCTGACTTGTCATCTCGACTTCAGTCATTTACTCACAGATGTACTATGGCTTCTCTCTGTCTTTTCTACAAATATTTTCATGGCAACTACTCTGACAGGCTTTTTTCCCTGATGCCCTACTATATGAATTTAATGTAGTGCTACTAGATTAGCATCTAGGTCCCACACATTTACTGTTGAAATAGTTAAATGTAACTGCCGCTTCTACTCCAACAGTTTCTTTTCTCACACTTACTTGCTTCCTTGAAAACTACAGTCTTCAAAAATTTAAATGCAACAACAATCACCATCTTCTGTCTTCTTGAATCCCATTCATTTTTTATCCTTTCCTCAGTCCCCCTATACTGAATCCTTTCCCTCACTTTCTGTAACGCCCCCCCCCATGTATACTAGTGACATTTCCATCTGGCTTGTGGTGAAATGATTAAAATATATATATATATATATATATATATATATATATATATATATATATATATAAAGTATGGCTTTTGTAAAATATTAATCACTGATGAACAAGCATTAATATATGAACCTGTTAGAAAAAAAACTGTTCAAATCCAGAACAAAGAATTGTTTCTGATTCCATCTCCTTTTACCAGTCATCATGACCATGTCTAATTTTTGACAGTCAATGACAAATTGGAAGAGATGAAATGACGAGGGTGAAAACACCTTTTTCAGCTATTATTGGTCAGGCATTAGCAACAACACTGTGTTTATTTTCAGTTGTAACAGACAGATCGCAATCTGTATCATTTTCAGCATAGATATAAATTTAGCTTAGAGTGTTATCAAACTGTGCAGTTATTAATTTGTTTGGAGTTATTTTACTCAGAGAATCTTCTTAGATAATGTTAAGACATAAAAAAAGTATAAAAAAATATATTCATTTGGCATTAGTATTATTTTGCTATTTTCTTGATAATTTTTTCCTGGTGGCATCATTGGGAAGTATCTGAAAACCATATCATGGCATACCCCAAGATTTGTAAATGAAATTGGGTTGATAATACTTTAGAAGTCATTGATAGTTGTTCAAGTGGACAGACAGGTTATCAATCAAGGCTGAACAACTAGAGATGGTGACTTGTTAAAAACACCCATTCCTACAACAACATGTGCCACTTATTGGGATGTGTAAAAACTTGCAAAAACTAAAATTCTTCAGTCTTGTAAGCTGTGCAGTCTGCCATGGGTGGCAATTGCATCTAATTTTTTTTTCTTTTTTAGTATTTTATCAGAAGTGTTTGCATTAAGCCCAACTGTTCCCACTATTCTTCTATGTGCTGTGTCCCTTCAAGACATTGGCGATCATGACTCCACAATTTTCTGTTCTTTGTAGCTCTTAATAAACTTTGTCGTTTTGTTATCTCTCCTAAACCCCATTCTACCATTCATTTACTCAAGCTCACTAGGTAGGTTATGCAATGCTTTCTACTCTTACCTTCAATTGTTTTGTTGAATAGCTAAAATGTATATTTACTATCCAGCACAATCTGATAGCCTTCAGCTAATGTAAACTTGTGCAGGTGGAACAGGTCAATTTATTAAAGTTTACATTCAGTTCAGTACTTGTGCTGTGTAGTAAATATACATTGGAGCTATTTAACAACTTAATGCAATATGTTATGTGAGTATCAAATTTACCAAGACATCTTTCCTCATTAGGCACCTTAGAATTTTCAATTCTCTCCTTTTGATGTTAAGTATAAGAGTCCTTTTTGTTTACATTTTCTCTGTATGAATCAGTTATAACATATTTAGTATAGACGATAAGGACATTGAACAAAGAATAGGCTGAACTAGGGATAGTTTTGCCCAACACCTCAAATTGCTACAGAACCAAAACATTAACCTAAGAACTCCAGTCATTCTTAAATAACCTCAACAGATTGAGACTTCCATAAGGATGCCATGCATGGCACCAAACTTCTTCAGAAATATCTGAACTATCAGTTGTATGCAACTGCTTTCTAAGATCAATGGTTAAAAATATATTTGAGTGATGTCTATTGATCTTTGTGAATGCCATATTTCTTTGAACCTTGTTGGCCAGTGCTACAGGACTACAAACAAAGAACTGTCACAGATAAACCACGTCATTTGAAAACTTTCAGCAACAGCAGCAGTTAAAATGTCTATCACATGTAATCCGAAGAGAAAATAATGACATAATCAAGATGCTGACACTCCACACTACTTCAAAAGAAAGGTTAGCAAGGAAACCTCCATCAATACTGGAAAGAGTGATAATGGCTAATGGACTTGAGAAACCTATTTTCCTGAAAAAAATGTTATGAGAAAGATTTTAAACATATATACTAGCTGTTTGGTCAATAAATGCCAAATATTTCCTTATAAGGAAACAGTTAATATTACCATTACCATGGTTCTGGTGAACATGTTGAGCCAAAGTAACTGAGAGTTCAGGGTGCTGTAAGTCCTCAAGAAAAATAGTATTTTGGACTAATGCCATTGGGAAAAGCATGAATCAATCTGTACCCCCACTACCAACTATGAGTTAAATAGTATAGTAGACTAAGCTCTCTAGCCTTGGTTTACAGCCAGCCTATTATAAGAATTACTTTGAATCCAAAACTGTGGAGAAGGCAGTGGGAAATCACTCCACTATATTTCCTAAGAATTCATAACAATTCATAGACAATAAAGAAAAGGAAACTATGTAGAGCTTTGGTTGTCTGTTTCCTGAAAATATATTCACTAAAATAAGAATATATAGACTCAAGAGAGAGGCTAGATATATCAACATTATTACAATACCCAAATTTATTTACACACACTTTCCATGATAAATAAAAAATTTATAGTCATAGACAAAGCAATGAGACACTTTACACTGGAACAATTAGAGGCACTTTTACATGTAAAACAATTATAAACACATTTATACCTACATCTCGGCCTTATTCTATTTGTGTAACTGGTTCACTGAACTGTAAAAATGAAAGAAAGTTACCTGTATATGTATAGCAGTGTTGGCAATTAATCATAGTCACAATTAATATAGTAAATAAATTTCCAATAATTGTAAAATCTCTAATTTATTTACATTTTTACAACAAAATGTTTCTTTATAAAGGTATAAGTTGATTTTAGTGGATGTATCTTTTCCTAGTGAAATGCTCTTAGAAATGGATAAAGAAAAAGTTCATACATTTTAGTAAATATCATTAATCACAGTTTACAATGAAAAAGAAAGTTAATCTGTAGTTGCTTCATTTTCCTATTTTGGTAAAAGGAATCCCTTGGCTGAGATTTGTGTAAATGAGCCAGCAATTTTCAGTTGATGATGACTTGTTGCAATGTCTTTTTAGGTGATAAAAAAAAATCAAGTTTTCTTTCATTTACTCAAACCCACAGTGATTAGTTGAAAATTCTCTTTTTAGACCTTGTGATTTGTTTTCTTCTATGTCTCTCATTTTTTAAACTTATTTAAATTTTATTTTTGGTGTTTTTTCCTGGAGCCTGCCATTCTGTGATAAAATTGTCTGAAGATCACTTGATGGATTAAACTAAAAGTAAACATTCAGCATTTATTTCTATACCAAGATTGTCTATATCTACAAATGCTCTGATATTGAGCATTTTTCCTCTATAAATATAGTAAATATTAAACAGTATAATTTATTAAGACAAAGATTGAATTTTGCCAAAAAATGGAAGACCAGAGTATTTCTGAAAGATAACACTTTGAAGGTAAGCAGTCTGTGATTATAGTGCTTGATATCAAAAGACAAAGCGTTAATAGCAGCAAATAAAATGAAATGTTCAACTTATCTGTTCTTACTTGGAGTTTTCTGGATATGACATCACACTCAGAGGGCTTGATAGTAAAATTAAATTTATTTACAGAAATCATATTTCTTAAGAGAAAAATGATTTAAAGAATAAATTCAGTTTTACTGTCAAAACTTGTAAAGACACATAACTTGTTTATTTAATTTCATTTGTTGCTATATATATATATATATATGTGTGTGTGTGTGCGTGTTAAAAATAGTTTTAAGGTATGCCATATCTATGAGTTAAAGTGCTCAATATCAGGGATAGTGTGTGTAAATATAACAGTTAACACTGAGGTCAACACTGAGTGTCAACAGTCTGTTTCATGTGTTTTTGTTAATCATTTCACCCCAAGCAAAGCAATAAAGCCACTAAGACACAAGGAGGTTACTGTGTGTGAGAGAATATGGGAAGAAAAATATTAAGAAGAGAGAACAATAAAAGAACAGGAATTAAAAGAATAGATAATGATTGACATTACATTAAAATTTTCAAGATCGAAGTGGACTAGGAAGCAAAAAGAGAGTTCCACAAGTGATAAGTGTGAGAAAAGAAACTGTTAGCATAGATCTTATAGTTACATGTAGCCATTTCAACTGTAAACTGATGAAACCTTGCCACCAATCTCGTACTGCTCTTAAATTCATAAAGTCTAGATAACATACAAGGAAGTTCATCAGAACAATTACCATGAAAGTATTTATAGAGGCACAGGAAAGCTATGTTACAGTGGTGGGAATGTGACTAAAACCAAGCTGCCAGGTCAGAACTGATAACATTGCAGATTCTTCTTTGTATTTTATCAAGAATCTCTAAATATATAGCAGAAGCACCTGACCAGATATGGCAGCAATATTCAAAGCCTGGCTAAATGGTACACTTATAAATATGTAAGATAGATTCAGGTGAGAAAAATTGTCTAACATAACACGGTGAACCAACTTTGCTAGCAGCAAACCTAACAATTGATTCAATATAATCTTTCCACTTCTTGTGAGCAGAAAACATTAACCCAAGAAGTTACAGTGAGTCACTCTCCTGGAGGTTAGCATCAGCCATGCTGATGGAAGGTGAAAAGGGTCCTCTTAGATGATTAAGAGAGTAGTTTAGTTTTGGAGGCCTTAAAATTAACAAGCCATTCCTTGTTCCAGTTAACAACAGATTTGTAGGTCATCTTGAGATCAGCTGCCTATTTGACCTTATCAAACCAATCATACTTACTATTAAGACAGGAATAAATAGTTGTATCTTCAGCATAGATACAAAGTTGAGAACTGATGCCATCAGGAAGGTAGTTGATTAAAAATATAGGTTCAAGGATGGTACCATGGAGGACACCTGCATTAATGCAAGAAGATCTAGCAGAGTGTCCATTCATTTCAATTTGATAAAGATAAAATCAGTTCAAAATTTCATCCAAAATTGCCATAATCTTTGAACTTGAGAAGAAAAGCAGCATGTCAAACCCTACCAAATGCCTTCAGGATATCCAAAGCAACAACCTGAGCATCACTATTCTTATCTAAAGTTTGATAGACTCTTTCAGCAATTATTATTACATCAGCACTTGACCTAGAGAAGTGAAAGCCATATTGCTTATCTGAAAGAAGTCCCTACAAGTGCAATCTTCAGGCATGGCCTAAAGATTGTGTTTAAGTATGAAACAGACTGTTCCCACTTGGTGTTGACCTCAGTGTATGTATGTATGTATGTATATGTGTGTGTGTGTGTGTGTGTGTGTATATATATATATATATATATATAATGTGTGTGTGTGTTTTAATCCTCTTTATATGTTGCTGTTTATTATGTCCCTGAAGTCTTTACATGCTACCTATATTAATTATTAAATTTTGAATATTGCTACATGCATAAAGACAGATGATGACACAACATGCTTTTGACTCTTTCTGTTTCTAACAAGATACCAAGATCAAATTCGATGGTGTATATATGCATATCTCCTCCCCTATTCTGACATTTTTACCATATTACTAATTCATCTACTATTAGAATTATGACTAAGTTTTTTATCTTCCATTTTTGTCGCAACTAATATAAAACATATTCATTGCTTTGTTGGTACTTGGTACATTATTTTTTTTTCCATGGCAGAAACAAAATCACCTGTAAGGCATGCAACTTAATGCAATCAACCTCTCAAAGCAATTGAATAAAGTAGAATTTTAAAGGTTTAAATAAACTATGTTTTTGCTTTTTGCTAGGGAGAAGAGAGATTAGCATATACATGTTTATGGAAAAGCATTTTTTGAATGCTTTATTATTTTAGGGAAAAAAAAGACAAAGTGGAAAAAAGTTCCGTGCAATGCGTTTCATCCTTTAGGATTTTATCAGACTACAGTGACATTTATGTTGCTGTGACCACACATGTACATGAAGGAGAGGGTATATTGAGAATTTTAAATTAAATGTTTTTTTCTTTTTAAATATATGCTTTGTGTATATGATGTGTTTGGTGGAGGAGGGGTAAATTCAACATTTTATAATTTTTCAGCAATACATGCTTAAAGATTTTAGGCAGTTTTGATCAACATTTCTTTTCATGGTTAGGATTTCTAAATGCAGGACTATACACTTAAGTAAAATAATAGCAATAATAATAATATTTATTAAGAATTTATTACAAGAAATATCAAGTTTTACAGAAACATTGTTGACAATTATGTATTTATTTGCATAACAAATAAATAAAAAATTATATAAATTTTGATGCTATATTTGATTTGTTGTTATATATTTTTCATTTTCTCCTTTGTTATTGGCAGCATTTTAGAATACTTCAGCTGCAATGCTAAGTTTCCTAAGTTGAACAAACTGGAGCTATTTCGTTTACCCTTTGTTAACTCTCTTTTCCATTGTTGTGTTTAGATTGCTTTCTTCCAGTCATTTTGATGGGCAATAGCAAAATTCTGAAATTTAAAATGACCTTATTCAATTTCAAAATAAAACCTGTAAAAAGGAATATTTTAATTTAATATACGACCAAAAATAAAATACTATAAGTATATAACAATAATGTAATGATATTCCACAGACAAATATATGGTTTATGTTATCTCATCTCATCTCATTGCATGGTTACAAACTAAAAGCCTAAATTGAGCTTGAAATATTGTGTAATTGGTTCTATTTTTTTGTGAAATACTTGGATATAATATAATGAATAATTTGCAGTGAAAAAAGCAATTTATGATTTTTGCTGAATATGCCCCTCCTCTAACAAATGTGCTATATAGTCTATCTGATTTTATTTAGTTTCTTTTTCTTTTTTCTTTTTTTAATCCCTTTTGGAAATCACTAATTAAAAGAGAAAGCAATTTACAAAGACAAAAATATTTAGAAAGTGCTTAAATCACTAGTTCATCCATAGTAAATTTATTTGCAGATTCTTAAAACATTTTGTAGGATATTCTGTTGTCCAGTTTTTTTTTATATTAAAAATCCAAACATCCATGTTTCAAATGATAAAATAAAATAAATATATGCCTGGATATACCTGTTAAATAAATCATTTTTATTTACAAACATATGAACATGAACATAAATAGCTTTCAGTTGAGTTAAAGTCTTTGGGAAGTTGATTCACAAAAAAAGTCTTTGATTGTCAGTAAAGTTTCACTGTCCATCCGAGCTGTTGTTGTTGAAGATGATTCATTTGAAGCCGCTGACACATGTTTCTTTCAGCATGTATTGGTTGGGGGGAGATATATAGCCACATCTTGTGTTTTATCTCTTCTGTTGAAAGTTGAAATCTGTTGATTTTCATGAGAAATTTTTCCTGAAAGTAGGCTTGTGAAAAATAGGGTTTCAGCTTTCTCTGATTCGTCAAATATATCACATGGTGGTGTTAATTTCTAACCAATAGACACTTTGATTTAAATGGTGTGTGTTGTATTGTGAAATTTTCTTTTGTGCACATGTGTGGTAAACATCTCTGTAGTCTGTTGCAGTACCAAAGGATGAAATGCATCATAATGAAAACTTTTCCACTTTGTCATAGGTTTTTTTTCCTAAAATTGTTCTTGATATATAAAAATATATATATTGTTTTCCCATACTTTATTATAACTTTAGAAATTAATAAACTTTTTGCTTTGAAAAAAGTAAATTTGGTACTGATTTTGAGTTTGATATAGTAGTATTTATTTGAATACCCACTCAACGGGAATATGGCACAAGGCTGAGTTCCAAGTGAGAGACAAGCATACAGGGATGAGGAAGAAAAATTTCAGAAGCCACATAAACAGTTCCCCTTTGGAGATGCTTCAGGTGTTAAGGATTAACTTTAGCTCCCTCCTGAAGGGGAAGTATTACCTGGGACTCAAGTATATATATTAATTTTTAACTCCATTGATCCATTATTGAAAAAATAAGTGCATCTTTCATTGAGACAATCTAAAATATTTTAGAACTGTTTTAGCAGTGTAGGCACACAAAAATATCAGCAGCTCACACTTCCTCACTAAAAAGCCATCCTGTGAATTTGCAAAAAAAAACCCTCCAAAAAATAACAAAATACTTGGAGACATGACAGTATTCAAATAACATTGGTTCAAGACCTAAGGAGACTTTATTAACTGTAAATTTTTATATATAGTTAGAATTTTAGATTTCACAATATTAGAATAGTGAAGGACAAATTAATGCAGCAGCAGCATCATGGTTCTTTTTTAATCAATTCACCACAAGCAAAGCAATAATGACACTAAGATTCAAGGGGGCTAATGGGGGTGAAAGAGAATGAAAAAATTTTAGAAGTAACCAGAAAACCAATTCTAAACAGGAAACAAGGGATAAAACTCTATTCCTGTTCAAAAGACAGGGAGGAATGTGATACAGACAATTGGCAAACCTATCTACACATATTGAGGGGAAAATAAATAATTAAATAAATATTAAATAAAATTTCAGAGTTTAGGCAGATATGTTAGAAGTATAGAGTTGAAGTAGAATTTGGAAGAAATTGGAAACCCAACCCTAAACAGGAAACAAGGAATAAACCTCTACTTGTATTCAAAAGACCAAGAAGGTGTGTGAATTGGATGATAGGTGAACCTATGTATTCCTATTGAGGGAAAAATAAATAAATAGCAAATAAAATGTCAAAATTTAGGTAGGGATGTTAGAAGTATAGAATTGAAGTAAACTTTAGGAGAAACCAGAAACCCAATTCTAAACAGGAAACAAGAGATGAAGCTCAACTCCTGTTCAAAAGACTGGGGAGGAGAGTGAACTGGATGATAAGCAAAGCAGATGGTATAATATATAAGCTAAACTGATATTGAATGAGTATTTAAAATTTATTATTTTTAATACTTAATTGAATTTTGATAGCTACATTAAAAAAATTAAATATTGGAGAGATTTATATGGAGGAGGTGTTGAATCCAACTTATATTACTTTGTATATATTGTTTACTTTTAATGTTTCGTTGGTCATGTTTCTCTGAAAAGTTGTGCTTCTGTCTCATTTACATTCTATTCTCTGTGTTTTCTTTGTTGGGTATTCACAAAGGTGTTTAGTCAATATTAGCCCAAGAAGAAGAAAATTATGAGTAAATTAACTGGTTTTTAAGTCTTATTCTATATTTCAATTTAGTGTTAATATCTTCATGACAATACAGGTTCTCTCAGTTTTAATAATGTTTTAAAGCATATTTATATTGCAATAGTAAAAATTAATTTCTGTTCCTCTCATTTCACTTTCTTCTCTAATGTTATTATTTACATGTGTGTGAAAAATATTTGTTTCACAAAATATTACAATTCTGGTATATTCAACAAACTGACAAAACTTAATCATTTATTATGGCTATGAGAAAACAATTTTCAAAAATTTATATTGAATGAAATTTGAAATGTTAAATATTTTAACAATTTTCAGCATTTAATATCAAGATTAAGCTATGGACCACATTTTATAATTAATTGCCATTTATTTTGAAATGCCAGCATTTAATTCATGCATGGATAAAAAAAGCTTATTACAGGTACACCCCTATTTTCTGTCAAAAACGTAAACATTAAATATGAATTAAGTGATTAAATTTAAAAGTAGCAGGAAATCCAAATATCTGCTTGTAATTTTACTCAGAGAAAAGGAGATTTGTTTTTAATCATTTCATTTCATCCCAAGCAAGGTGGGAATGCCACTAGTATGCTGGGGGTTACAGAGAATGAAGGTGAGAGAAAAGACTGTATATGGGAAAACCGAGGAAAGGATAAAAGCTGAACAGGATTCAGGATGATAGAAGATGTTGATTGACATTGCTTTTAAATTTTGAAGATTGTGGTTATCAGAGAAGCAAGGAAACAGAAGGGAAGTGCAAGAAAAGAAAAGTGTAGGACCTAGATGCCAATCTAGTAGACGCTTAAATTCACATAGTCCAGGCACCAGGGGAAAAAAGCTTGTCAGAGCAGTAGCCTTGAAAATATTTGTAGGAAAGACAGAGGGAAGCCACATTATGTCAGTGCGAAAGTGACTGAAGTTGAGATGCCAAGTTAGGATCAGTTAAATTGCATATCCTTCTTTGGATTTTGTCAAGAACCTTGAGATGAGTAGCAGGAGCACCTGGACAGATATGGCAACAGTATTCAATGCATGGACGAATGGTAAATTTATAAATGTGTCAGATGCACTCTGAGGAGAAATGCCTTCTGGCATGACACAGTGACCCAACTTTCCTTGCAGTAGATGCAACTATTGATTTGATGTAGTTGTTCCACTTCAAGTCAGTTGAAGATGTGAGGCCAAGAAGGTGCAGTGTGTCGCTCTCCAGGAGTCTAGCATCAGCCATGCTGATGGCAGGCAGGAAAGTTTCTCTATGGTGGTTAAAAAAGGGTATTTGTACATGCAATTTAAGATTTGTTATTGTTTGTTTTTTTAATGGCTTATTAACCTTTTTCAAAGCTAGAAAATATGTTTAGATTGTAAGAATATTTTTTTCGAGATAATAATAGTTTACTGATACAAGACCTACTAATGGGGGAGGGGAGAAGATGTAGGTTCATACTTTTCCTAAAGGTATTTACATGTAAGTGAATATAATGAACCCAACTGGAACTTGTCTCTCCAATTTCTAATTCTGAACCATTATCCATTACATCACCTGTATATCCAAGATTACCTGGTATTTTCATCTAGGTGTTGACCAAGCTCAGTGTTGCTTAACTTTGGAGATCATACAACAAATGGTGTTCCAACATGATATGGCTATAAGCCTCAACATAAGATTGAAGGACCAATGTTAGTATGGCAGAAATAGGTGTATACAGGTATTAACTCACACCAGGATACAATGATAATGTAATGCACAAGTGTTTAACTTTCATAGTGGTGTTAGTATCTAATGTTAGTCACAATATCATAAACATCCAATTTCTCTGATAAAATTTAAAACCACAATTGAATGTACTGAGTTAGATACCCTGACAGAGACTATTGACTGTAGAAAAGATACAGCAGCCAGCAGCTGACCAGCTTCTTCAGAAATGGATGTGACCAACAAAACACTCTTTCTTTGTTTTCCTTCATATAGAACACACCTGCTACCAACCATATAAATGATATCTTACTTGTTTCAAATGTGAACACATGAACTGTCAGAACAATGAAAGGCATTTCTTTCTGCATTCAAATTTTTTTTTTTTTTTTTTTCCTATGTAATAAATATTTTATAAAGATTTAGCAACTGTCATATATGGTCTGGTGCTCCTGCTGTATGTCTCAAGGTTCTTGACAAAATCCAGATGAATATGCAAGATAAAAGGTCCTGATCTGGCATTTAGTCTACAAGATATTTAGAGATAAGACAGGTCTTGTTTCTATATTGAAATCATTTGGTCACCAGCGAACTTCATGTTGTATTGAACATAATACAGGAGTACACAGCATACAATGTACTAAGTTTACTTGACTTCACACAAGCATATCTAACAATTCTGCCAAACTAACAAAGACCTCAAATGTAAGTCTCACACAGTATTTCATAAGAACTTTGCATACATGTACATACAAAAAAAGGAGATCTTTATATACACATACACCTTCATTCATCCTGTAGGGATACTTAAGGTGATTATCTCCCTTTGATTGAGATGAAGTCACTTGGTTCATGTGAAAGCCACTTAGTGATGTCACTTCATAGAATGACAACAGTGGTCAGTCTTTCAGTCAACTTCCTGGAGTCACCCCTAACAGTTGTTTTTTTTTTATCCTTGGTCCCTCAGGTAAATATGCCTCACCCAGCCATGTGGTGCAGCATACAAGCCTATGGCCCCATTTTCCCATGGAGATGGATTTTCCTCAGATATAGAAAATATCTCTGGCTCGCTATCTGCAATTTGTGAAAAATCCAGGACTTACCATTTCCACTTTGCAGAATATATCCTTGATAGTGACATAGCAGCTAAATCTATACTCTCTTATACACAAGATTATCAACCCATAAATTGGACCATTCCTATCACAATGTAATTTTTTTCTGTTCATGTATCTTTTCTTAGTAAATAGTTTTATTATTTGAAATGTTCATAAAAAATGCATATGTGTCTGATTCAGAGAATGTTTATACATCTTGGTAAATGTCATTACTCATAGTCTAGAAGAGAAAAGGATGTACAAGTGTATTGATTTTGAAAGGCTGGCATATAACTTCAGTTATTTTTAAACTTGATTTCTAGATGCTTATTGTTTAACAGTAAGGGATGACTTTTCATGTAAATTTCTGTAGATAAGCTGGCTTTATGAGTTGACTGACCACAACCTGTTACAAAGTCTTGTGTTTATATGTTTTAGCAGATACAATGTTGAAGGTTTTTGAATTTACTCAAACCAGAAGTAACTGTTTGAAAGTTCTCATAATTCTATGTTCAAAAATGTTAATCTTAGATTTTATTTTTAGTGGGTTTTCCCTTAAGCCTGCTATTTATGTTGATCCTCTCTTTACTTGGATTTTAACATACCTAGAAAACATTTACACATTATTTTAATTGTTAAATTTTGAATAATATTACAAGCTCACTTCAGTTTTTGCTCTCTTTAATAAATTTCAAGAAATATTAAGAAAAAAAAATGTTTCAATAACTTTGGTTAAGGATTGAAATAAGTGCTAATCCGAAATTGCAAGGCTGGTAGAGTATGGAAAATGTAGTAGGACATCCCAGGCAATCTATACCAGATTCTGTTGGGTCTGCAAAAAGGCATGAAATCTTGAGTTGTTCTGATGGAAGACAACACCGTTCTGATTGGCCAATTCTGGACGCTTTTCCTCAATTGCTGCTTTTAATCAGTCCATTTGAGAACAGTACTTGTCTGAATTCACTGTCTGATTTTGCGGAAGGAATTCATAATATCCGTACAACCTTCCAATTCTACCAGATACTCAGCATAATTTTTTTTTTGGATACATAGTCCTGGGTATGATGATAAACTACATCCTTTTGAGGAGCCTGGAACCACCTCTTCATTGTTGTTGCTCCCAGGTCCATCCTGTCCCAGTGTGGCAGAACCTGTTAGGTTCCCAGCTATGGTTAAATAGTAAAACCTAAACAAAAATAAAATGCTATGAAAGTATAAAAAAGTAAAATACCAACAATACATTTTTATATATAAAAAAAATAACCAACAATAACTTTTATCTGTAGTTGAAGGCAAACAATTGCATTCAAAATATATTTAGTTGAAGCAATAAAATTGTTCCAAAATATTTAGTTGAAGCAATAAAATTGTTCCAAAATATTTAGATTTCGGCATTAAATAACCCATTGTAGTTGATATGCTGCAGAACAAAATCAACCAACCATTTTTGGATGCAGACTGGCTTTTGGAGTGCTTAATGATGGTTCATTCATTTTTCATTGCCTGTGATAATTCTTTTCAAAAATAGATTATGTTGCACTTGAGCAGAGAACTGCTGATGGAAATCCTGTAACATACAAACACTGTAGCAATTGACATATCAAAGTGTCTTCAAATGCCTTAGAATGCTCATATAAGATATGAGGAATATCTCTGTGATGTCCTATGGTATATGACCTGGATTATTTTAAATCCGTGTTTTGATTTGGTCATCATCAAGAACACCAGGCCTGCCAAAACATTCCCGGTTTTCCATATCAAAATTACCACTTCTGAACCTAAGGAACCATTTACAAACACCATTTACGACACCAACTCCATAAACGGCACACATTTTTTTGCTGTTTGTACTGCATTTTTTTTCCTTTCCAGAAATAATAGAGCACCAGATGATGATTTTTCTCCATTTTCAGTTTTAATGTAAAAATATTTCAAATTCATTCTGTACACATGATTTCTATAAAAATATGTGTTGAAATATCACCTTTCAGAATATGTATATATGTCATAAAATTCAGTCACACGTGAATCAAAATCACGTGTTTAAATGCCATCTATTGAAAAACACTACAAACTTTGTTTCAACCCAATATATATGTGGGGCTCATATTATCAATGCTATTCTGCTACACTTTTTATCTCAGATGTTATCATGGCAGATACATGGGGAGATTCTGACAATTATGAGGTATTATTTTTAAACTAGACCTCAAAATTGGTGAAGATGCTTTAAAAGTGGAAGGAAATGAAACAGGATCTGGTATTAAAACTCAAAACTGGTTTAAGTGGTTTAAAGATGGTTATTTTCCCCTTGACATGAAGCGCTAAGTGGACAACCATCAGTTGTTGATTACAATGCTTTAAAATGCAAGTTAAGAGAGAACCCGACCACTAACACTCAAAAAGTTTATAAGAGCAAGAATAATTAAAAGATTATGGAGAGCATTGCAATAAAGAGTATTATTAAAAAATAATGGAAAGCATTGCAATGAAAAGTAGTTTTTTAAAAAAAAATCAAAAATACTTTTGCTACACTATAATATTGTCCAACTGCAGATCCAGTCTTCTGAGAAATGTACAAGATGATCCATTGATTTGCATCGTCATAAATATGATTTTGTCAGTCATTATTTATGAGTTTCTAACAAAATAAATAATTAATTCAAATGCAATGAACTCCAACCAGTTCATACTTTCTTTTTAGGAAATGCATCAAATTTAGTTCTGTTGAAAATATTTTTTATAAATAAGAAATATTCACGGACATCATGATAAGAATGATGATTATTAATTTAGGGAGTTCTTATTCCTGTTTCAGTAGTGTGTCCATGCTATAAAAATCTATGTGCTGTGTCCCTTGAGGACATGGGCGATTATGGCTCTCCACAACTTCCTATCCCTTTTAGCTCTTAGGAATGTTTATCCTTTTTGCTATCCCTTTCTCCCTCATTCCACCATCCATTCACACAAGCTTGTCCCCCTGTATCTTTTGCCTTCGATATGTCCTGTGCATATTATATTCTCCCTCCTTGTGTCCAAGAAATTTTGACTCCCTCTTCTGATTACATTTTCCTTAAAACTTTCTCAGTGCTTATATGCCATACCCATGGTATTCCCAGCAGCCTTCTGTAGAACCACATTTCTATTTTTTCCAATCATCTCTTCATCTATAATGAGATTGTCCAGCATTCACTGACATATGGGAGGACAGATATTACATGACAGTTACATTGTTTTTTCTTTGTTTCAAATGGAATTGTTATGTTTCTTATTACTTTGCTTAGCTTTTGCTATTCCAATCCACTTCAGATTTCTGTGTTGCATTTCCCATCTTCTGTTAAAACACTTTCCAGATATTTAAACTTTTGTACTCATTTGATGATGACATCTCCAATTCATAGTTCGCATCTTCGGCTTTTTCTCTTGCTGACAACCACATATTTTATCTTCTTAGAAATGATGGTTAGTCCTTTCTTCTCACTTTCCTTTACTACATTGTCCAAGAGGTCCTACAATTTTCCTTCTGTAGCTGTCATCAACACAGTGTCATCTGCGTATCTTATATTGTCAAGACTGTGCCCACCAATACTTAATCAAGGTAAGGTCTCCAGCTCCCTTGAAAGGTTGAATAAATCTTACACCCTTTCTATTTTTGTGTACCTACACAATTTATTTTCTATCTGTATGCAGGTGGCTTGCTCCCAGGTTAATTTCTGGATTATTCTAACACCCTTCCCAAATAAATCTAGTCTTCCTTGCAGTTCAAACAAATGTTTGTGCCATACCTTGTCAAATGCTTTTGTACAATCTATAAAACATAACTTCTCCCCCTTCTGCATTTGTATTGGTCTCTCTGATATGATTCTGATCATGAATATAACATTTCTTTTTCCAGTGCCCATGACAAAACCACACTGTTTTTGTCCTATTTCCGCTCCAGTCTCTGTTTACCAGAATTCTTATTATTGGCTTAATTATGGCTCATTAAGTTGGTTGTCTGATGAAATTCGCATTCATTTGCACCTGGTTTCTTAGGAAGTGCTCTGAAGATGGACCTACTAAGATCTCCCTGTATGTCATCACAGTCGTATATTAAAAAGATTTCTTTTGAGAGTGAGTTGGAGAAGAGAAAATGTCTACTCTCTTATCCCATATCAAATAAGGTGCATACAAAAACAAATAAGACTCTAAACTCTGGTGTAAAATTTGAAAGGAATAAATATTTATTACATTGACATAAGAATGATGAAAAAAATATAAATTTTACAAATAAATTTGCACAAAATTTTCCTTTTGCATACCTTATTATTAAAGGCAAGATAACCAGTTCAAAATATAGAATTATTGGTGCATAAAATGGATGTACATGATTCAACAAACTTTCAATAACAGAAAAAACTTTGAAAAGGTACAATAAAAATTCCTTTTTTTAAAAAGGTTCAAAATACTCAAATTTGAAAGCTCTTTAAGGAAGGTACAAAACAGTAAAAAGGGGTAAAAAACACATTCTTTCAAAAATCATGCACTTACTTAATTGAAAGACAAAAAAGGCTTTTATAAGGTTTACTAGCATCACTAGAATGTTTAACAATTTTATTCTTTTTCTTGAACACACTTTGCTGGTTTCATTTTGGTTCTGTTTCTTTTTATGTTTCTGTCTGCTTCTTACTTCTGTAAGAAAAGGCTGAGCTCATCCATTGGTGACAGCCAAAATGGCTTTTTCTTCTTGATCCTTAGAACTTGTTGTAACCTTATGGTACTATCTGATTTCTTTGAAATTTTATACCTGAAATTTTCTGTTAACTCATCTTGTTATATAGCCCACAAACAGGCTCCAAATTGGTTTTACCCTTTGTGTCAAATTTTGTCACCTTCTTTATTGATCAATAAATCCAAAGGAGTATATCACTTTGAATTTGAAAGTTAAAACACAAACCATCCACCTTTGACTGAATTATTTTTGGTGGATTCTTATTGAGCCATTCTATTTTAAGAAGATTTAATGAACATATTATCACATCAGTTTTATTTTTTATTAACTATCTGGCTTTCATTTAATTATTTTAAATATTTCTCTTAAAAGCAAGTGTAGAAGACAAACCTAGGGTATTATAATATTTTTCTATCTACACTTTATTAATCATTTATTTAATTTACATGTTTTTATATGAATTTTATCTCCTTTCATGAGAGTGAGAGAGTAATAAAAAATTAGTATATCGTATTATTCATAATTATTTTATATTCACTTTTATTATAATTTTTTTTAATACTATTTCATTTATTATTTCTTTGATCTTGTTAATGCTGCAATCGTCTAAGGCTAAGTGCATTTCTTTTATGATCCCAACTGGTCTTGCTGCTTTGTTTTTGTTCATCTTGTCCACTGTATATCTTACTTCAGACTTTAATATTAGAATTAGATCTTTGAAAAAGTTTATGCCTGATTAGAAAATTAGAAAGAAAATTTTATATATTCACAAAAAAAAATTATTAGTCAATTACATAGTTTCCATTGTTTTTAACAACTGTCTCCTATCGTTCTACAAGTTTGTTAAAGCCATTTTCATAGAAACATTGTGTTTTTTATTGGAAGGAGGTTGTGAGGTAGTTGTCAATTGACTTTACAGTCAAATTTTGTGTCACTTAAATTGTTCTGTAGAGACCCAAACAAATGAAAATTTGAAGGAGGCAAGTCAGGAGAATGCAGTGGGTGCTGGACAGTTTCCCCTTTAAAATCTTTAAGCTTCTGCAAGGTCAGTTTTACAATATGTGATCCTGCATTGTCATGGTGAAAAATGTCACCTTTTCAATTTGCAAAATTGTCCGTTTTTCTTGAATAACCACATTGAGATTGGTGAGTTTGTCGTAATGCATCTTTGCATTTATTGTTTTGGCAACTGCGAGAAGCTCACCAAGTGAATTATGACTCTGCAATCCCATAAACATAGTCAATAACACCTTCATTGGATGCAAGCCCGATTATGCCATAGATTCTGCACATCAGAAACTTGTTTCAGGAAATTTTTTCATAAACAGTTCATTTTAAAGTTTTGTTACAACCTGTGTGATGAGAAACAATCGGCAGTTTCGAGAAGAAGATGATTAATGTCATTAATATGTTGCGGGAGTATGTATGTTGGTGTTGGGAAACACGTGTCTCCTGGAATGTTTATCCCAAAACAAAAATGGTGAACTTGCATGTCTGTCCAGGTAATAAAATACAAAGAAACAACTAAAACCAATCTATCTATATACACACACACACAAATGATAATGTATTATTAATGTTATACTCAATTAGATCTCTTTCTGATTCATTCTGCATGAAGGCAAAGAATGAAATAACAAAAGTCATTTTCTACACATTAGGCTCCACACATAACATCCGAAGCGAGCTCCAGCAGTGGCCAATCACAAACATACCAGACCTGCTTAAAAGCAAGTTTCTGAGAACAACCAATGGGCCATTGCTCGTCACTCAGGTCACTTCTGCTGCCACCACCATTCATTGCACCTCTCAACAACCATTACCACCCCTAGGCTGACTAACCACCAGACTATCTGTTGTGGCCTTGTAGGGGCCAGAAATAAAGACACAAAGAGAGGAATTGAGTTAAACAAATATATTAACAGAAAAACAGTAATACAAACATATACAAACAAGAGTGTTACAGCAAGAATGTTTGGTCAGACAGTCAGAGCTGACTGCTAGAAACTTCCCTCTGCAAAAGGTATGCGTGGGTAAATTAG
Organism: Acanthosepion esculentum; assembly: GCA_964036315.1. Lineage (NCBI taxonomy): Eukaryota > Metazoa > Mollusca > Cephalopoda > Sepiida > Sepiidae > Acanthosepion > Acanthosepion esculentum. The sequence continues at coordinate 106,745,064 of OZ038482.1, read as the reverse complement.
CATAACACTATCTAACTTCGATTTGATAACATATCAACTTAAACTCTACCCAGTTACAAAACTTCATCATTGATGTAGCTGTCACCTCAGCAAATACTGACTTGATAACACCTCAACATCAACACCACCAAGCTACAAGCCTTCCTCACCGCTAATGCCATCATCTCAGCAGATCCATCTCTGCAAGTAGTTACACTGACACTGCAACCTAGCAACGACTCTGACTGCACAAACAGTGACCCTGACTCCACAACTAAGTGACTCCAACTCTACAACCAAATGACTCCCACTCAGCAAGCAGTGACACCAACTCCACAGCCAAGCAACTCTGACTCTGCAAGCATGCAACCAATTCAACGCTCCACTGTGGCACCAATCCGACAACACCTAGTTGCCCTCCCAACCCACCACTGTCACATTGGCCTTCTCAACTCATTTACAAGACATTCCCTTCACAGTCACCACCATGGCCCCATTCAACAGAACAGAACTACCAACCACACCAATCCAACATCACCCCTGTTCCATAGAACAAGCCTACCAACTGGTGAAACAGCCTACTACCATGACTTTGACCAATCAATATGCTCTGACCATATCCTGTGACCTCACCCCAAACTCACACAATAATTCGCTCTTATCTTGGCGCTACCTTCACACCTGGCCACCTTCCTGACAATTGGCCACTGATACAGACATTCCATGCATCTTTCAACATCTCTGTTTACATGCTAACAATAAACGTTATTCAAATCTAATACTCGTTATTCCTTTCTCTCACTATCAAATGCTTAATATGACATTAACAAGACAAAAAGTTACATTGTTATGAGCAACAAAGACAATGATATTTTATGTATGTGACAAAACAATGAACATGCATGAAAACATTAAAGACTAGTGAATCGTTTGTGTATGTAAAATGTGTGTAGAAGTCCTAGGAAAATGAAGTAAAATGAAGTTTGCATACATACGTGTTGAATGATAGAAAATATTACATTGTATTGGTTCAGAAAGCATCTCCTAGTGGTATTTTTTAGTTAGGAAAGTGGTGTTAACTCTACAAATATATAGTGGCATGGAGCTTTCTGCTTAAAATGAACTGTTGACTTACCCATACCAAAAAATTAATGAAGGATGATGATGATGAGGAAACACACTGGTAAATTTTAACAAAACAATATAAGGAATTTATTTGCAAATTTACACGCTTGAAGTTGTGTCAGTAGCTCATTTCAGGAAAATAAATCAGAAACTTTTAAAGTCCATAGTTTTAATGAATTGTCATGAAGAGGAAATGTTCATACAACAGATTAAATCATCTGACACAAAATAATATTCAAAAATTTTTCTAACAAAGTTAAGAGAATTAAGTGATATATGGTTGCATACATTCAAAAGTAGACAAAGAGGGATAGTTTGAAATACTTAGCATTCTTGGATTGTTGAAGGAAAATTCTTTGAAGTACCATGTGCTTGGTTAAAACCAATAATATAATTGGCGAATAATTTTTATACTCACACAAACTTCAAAACTGATTGCTGGCTGAAAGGAACTGAAACAAACCTGTCAGACACTCTTCTCTCATTAATTTTTTTTTTTCCTCATTTTTTATAAAAAATAATTTTGCATAGGCTCGCTATTGTCTTCTTTTTCTTAGCTCAATGGATATTTCTGTGAAGGCAAGGTTTTCATTGGTCCAAAGAAAATTTCACATAGTCTAAAGAATTTCTTTCGGTCTTTTTCCTCAGCTCACCTGAATTTGAATGCAGTGGGTAAAGGGTGTTATTATTATTTTATACTCACTACAAATACATTAATTTAAATAAATATTAGTTGAGAAATCTATTCAGTCATTCATTATTGCTAAATACTGAGCAAGTTAGTGCTTGAATGATAGATCATGAAAAATTCTGTGTTCATATTGTTGTTGGGATAATTTTCTTTTCTCTTCCTCAATTAGTATGCACCTCGATTGGCCAGTCATGTGACCCCTAACAACCAATCAGCAGATTTCTGTTTTACAGTGTTTTTGTGGATATCAGAGAGAAAAGTTTTGTTCCTGATTTGTGAGCAGTATCCTCTACTTGTTTTTTCAGGGCTGGCAAGGAGGCATGTAATACTTTATTAATTCTTTATTTTCGTTTTACAAAATAAAACTTTACTTTCGTTCCTCTGATTTCTTTATAGCTGTCTTTGTTTTCTCCATGAAAAATAATTGGATAGGTATCTGCCTTGACATCAAAGTCGCCCAACATTTATTTGGTGATCCAACAGGGTATTTATTTACGGGTACAAATATGACACAAGTTCTTTTTTATGCAAATTGAATACTAATGCCATATCAGTAGAAATGCTCTGTCATGGAGACTGATTTTACAAACTAGTATTATTTATATAATAATGATCTGATTTCTGTATATACAGCCATGGCCAAAATTATGGAGCACCTATAAAAAAATTGAGATAATAGTTTAAACCTACGTATTTAAAGGTTAAGAATCGTACAGTGAACAATTGAGAGCAAATGTAAAATATTTAACAGTAGATTATAGTATTTTTTTTGCTTTAAAGCCTCTCTCATATAGCTTTAGCTGAGTTTCGTACTAAATTCATTCCAATATTCAAAATGATTTATTGTCATACTAAAGGTTGTTTCATAATTTTCGGGTAATATTTGATTCCTACCAGTGCTATAATAGTATATTTAATTGAAAATGCCTCCAAAGAAGCAGCTTTCAGAGATTAAGAGGGCACAAATTGTTGCTTTATCTGATGAAGGATATTCTCAGGTAGAAATTGCCAGGAAGATGGAATGTTCAAGGAAGGGGGTTCAAACAACGATTAAAAGGTACAAGGAAACAAAGTCTTTCAAAAACAGAAAAGGACAAGGCTGTAAAAAGTCTACAACCGCTAGGGAAGACAGATCTTTGAAAAGAGCATCCCTTGCAGATAGGAGGAAAAGTTCTTCAGAGCTTGCTGCTGAACTTAGGGAGGGTGCAAACAAAAACATATCAGCTCAAACTGTGAGAAGGTTATTAGAAGTGGGATTAAAAGGATGCAAAGCCAGGAAGAAGCCATACTTGTCTCATGCCAACAAGAACAAATGACTGGAATTTGCAAAAAACCATGAAAATTGGACACCTGATGATTGGGGCAAAATTGTTTGGTCTGACGAAAGTAACTTTGAGGTAAGTTAACAGCTTCTCTTTCCTAAACTTTGGATGTAATAATTGAAATTTTTATGTGAATACACATCCATAACATTTATTCAAAAATTGTAACAAATTCTTTTTTTTTCATCAGATTTTTGGCACTCCTGGAGCGGTTTATGTTCGCCGTAGGGAAGGAGAGGCATTTCATCCTGATTGTGTGGTTTCAACTGTAAAATTTGGAGGAGGAAGCGTAATGGTTTGGGGCTGCATGGCTTCTTCAGGCACTGGAATGTTGTACACATGTGAGGGCAGAATGAACTCCACAATTTATACTAACATGCTGGACCAGGTTTACCGAACCTCTTTGACTAAAATATTTAATAATAACATTCCAAGTGATGTAATCTTCCAACAAGACAATGCTCCATGCCATACATCAAAAGTTTCAATAGGTTGGTTTGAGAAAAAAGGGATTACAGTGATGAAGTGGCCCCCTCAATCCCCAGACCTAAATCCCATTGAAACTTTGTGGTCCCATTTAGGGAAAAGAATCAGAATGCACAAATGTTCATCAAAAAAAGAATTAGAGGCCAAACTTCATGAAGAGTGGCAGAAAATAGATTCTACCAGCTGCAACAACTTAGTCAATAATATTCAAAAACGAATAAAAGCTGTTATTAAGGCAAAAGGAGGACATACCAAATATTGATTGTTGTTATTAATGTTTACTCCACTATTCTTAACCTTTAAATATATAAGTTTGAATCATAATTTCGATTTTTCATTGGTGCTCCATAATTTTGGCCAAGGCTGTATGTGTGTTTTTGTTACAGTAATGTAGCATAATGGTTTATCTTAGCAAAATTTTTTTAGAGAAATATTGTTAAATACCCTGAATTGAAGAATAAATCGAACAGCTGTTTCCCCAAGTACTTTTTAATCAATTAATTACAAATTAACACAAATGTCTGTCCAAGAGATATAACTCTAGAACTATTAACTGCAGAGTAATTTCTTTTGACCTGTCCACATAATAATGATATTTAAACTTAAAATAATTTCTATGAATAAGAAGTGATCTGATATTGATCAGAGACTGTTAAATGCAGCATCTAAGCAAGCAAAGAGTCAAAAGAATAGGGTTTCCACGTCTGTGAGTATGTGCCAAGTAAAAGCTTTGTAATAAGAAGACTTCAGCAGAGTTCCAGTTAAAGGTAATCACACATTTATATTTAAATAAATCAGTAATATTATAAATTACATTATTTACAATCTGACTAATGTCCTCATCTTTGTTGTTGCAATAACAACGTTTCAGCTGTTGTACTCTCCGGTCTTCTTCAGGTGTTTATCGATCTGGTTAACCTTCATGAAATCCCATATTAAGGTAGATTGTTTTTATTTCGCTGACCATGTCCAAGAATACCTTGTCTTGGTTAATCTTTCAGTTATTGCTCATCCTGATTCCACTGAGTCTGAGTGTATCTGTACCACCTGGACTAATGTTACAAAATTTATTAACCAATGCTTTAATCCTATAGGTCATTCTAGATTGATGCCTTTAATCTTATTTTAATAATGTTAATAAAATGACATAAAGAGATAATCTTTTGAATCTAACAAGAAACAACTCCGGAAAGAGGATGATTTGAGAATTTCCACTTCTGGTTATTCATTTAGTACTACTACTGCTACTACTACTACTACTAATAATAATAATGAGTGTTTCTTAACTTTGATGATCCAGTGTGATTTAATTTATCTCATGACTGTATTCCTTCTTAACTGAAGAGAATTTTAATGCAATATTGTGTGCATCTGTTAGTCTCTTTTATTTAAATGCTGCCATTGTTACAAAACTTCAATAATGAATACAGTTTGGTAGCATCTTTCTTTACAAAATTGTGCACTATCTCCAGGCGCATGTCTTGATGAAGGAAACAAATCTGCTGGAATGCTAGATGATGTCCTTATCAAAAGCACAAGAACTGAACGGTCACAGTGAGAAACTCTTGATTTAGAAGAAAGTGAAGAACAAAGGATGTAAATTAACATGAAAAGAGGAAGAAAACACACAAAAAAAAATAATGATCAACTGAAAAATTTTAGAAACATTTTTTTAAATACCTTCAGTCTGTCACGTGATGTGCGAAATGGATTTTTTAAAAATGTTAGTTCATCGCTTAAGCTATGAATATTTTAAAGAAGAGATTTCAAGCATAGGGAGGGGGTTAAAATTTTTGTACAAGAATACAGGAAAAGCGAGAATTTCACCAGAACATTGACAGTAAATCTTATGTATGAAAATTAAATTCACATCCTTCCCCAATTTGTTAATGTTTCATTTAATGATATCATAAATAGTAATATTCAAAGCAAGAAGTTTAAATTGTTTTTTATTCATCAGGACAAAATGACTGGCTTCTTAAGTAAAAAGTATTGAGTAACTGAAAAGTGTCGGACAACAAAAGACAGAAACATAGTAATCTTATTTGTTCTCAGGTGAAAAACATTTGTACACTTACAATCGATTAACACTTCATGGTTAGACTCAGCAGTTGGGTATAAAATGGAGCTCAATAGATTGTGTTCTTTATCATACATAAGAGAAAAAGTATTGTGATTTTAAAACGAGGTAAGAGGCATTTTATGCTTTTTTATTCTTTGTGTATGAACTCAATTGCAGTAGAATAGGTGTCTCCACTTTTTCTCTCAAAAAATTGCATAGCATGACAAAAAAAGGCTCCAAACTTAATTAAAACCAAATTTTTATTGTCAAAATGTTTATGTTATTATTAAGAGGAAAGACCAATGTATTTTTTTTATTATTTTATTAATTTTTTTAATCCTTTCTAGCATGTTCAAAATTTTGGTTAAAAATCTTCTTTTTTTTTTGCTTCAGCAGTTAACATAATATATACGATTAGTGTTTATGCACTTTTTTCCACTGAAAACCAATTGATTTGAAAATTCTTGCCTTATTCCCAAATGAGTGAAATTATTTTAAAAAAATTTTTTTAGAAAATCTTCATAAAAATTTTCTTTTTTTATTTTTACATATGTTAACCACCACTTACTTTCATAAAATTTTGAGAAATTAAAGTAGAACTACATAGGAATGGATGCAATTTCCTGTCAAGGAAAGTTTGAGAAAAATCGGATCAACATTGGCACAATTCTTAATATATAAAAAATGCCTATGTATGTTTTCTAGCAAAAATAAAACATTTTTTGACCAATCAGGTGTACAAAAAATATGCAGTCACTTCATAAGAAATTTGTCAAGCTAACACATGTGTGCGTGATCCCATCTGAACATTTAAATAATGAGAATATTTTCAAAACGTTTCAAAACAGTTTACTTGTCTGTCAAGATGAAATACAACTGTCTCTCACTGCAAGCCCGCTCCTTTGACCACTGAATGAACAGTATCAAATTACAATTCTCAACTTGGCGATAATGCTTTTAACGACACGCAGCTGCTGTTATTTCTCTGTGACTCTCTTTCACTATTCCTTTGCACTTTCAGTTTTCTGTGTCTTTTCATCGTCTGTTACTACACTACCTAGATAATCAACTTTCTATAATGCTTCATTATGATGCCCCCAATACATAGCCCACATCTGGGCTGTCTCTTTTGCTGATGACCATGCCTTCTGTTTTCTTACTTTTAGTAGTTCTTTCTTCTTGCATTCTTTTACTATATTGTCTAAGTGTTCTTTCAGCTTCCTTTGTAAATCAACTAGCAACAGTGTCATTCTTGTATCTTATGTATAATGAGAGGGGAGCTAGGGAGAAAAGATTTATTCATCTCTTTATGTTTCTCCCATTATAGGCATTGTTATATCCTCATTGTTCAAATGTTCACAAAATTAGATATATACACATGTCCCACACAGAGAAATTATAACATATGCAACAACAAATAGTGTATAAGAAAGGGAAACCATACTTGTAATATTTCCCGAAGCGAAAACAGGAGTTATGGTGGTTTTTCTACAAAACTGGTTAGACCATGTGGTTTTTCCTGTAAGACCTATCGATGTGGGCTAGGGATATTCTTCTTCTATGGGCTCTACATCACAACTGTTCTTTGTCAGTCTTTCTCCTGATGTCATTCACCAGCCATCACATGACCCATGTGACTATCTCACAGGGAGAGAATCGCCATTTATGACCCAACATATGTTATGATTATTATGATATTCTCCGCTGATAATAATTCTTGCTAGATCTTGTTCTCTCAAGATTTTCTCTTTGCATGGGTTAAATAAATCCTTGCTATTCTTTCTATTTTTGTTTATTCACTGAACTTGCTCTCTATCAGCATTCTGGCCGTTTGTTCCCAGTAGGAATTACTCAAATACCTTTGCCATGTAAATTAAGCTTTTCTAGTATTTCAAATAGTTATTTGTGTCACATATCAAATCCTTTTGCATAGTCTATGGAGTAGGTTTTATTTCATCATTCGTATTATTTGCTCTGATAGCATTCTAAATATAAAGATAGCATTTCTTGTTCAAGTGTCCTGAACAAAGTCACACTGTTCTTGTTCTATTTCTGGTTTAATTCTGCTATGAACTTTATTCATTAGAATCCTAATAAGTTTAGTTATATTCTATAGAAAATAAACCCTGTTTCCAACACAATTACATACCCACATACATACCATATTAAAACAAGCCCAAACCTTTTTCTGAACAATAACAGACAATATTATAAACATGCCAAAAGGATTACATAATACAACATGCACCGTTTAAATCAAAGTATTTATTGGTTATAAACTATCGTCACCATATGAAATATTTGACCACTTAGAGAAAGCCAAAACACTATTTTCCTCAAGCCTACTTTCAGGAAAAATTTCTAATAAAACCCCACAGATTTTGACTTTCAGCAAGCAGATGTGACTGTCTCCAAGCCATTCAAACACAAGAGAAAACATGGCTATATAGACCCCCCACCCTACCCCATGTCATACTAAAAGAAACTTATGAATCATCTCCAATAATAACAGTCTGGATAGTCAGTGAATCTTCACTGATGATCAAAGTCTTTTGTAAATCTCAGATGTTTCTGTGAGCCATCTACCCAAAGTTTAACTGAACTAAAGACTATTTTATGCCTTTTTCACTCTTTTGAATTCATGTACGTATGTTTGTAAATGCAAATTATTTATTTAACAAGCATACCCATCTTTATTTTTATTTTATTATTTTTGGAATCCGTATGTTCAGATTATTAATATAAAAAAAAAGTCACTGGATGACCAAATTTCCTACAAATCTGATTGCCTGATGTAGTTCGCATTTGCACTTGGCTTCTTTGACATCGGTTTGAAGATAGATCTACTGAGGTATTTTGGTATTTTGCCACTGTTATATATTTTATTTCAGTGATATTATTGATCCCTCTTACAATCCATCTGGTCCTGATGCTTTGTTTTTGTTTATCTTGGCCAGCGTCTCCTCAGATTTTAATATTACTTATCTTCTCATGTTTTTTTTGTTTTTTTATGCATTACAGGTTTCACTCTTCTGTTGTTCTGAAATAGATCTATGTATTCATTCCATCTTTGTAGTATCTTTTTTCTATCTATTATGGACATTCCTGTTTTAGACTTTATGCATCCTAACGAAGAGCACGTTTTCTGCCCTGTTATTTCTTTTATTTTTTTTATGCATGCTTACAAGGTCTGTATTCTATAGTGTTTCTATCTGAGCACATTTCGTTGACTCCTGCATCTTTTGCAAGTTTGCATCTATTTCTAATGTCTTTCTTAACATACTTTATTTTCTACCATTCCTTGATATTATCTGCTACCTCATTTTCATCTATCATTCACTATTTCTAATTCTTTTTCTTTGGAATGACATATTTTACAAATATCACTAGTACTTCTTTTAAGGAATTCTCCTTTGAGTTATTGTGGCAGACATGATGAGGCAGAACCTGGGACGAGCACAACTGGTTTCGACTTGCCTTTTCCCCGCCAAAAAAGAGCCCGTATTTGCTTAGCATGTTGGGCTACTGCAGTTGAAATGAAGGAGAAAAAAAGAAAGCACTTACCGCTCTGCTGTAATCCATCCTCGGCCAGATAACGTAAAAGAATAAGGGGAGACTTGCATTGCCTTTTTATGCAATGAATATGCAATGCATTATGGGACAGAGACGGAATGAACTATGGGATCGCATGAAGATGCAAGGGATTATGGGTATATGGACAAATATAAAAGCACCTAGTTTTTCCCAGTTCGAGACAAGCTTGGAGTGACGTTCCCGGTTGGCGACTGGAAAAGTCTGTTTGTGCGATTTTGAGATGGAACAACTAGAGGTTGGATTACCAGTTGGGAGAGCTCGAATTTACTCACTGGTGGCCGTTTTTCTTTTTATTTCATCACAGTTACCTATCTCTTTTAAGTTTTATATTTGTTAATTCACATATGTTTGTCTAGAAACTGAGTCATTCTGGAGTCTGTTGTGTTACAGTTTTGGTGTTCCTTTGGTAATAGTAATATTAGCCGTTTCCTGATAAGGAAATATTTGGCATTCATTGACCAAACAGTCTGTACTACCATCAATTGAAATTTATCAAATCTTTCTAATAAAACAATTCTTCAGGAAAATAAATTTCTCAAGTTCAGTTAGTGCTATTGTTCTTTCCTACATTGATGGGGGTTTCCTTCCTAACCTTTTGTTTGAAATAATGTGGGACATCAGCATCTTGATTATGTCATTATTCTCTCTTTGAGTTACATGTGCTATCCATTTTAGTTGTTGCTGCTGTTGAATATCCTCATGTGATGTGGTCTCTGTTATCTGATAGACTCCCCTGTGATTTTTTAGTGCCAGTTCAAGAGGTTTGAAAGGTGAAGGTCTTCATTAAAGTCTAAATGCTTCACTCATTTGAAACCAAAAATGACCTGAGAAAGTGATTGTGTTATGGTGGCCCTTTTTTTTTTTAAACATCGGGGTTACCAATTGTGGTGATCTTTTTATCACGTTGGGGTCACCAATTGTGGCGTGCTAATTAGATTTGGTTTAGAATTGTTAAGAAGGCTTTGGTGAAGGTTGCATTTTTGGTTAGCACATCACATTTAAATTTTCAAAAGATACAAGGAAGAAATAACAAGAGATTATGTAGTAATCAACAATAAAATGTATTGAAAATAGACGAGTACAACAATCGTGCTTGATGAAATAAAATTAAGAAAAAGGAAGTAGTTTCCCTTGTACTGATGCAAGATTGAAAATATGTATTAAAGAACTTTCTTGTTTAAATGTTCAGAGTTCAGGGATAAATGATAACTGAGTTCAAGTATGAAAAAGCTTGTACAAAAGGATACTAGAATTTTGAGTTTGTTACTTGGCTTTTGGACAGACAGTTCAAAGCATAGTGCAATTGTAGTTTTGTGTGTGTGTGAGTAGAAGAAGGTAGGTACACGTACGTAGTTGAGCTCTGTTGAATTATTTGTTCTATTACTGTTCTATTGTTTTATTTTCGTGGTATTTATATTTTTTGAGTAGGCTCCAGAGAGGAGTGGGAAAAATACCGAAAGGAATGTTTAAATTATATGATTGGTCAAAAATCAACCAATCACTGATTTTTTACTAACCCAGTTTGGCAAATTCAATGGCAGAAAATTTGGTGTGGCTAATGCAATGGATAAATTGTCCTGTAGTAAATAGTACTTATTTTCTAGCCAATAATTATTAAGTATTTTGTGGGCGTGGTGTACCAGAGTAGTCACTACAATTGCATACAACTGACAGTTTAAATATTTCTGAAGAAGTTCGGGATCAATATAAAAATTTTGATCTGACGAAACTATTTAAGAATATGACTTAAGATTTTAGAAGTTTCTTTATTTTCTGTTGTTTTATCCTTAGTTTGCATATTGTTCCACTGGGCTTAGTATGGAAAGATAAACTATATAAGACTGTTGAAAAGCTGAAGCAACACAAAGATGACATGAAACATGCTAAACTGTTTTATTCCAACTCCCACTCGATCATTTTTTTTCCAGCATTTCCTCACAGGACCAAAAATGTTTATAAATCATCATCAACATTACTGATGTTATAAAATATTCCCCTTCCTAAAGTAATTTCTTATTTTCTCTAATTAATTCCTAACTTTTCCAAATTACAAAATAAAAAAATTACAATTTAAGGTTTGTTTTCTTTACAGTCAAAGAGTGATGACTCACTTTGTGAAATCAAACAAATATCTTAAAGTATCTAGTGACTATCTGCTTCAAGTTTTTCAGTATTTTTCTGTTGTAATTATTATTATTTGCTTGAAAAACTACTTGGTTTCTTTCTCAAAAGTCTATTTTCAAAACCTGAAAAAGAAATGTTTCCTATTTCTTCAAAAATCACCTTGTTGTCACAACATGCAACCTGTTGTCAGTGTCTGCTGACTTAATTGTTCCTTTAGTGTCCTAATATTTTTCTTTATCCAAATTTATAGAGTTGGTAAATTTTGGGCACAGTGGAATCTGTTAAAATTCTTTTCCATTCTGGTTTTTGCCAGGTTGTCTCACTGTGAAATCAAGCCATCTTGGTAATAACTTTTTTGAATGTAAAGTTAATGTAGTTCTTATTTTCCTTTCCATAATTAATTCTGTTGGACTGACTCCTGTGGCTGGAATTGGGGTACTCTGGTATGCCATTAATACCTGAAATGTGTCTGACTGTTTCAAAATTCTCTTAGCTATTTTAACAGGGCCCCTTAGACAAGGTCATAAAGGAAAGTGTGAAGAAAGTACTAACTATCAATTGTAACCCAACATAATGTAGGGTTGTCAGCAAGAGAAAAAGTTAAAGATGCTAACTATGAATTAGAGATGTCAACATCAAACAGGTAAAAAATTTTAAACATCTGGCATGTGTTTTAACAGAAGATGGAAAATGTGATACAGAAATCTGAACACACGTTGGAATAGCAAAGGATGTCTTCCAAAAGCTATGCAAAGTATTAAGAAACATGAAAATTTCGTTAGAAACAAAGAAAAGATTTCTGAACTGCAAATGCTGGAAAATTTCCTCATAGACAAGAAGCAACAGAAATTTAGTTCTACAGAAGGGTGCTGAGAATACCATGGACAGGGTGCATAAGCAACAAAGAAATGGAAACGAAAAGGCACTTTTCAAAATCAGAATGAGAAATATCTGAGACACATAATAAAAAAAGGAGGGCTTGGAGAACTTGACACTCACAGAAGATATCAAAGGGGAAAAAAGGACAAGGGACGGCAGCAGGTTAACTAACTGAAGAGTTTGTGTGAATGGATGGCAGAACGGAAGCTGGGACATGGCAAAGGTATAAGTGTTGCTAAGATCTACAAGGGATAGGAAGTTGTGGAGACTTATGATTGCCAATGTCCCGAAGGGATGCAGCACATAGAAGAAGTGTGTTGTAAAACTTTATTTCTTATTTCATGCTTTGTGATGTTGGCACACATATGACTGTAATGTCTATATTGAATAACTACTGTTTCAGTTTTACTAGAATAACTCTGTCAACTGTTCTCAGTATTACAGAAGAGAGGCGATTCCCAACCACTGCTTCAGAGCAAGCACCTATTTACTTGCGTTTGAGGACTTGTTCCATACTAAGTAAATTTTAATCAAGCACTTGTAAGCTTGAGTCAGAGGTAGGTTTTGGGTGAGAGTCAACAGATAATACCTCAGATTTTAGGTCTCTGAGACTCGCCCAGAAGAAATGCTATCAAAACAATTTGTAACGCCCTTTTCCTGACAGTTATTCTTGTTTGTTGTGCGTATCATTTTTTATATCTATATACACTGTGTAAATATAACAGTCAAGAAATTAAAGATGGGAGTTAAAAATTCTTCAGTCGAATCATAAGAAAAATTTTTAAAAATTACTAAGTGGTAGCGATGAAACATTTTACAATTCGGTTCTGTTCTCATTTTTTCATCTTCTTGGTATTTCTGTAAACCATCTCTCCCTCTCTCTCTCTCTGTTTATCTCTCTCTTTAATGCTATGTCCCTTCAGGGTGTAGGCAGTCATGGCTCTCCACAGATTCCTTTTTTATCTGTAAATTGCTATGCCTTCTTGGGAAAGATATTGGGGTGATTTCCTGCCGATTTTTCCACATTTTGAAATTCAGAGTTTTCCTTCTCTTAGACTGGCTGCCAACCAAGTCTCAAGAGTCCAGTCTACTCTGCTAGGTGGGGTGAAGTGACAGATACATTCCTTTCACAAAGGCATCAGTGAGGAAAGTAAATGCAACAGATTGGCCCAAAATTTGAACTTGTCTCCCTGATTCCACTTTTCGCACTGAAAAATGTTAGACTACCCACACGTTTTTTCTTTTACTTTCATATATTTATTATTATTTGTACATAACACAAACATATATGGAGGTGCAGCAATAAGTCTGCTGCTTAGTAGTGATGAAATAATTATTATTTTAGAAGACAAATATTTATTTTTTCATATAAGTAATGCGCTTAATTTTGTGGTGGAGATTAATAACATCGATCGAAGGTTGTAGAATAAAAGTTTCAGATCAAAATTCAGTAAGGCTATGGATTCATTGATTCACTCTCAAATAATTGTGTGTTCACTGATGTGTATGCATATGTTGTTGTGAATCTGCTCCAAGTTGGACTAAGATCAGTGGCAAAAAAATGTACAAATATAAACAACATGTTGTCATTACTGGTAAAGGTGAAAGGAAATAGAACAAATCTCAAGAATGCGATTTTCATTTGTTTTATAGATGGCTAATCAAGGAATAGCAAGAAATAAAATATACTTGTATGCAGACAAAAATAGCTGAAAAGAAAGACAACATTAAAATCTTGCTACTAGAAGTTATGTGTGTCTACTATGCACATGCACATGTGTGAAAGTTCAGTCACTCACTCAGAAGAAACATATCCCCAAGTCAGGGATAAGTTACATGTTGGTTGTACTTCTACCGCATGCTAAAAGGAAAAGAGAGAAAAAAAGAGCAAGAAACACAAAGTGTCCCATTTTTATACCTGTTTAAAAGCACCATCTAACAGCCTCTTGACAAACCAAGTGGAGGTAATCCCAAATTCCCTTCATTTTCAATGCAATTAATTCAGTGGAAATATTACATACATGTAATATGCTAGATATATATCTAACATTATAACATACTGAAAATTTTGGATTAAAATTAATCTAACTCTGTGAGTAATTGACCCACTGTTGTAGAAAAGAAAGAGAAGCAATGACAGCTGTTCTGTCAGCTGCAAGCCTCATATCTACAAACACAAGGCTTGTTACAATTTTATTGTTGGGATTGATTCACTCTTACCATCAGTGAAATGTCTTGCCTTCTCCAAGATCAGTGTCCTCTTTTATATTCAAGAACACTAACTATTCAAATATAAAAAGAATGATGACAAGATTATCAAATTTTAAATCTAAATTGTTTATCCATTTAAAATACCACATTTATTTGAAAATATATTCAGTTTAAATACAGAAGTCATAAAAATAACTTCAAAGGGTCACATATTTCGGCTTATACTATTTTCTTATGTGGAGAAGTGCCAGAGTTTTCTTAGTATTATTCATTGGAAACTTTGAAAATAAACAAACAGAACCAAAGGTATAAATAAATGATATATGTTTATTTGATTTCAATTGGAGTGAGTCCATTCAGCTCGGTAGTTGAGAGTGTACAAGTCAGACCTTGGTAGCAGTTGAGTGTCTGTTTACTTTGGAAACTTGTTGCTTATGTCCATCTGCTGTTTTCTTGGCCCTCAGAAGGGCAGAAAAATGTCTTGAACAGACAACTGCTTAACCTCTTCATGTGACACACTGGGCTAGTTTCTCTGGCAATCCCTTCTTCTTTTCTGCCTCTTGGCTGTCTGTTTATAACCTTTTTGTCAGGCATCCAGACTATTGGCAGGAAGCTTGGTTTTGGCTAACATCAAAAGTCTCATTGTTTTTGTTTTTTGATTGGCCAAAAATCTTTTTTTCGAGTGTTCCATATTTTATAGTGGAAGTTATACATGGAGCCTCTCTTATTTTGGTAGATTTCTAGTAAGAATGGCTAGACACTGGTCCAGAAACTTCTGCTGTTTTGCAGCTGTGTACAGTCTTTTCTTCTTCTTCCTCTTTTTATTTGAGGGTTGCCTTTTCAATAGCTGGAAGAGAAGTATAGAGAGGGAAAAAGAGATATGGGTTTTAAAAGAAAGCAAATGCCTTATTTTAATTCAAATTCTTTTTTATTTATTTATTTACATATATATATTATTTTCATATTTCATTTTATTTTTTATCTGAGCTCACCATAATTGTCCCCCACCACCAAAAAGCAGAGCTAGTGAGTGGAAAGAAATGTCTATAAATAGGAGAAGACATTATTTTTTCTTCCACCTATTGCTTTTTAGTTTTATAAATTTCGCTATTATTACTGTTATTGAAATTCTTGTTGATCGTTGTATTATTTTCTTTGACAGTCATGAACTCACTTTTGTTTGCTTTATCTGTCTTACTTGGATTTATTTTATCTTTAGTATACTTGATATAATATTTTGACCTATCAGTTGATACCTGTGCATAGGTTCTATCAATCGTGAAATTTTTAGTTGACCATGCCAGAACTTTGTCTGGTCCTATATAGGGCACTTTTAAATGTTTTCTGATTCAATCAACCCTAAGCCATACTTTGTCATAAGAAGTGATTTCGAGATGAACATTTTATTAGTAGTGTGATGGTGTCCTTTACCAAAATCATGTGCCTCAAATTGTGCCATGGATTTAACTAATCTCTGTAAATTTTTTTACTGACGGAGGTATCTCTCCCCACATCAAGTTCATCAAATAAGACTTGTAACGGTCAATATGGGGGCGCATGTGACTGCAGTAAACAGTGAAAAACCTGATTCATTATGTGTGCTTTATATGCCTAGTAAAACTGTTGTTATCACATTGATCTGGGACTCTTTATGAGTCATGGTTGTTATCAGTGTACAGTGAAGTCTCTCAAGGAAGCCATTAATTTGTGGATGATACACGGTAGTTCTTAATCTATAGAAGGTACCTACTTTTGACAGTTCTTGGAACAATTCACTTTCAAATCAATTCCCTCTGTCTGTGATGATATGTAGTGAAACTCCAAGCCTAGCTATCCACATGCTTATAAATGCCTCCAACATGTGCAGTTATCTCTGTTAGTGGTTGCACTTCAATCCAGTGAGTTGCATGATCGATACAAGTTAGGAGATACCTATAAGGACTTATGTCTGGATCTCTGTGTACTCTAGAGGACTGACATATCCAGGTGAACCTTTTGGAAGTGAGATGATGGTAATTCAAAATTGTGAATAGCAGATTTGTGTGTTTGTCAACCTTAGACTATTGTCAAACAACACATTCAGCACAGAACTGCTTAATAGTTTTGTCCATGTTTGACCAAAAGTGCCTGAATTTTATTAATTTTGTAGAAGCTCCAATTCTTGGATGTGATAAAGAATGTGGGCTGTCAAAACAGCTTTACGGAGATGCTTAAGGATAAACGGTCTAGGGTACATAGTGGGTAACATATAGGACTGAGTGACTTCCATTCAACATTGGGTATTTTTTAAGTTTGGATTTGATTTTATTTTGTTCTCAGTTGTTTGTGCTTGCACTGTCACTGGCAAGTCGCAGGCATCTATCTGCATTGTTAATGCAGGTCTGGGCATGCAGTCTGCAACTATATTGTGTTTCCCCTTTTATATGCACCATGTCAGCAAGGTATTCAGCAAGCACTGGCACATATCATTGCTGGCGATCTGATTTCATGGCTGTTTGGCTGTAGAAGGCTTTACATAATGGCTTATGGTCAGTGGTGACATGGTGACCTTCAATGAGGTGGCGAAATTGAATCACTGCCAAATAAACCTCTAGGAGTTTTCTATTGAATGTAGAATATCTTGTTTTGGCTTGAGATAATTTCTTTGAAAAGAATCCTATAGGTACTGATTTATTATCTATCAGCTAGTGTAATGTAGCACCAACTGGATATTGACTGCTGTCAGCAAGTAATTGATAGTCTGTGGCTAAAGTTTGTGGGTGGCCAAATGCTGTAAGATCTGACAACTTTTGTATTTCTTTAAAGGATTCTGTTTCTTTTTCTGTCAGCTCAAATGTTGATTTGGAGTATAACCTTATGCATTCAGACAGAGGTAACACAATCGACGTATAATTAGGGATTAACTTATGATAGAAATTTGTCATGCTCAAAAATTTGCACAGGTTCTTTGAATCTTTAGGAGCTGAGAAAGCTTCTAATTCTTTAATGTTATTTCTAGTGGGCAATAAATCTTCTTTACTTAAATTAAATCCCAGAAAGTCTAGATTCGACACATTAAATGTACACTTGGAGAGTGGAATGTTAAGGTTTTTTTGTGCAGTATATTAAATATGGTATCCAAGTCTTTCTTATGCTGAAGCTTATCACTAAAAACTAAAATATCATTGATGTAAATGTATACAGAATTTATGTTTGAAAATATCTTGTTCATATAGCGCTGAAATGTAGCAGCTGTTTTCTTTACACCGAATAGCATATGGCAGACTTTGAAAAAACTGAATGGGTTGTTACCACTGTTTTAGCTATATCATCTGGATGTGCTTTTATTTGGTGATAAGTAACAGTTAAATTTATTTAAACTCAACTCCAAATAAGAAGATGGCTGACAATGCTGAGGCTGTGAACTTGCCCTCTTGTTGGAAGCCCCCCCCCACCTTAATTGTATAATCAGCATTGCAGAGTTTTTGGAAAGGGTTAAGGATTATGCACCCCTTGTAAATGAAGACCCCCAAGAGCTAAAGAAGGGTGATAAAAGAATTATGTCAGTTTTCGTGGCTGACAAGCATTCATGCAAAATTTATTGTGTCACAAAAGGCACAGTGGTTAAATCACTGAAGTCCCTGGGGGTTAAACCACAAAGAATCATAAAGGGTAAGGGTTTCTTCATTTGGGACATATTGCTACCCACACCTGAAGACAGTATAAAGGCTGCAAGTTGGGAACTGATAACTAAAGATCTCATTATTTGAACAGAGTACGAAAACAGGTGGTGGACCAATGTGGTGATAGCCTGAATAGGGGATGGAGTTTTGATGTTATGCTCGATCAGGAAGCCTTGTTTGTCCCCAACTGTCTCAATGTAACAGGCTTGAAAATGCCAGTCATAGAGACTGGCCATAAACCAACATACTGGAAGTGTGGAGAGACTGGTCATCTCTCCTTTTCCTGCCCAAAGAAGGCCTATGGAGTTCAAGTTCCAACTTAACATAACCCCTTGTTCTGGCCGAGTCTGTTATTATTTCCGCCTCATCTGTGATGTGCATGTCAAAAGGTAAAAGCCACAGTTGGGTCCCATTCATGGATCACATTCCCTGAAAAGCCTTTGCCCACTGCTTGTGCAGTTGTGGAGAAGGAAAAGAGGGATGACTGGTTACTGTCAGGGTGAGATGGAAGCATCAGACAGTGGAAGCTTCCGGGACTAAAGGCACACACAGTTACTGGCAATGCTAGAGATTTCAAGATTTATAATGAAAGTATGACCCTCAGCTATGAAAAAACTGAAAGGATTAAAAAAGTTAAGGCAAAATTAGTAAAACAAATCTTTAATAATTCATTACCATCCAAAATGGCATCATGCCCCTCGGCCTCTATCCCATCTTCTCCTGTAGCAAAATCATAGAACAAATCATCGTCTACAAACTCCTCCCCTGCAAAATTATCCTGCTTAACCAAGATCCCTGTTCTTTCATTAAAAAAGCATTGCACACATCAAACTCTACTCCCAGTCCTTCCTCCCCAAAAAACAAGAGATGCCTCCACCTCCCAAAAAGCAAAGAAGCCATCAGTTGAAAGAAAAGAAAAAAAGGAAGAAAACATCAAAATTACCATAGAATTTAGGGGAGGATGTCTGCCACATTTCCCTTGCCCAGGTAAAGAGAGTGAGAAACTATGGCAATAGGATAAAGGAACTAAAATACCTTCTATTGATAAAAATTGCATTGAGCACAATGTAGAAGATCCCCGGAATTTTCCCTAAGCCAAAATAGTGCCCACCGTAATTCAAACTGAGTCAGGGGTGTGGCAGATATGGGGTATGATTGAAGAGGCCATCAACTCTTTTAAAATTTTTTATTGCTGAAATTGAGAATGCAGAAGCAAAAGAAATTCACTAATTTTGTTCAGGGAAGGCTGTAGTTTTTGTTCAACCCCTCCCTTTATAGAGCATTAAAATTGGCATAAGCCTTGAACATTGATAGGTTCTCCCTAGACAGTTTTATCAAGAGTGAAATGGGCCAGAGGTCAATGGGAGAAGCTGTTGGTGTCCTTTACTTGACCATGTTTAAGGCAGATTTCCAACCCTAATTGGACTGATAATGGCTCTGTAATTAGCTAGTGTAAATGGCTGAGGCCTAAGATCATTGGGTGAGTCTCACTTGCGATCTTCAGTGTGGATACATATTGTATACAGGAGACCCGGTTTTCAACTTGCAACCATAAATACATTCTGTTTGGGAGGTTTATCCTCTATTCAGCATGTTTTGCTGGACACTTGAGAGGTGTTTCCTGGCTAGTGAACAAGTCTTTGAATATGGTGTGTGCCCTTTGCAGATCTGGCAGGCAGGCAGGCAGGCTGGCTGGCTTCATGTGCTGGATTTTATAAAAGATAAGTCTCTATGAGGCTTATGAGTCCAATTTCCATACAGAGCTGCCTGATTTGTTTTGGTGGATTGAGCCATTTTTGACAATGTCTTGTCAGGTAATTTTAGCAGGTGATTGAAATGCCATCCTTGACCCTGATATAGATCATATAGGAGTAAGATCATGTATGTGTAGCCAATTTGGGATTTTATCAACAAGTTCGATCTTGTTGATAAGTATCATATTGAGCACCCCCAGGAGGTAGTGTGAACTTGGACTAATAGGGGCAGCACAGCTACCTTGACCAAGTTCTAGTTAAGAGAGTTGATGTAGGGCTCTTAGGTTGTCCAAGTTTCCATTCTATAATTTATTTGGATCATAGGTTGTTTTTTTTTGGGGGTTTTTTTTTTTAAGCGTATCACCCCAAGCAAGGCTGGAAGCCACTATCACGCAAGGGGTTAAAGAAGAGTTGGAGGAAGAGCAGATAGGAGTGGTAAAGGAGAGGATGTGGAGAAAGAGAAAGACAGTGGGTCGATCAAGGCAAGGGGGTTGCAGAAGATTTGGAGCGAGAGCAGATAGGAATGAAAAATGAAAGGTTGTGGAGAAGGGAAGTGGATAGATCAAGGCAACTGGAGATGTCGATTGATGCTACACTTAAACTGTTGGAGGTTGTAATTGTCAGGGAAACAGTAATAGGGAAGGGAGTTCCATAGGCGAGATGTGCGA
Source organism: Acanthosepion esculentum (assembly GCA_964036315.1). Lineage (NCBI taxonomy): Eukaryota > Metazoa > Mollusca > Cephalopoda > Sepiida > Sepiidae > Acanthosepion > Acanthosepion esculentum. Next base: position 106,724,507 of record OZ038482.1, on the reverse strand, counting down.
GACATGAAGCTATTGGAGTAGAAGAGACGTCTGAATTTAACAGTTTCCACGGTGTAGGGGTGGGAGCGGGATGCCAGCCTCGTGGGGCATTTAAATTCACGAGGCCTAGGGACAAGCGAGAGCAGCTCCTCAGAGGTTCATCCGGGTTTGTGTAAACTTAGATAAGCCTAAGTTTAAGGTGGCTGGCTACTGGAAATTGAACAAATCATTATTTGTTGAGTGAGATTTCCAGGACCAGCTGCTACTAATGCTATGGCAGGAATTGACTAGGACTGTGGTTGGGAATAAGTGGTGGGATTTATTGAAATCTAAAGTTAGGTCATTTGCTGCTGATTATAGTTGTCGACTCAGTCTAATTAGGTTAGCAGCACAAAATCAAAAGTTGATTGGGTGATTAAATCTCATGATAATGGGGAAGTAGCTTTAGTTAGGGTGAAGCTGGCCTCCTTGCTTATCAACAAGTATCAAACTTGTTAGGGCTAGGTTAAAAAGAATGTCTCCTTAGGTCATGATTATGGCCACTGAACTGCATTCAGAGGAAGCTAGAAATTAATCCAATAGTCATATCACATGCATCACATTGCTGGATAAGCAGACTGTGACTACAAATGTCGGCATATGTGAGGCTTTTCACGATTACTTTCAGGATTTGATGATGTTAGAGAGTTGAAGATTTAACCAAGATCTTAGCACATCCTGTGTATGATGGTAAACTGCATCCACGTCCATGGGTATGATAGTAAACTGCATCTGTGTCCATGTTTATGATGGTAAACTGCATCTGCATCCATGGGTATGATGGTAAACTACATCTGCGTCCATGGGTATGACTGTAAACTGCATCTGCGTCCATGGGTATGACGGTAAACTGCATCCGAGTCCATAGGTATGATGATAAACTGCATCCACGTCCTGGGTACAGCAATAAACTGCATCCATGTGCTGGGTATGGCGATGGACTATGTCCAATAGAAAGGCCGTTTTTGAAAAAATATGGTTGTTGGCTATGTTTTTGGAAAGGTGGTATTGCCAGCTATATGTTTTCGAAGGAATAGTGTTGCCAGCAGTGCATTTTTGAGGAATATTACCAGCTATACGTTTTTGGAAAAATAATATTACCAGCTACATATTTTAAAAAAAGAATATTGCCATCAAAACGTTTAAAAAAAGAAAAATATTACCAGCTATACGTTTTTTAACAAAACTTTATTCAATGGAATTGTAACTGGGGCCAAAGCACTATGAAAGTGTAAAAATAGGTTTTAATACCAGAAATTCTTTGTAAAAAATTATTACCATCAATACATTTTTGAAAACCAAATGTTGCCAGCAATGCATTTTTGAAAAACAAATATTACCAGTAATATATTTTTGGAAAAAAGAAAAAGAAAAATATATATTACCAGCTACACATTTTTTGGAAAAAAGAAAAATATTACCAGCAATACATATTTGAAAGAAAATTATTACCAGAAATGGAATTTTTGAAGGAAAAATATTACCAGAAATAGATTTTTAAAAAAATATTACCAACAATAAAAATTTTGTCGGCATTAAATAACCCATTGAGGTTGGTATGCAATAAAACCAAACCAAACCAAACCAAGATCTTAGCCAGCCATTTGCAGGCTGTTCTGTCTTGTCTGATTGGCTTTGAGCAGACTTGTGCTGTGAAGAGTAGGATTATTCAGGACAACCTTTATTGGGTATGCTTGATCATTGAGCAAGTTGACAGTGATGCTGCACTGATCAGTCCAAGGTGTTTGATAGGGTTGACCAATGTTTTCTGGAGAATGTCCTTTTGGTTGCCAGTTTTGGGCTGTACTTTTGCACTTGGATCCAACTCCTGTACATGTCCCCTGGTGCACTAGTGAAAGTGAATGGGGTATGATCAGAGACTTTCATGTTGTCACGCTCCATTCATCAAGGTTGTCTGATTTTGCTTTATGTTCTTGTGTTGGAGCCTTCACAAGTTAAAGGCAAATCTAGTCCTGCATGGAATCTCCTTAACTGATTCTACCACCTTGGCCAGATACTCCACCTATGCTTATGATGTTTCAGTTCTTGTGTCATGCAGGGCCAAGATTGATAAAGTCAGCAAAGAGATCAGAGGGTGCGAGATGGTGACAGGGGTCAAGATCAACTGCATGAAGTCTGTTGGTTTGTGGTTGGGCAAGTGGAAGGGAGTTTCTCTTCTCAAGCCATTCTTTTTGGTGTCTGGTTTGGTCCCAATCTCTTGTTGGAAATGAATTGGTCGGATGTGTGGGAGAAGGTTGAGGGCACAGTTTGTCTGTGGTCCTGGTGAAATCTTTCCTTAAAGGGAAAGGTGGAAGTATGTGTTTTGCATACCTACCCAATTCTCTTTTACTGACTTTCTGATTTCCACTCCCGTATACCATACTAATGCAATTAGTTAGGGTTTTGTTCTCTTTCTTGTGGGGAAGGAAGGCTCCCAAGATATATCAGGAGATCTGTTGCCTCCACCCTTCTGAAAGCGGTCTGGGTATGCCTAGAATTGAGATTTGTCAATATGCACTTTGCATCTGTCGAGTGAAAGGAGCTGACTTAGAGTGGCATTTTGATGCAGTTAGGCATCAGGATATTGGGAGCTCTGTATTAAACATTGGCAGCCATGCCCAAAATAGGTTAGTTTAGGCACATTTTATTTTTTATTTTTCTTTACACCAAGTTAACTTAGCTAGTGAATTTATGCTCATTGGTCCCTTTTATTTTTGTCCCCACTTTCTTTAGTTTAATTCTCCATCCTCTTCCCCATTAGATGACCAAAATGTCAGTTGTCTGGTGGCTGTGGGACACTTTTTGTTTTTGAGTGTGTTCTTTTGTAATTATTGTCATGTCTGAATGTATGTGTGGTTGGTCAAATGATTGGTTTTTAATTCATCCACATTAATTTTGTCTGGTTAAATGATATTTCTGCCACAATGGGGGTGGGGGTATTCCTAACATCATTTTGTTTAGTTTCTTGTATATATAGTACTAGCAGGCTTCACCCACTCGCTATCACTTTGCAAAGTAAGATGTATTCACTACTTGAAATCAACATTTCATTCATAAATTGGCTTGTTATAGTTAAGGAAAGTTTTACAAATAGATGCCAACTTGTTGAAGGCCAAGTAAAATGCAAATTTCGAACACTTTTCTTCACTATATAAGGTGATACTCCTAAACAGAACTATTTTTGATATGAAATCAAAACAATTTTCAAATAAAAGAACAGTAATGAAGGACAGTTAATTAATGAAATAAACTTTTTTAAAATCAATACACAAATTAGTTTAACCTGAAGAGTGATATTGCCTAGAACTAGATAACATATAATATAGATATTGAGCTTTTAGTGTGCAAATTACTATAAAGTAGAACTGAGGCTTTTTAATCTCAGAATTTCTGGGAGAATTGAGCTCCAATTTTCCATTTATACATATAGATTCCATAATATAGGTTTTACTTAATTAGATATTATTTTTCTCTAATTCTTCAAATGTTGAATGCATAAATAAATCTAATTTCTATTTTATCTTATAACTTGTCCCCTGTTCTGTCACCCATGAAATAAAAATAATTGTTTTTGAGTTCTCCTGTTATTTATTGATGCCTATTGCATCTACTCCTCCCTGGCTATCGTGATGATGTCCAAACCAAGAGTCCTCCACAGGAGCTAGCTTAAATGCCACCTGATAGGGCAGCTTTTAAGCTATTTATAATAAAATGTTCACTGCAATTTTGCATATAAAAGGAAAATAAGAGTTACTCCCCTTGAACCATGAAAGCAATGATAATGGCTAGTATAATATATTAATATATATTTTTAGCCTCGCATGATCTGGCAACTCTAAATCTGAGCTCAGCAAAAATCGTTCCCTGTGCCTAACTTTTCTAGGGCTTTTGAATGAGCTATGAATCATTGAAATCAGACCAGTGGGAGCAGAGGTGTTGCTTGGACACACACATGCACAAACACACACACATACATACACTGTACTTTATATATAAGTTTATGTATATTGTAAATATTCACTGGGGTTTTCATTTTCAGATGTTGTTATTCTATTCCCCACTCCCGCAGACAAATTGTACATATGGGGACTAGTTAGGACTTTATAGAGATTTCAAGATATTATGGTGGTTGTAATAAGAATGGTAAGTAAGAATGTGGTATTTTGGTGCAAGTAATTTTGTATAGTTTGTTTGGGTCAGTGATTGTGGTGAGCTAAGTTTAAGACAGATGATGACCAGCCTTCCCCATCCCCACTTTTGGCCTTGTGACACATTTTTTGTATTTTTACAAAAATAAATATTGATCTGTTAGTCAGTTGGAGAGAATGCTAGTGACATCATGGTGTGTAGCTTAAGCAAGACATAATATTTTAACTACTAGAAGTGAGTTATAACAATTACTTTCTATGTTATAAACCGTGATATATTTAGAATTACTGATATTGAATAAATTCGGCTATCATGGAGTTGTTTCCCTTTTTGGTTATTGTTGTCTCTTTTTACGAAGTCATTAATAAATGGTTAAATGGAACACATCCTGTCCCTGACAAAGCCATTATAAACCCGCACAAATTATAAAACACTTTCATCCTTTATTTCATGTTAATTTTTACTTTGCCAAAAATGTTACTCTCTGAAATCCAAACTGCTTGCTGCTATAGTACAGTAATGCATCATGTTTCAATCTATGCCTGACTTCACATCATGAAGACATGACTGCTGCTTCCCTTTGTTTGCCTTTCAGAGACTAGGCACTCCAACACTCATTCTAAAGGTAAGAATTTTGTTATCTTTCTTTCAAGAAATATTTCTACGTCTGGTCTTTTATGTGAGTATAATTACAATTATTGGAATGACCTTTTGTAGTAAACTAAACTACATCCATATAAATATTTTCTTTTTTAGTGTAACCATATTGTTTTTGCCTTGTTTAGTGTTCAGACCATGATTTGCTTCATAACATGAGAGGACATCTGCCATTAAACAAATGCTCTTTGCATGCTGTAGACCGCATAGTTTGGAACTTACATGGAACATGATAGATCTTTCTATTGCTAGAAGTCTTCTTGGAATTCTTTTTAATGAGTTAAATCTGTTGTAGAAAAAATGTTATTTTCTTTGACAATAGTGAACATCATAAACAACAAATATTAGTTTTGTTTTGCTAGATCTGAGAGATAGGAAACATCAGGACTGTTTTGTGTTGTGGCTGCACATTATACACAGTGTTAAATTCAATTGCAATCAAATATACAATGGCTACTTATTTGTGTATAATAGCATTTCTGGTATTATTTGTTGATGGTGTGTATAGTCAAGGAATCAAAACTCATTCATTTATTTTAGTATGTAGAAGGGTATCTTTACTGGTTGACATCATCTTATTTTAGAAAAAAAAATCAGCTTAAAAAAAGTAAATTTTGGATTTAAGTTTTTGACAAAAAGCTTAAAAATTATATTTTTATTTTGATATTTATTTCCTTTTTGCCATAAAGGAATGGCAGTCAAGCTAGTATTGTATTTATATTGAATCACAAACTTGGAGGAAAACAAATAACAGGTTTATTCCCAGAAATGGCTGTACTGGAAAAAAACACCTACAAAACAAGACACCAACCAAAAGAGTTCTCTTTTCCTTTTTTCTTTGCCAGGGCGATAACTCTCTTTAACTAAAATAGTGATTCACCATTCTTAATGGACATAACAATCCTCACCTACTTTGGATAAGGACTTCAAGTTTGGAGGTTTTTTGGGGGTGGGGGGTTGTATAATGTACAATCAATTTTCATAGTCTTTTAGGTAGATTGGTGGGGTGATTTTGACATTGTGGTCTAGAGTGTTGTCTAGGGACACTCCCTGGGTTTGTGGGTGATGAAGTCTTCAGTCCAAACAAAGGGGTGGAAATTAGTGATGATGTTAGTAGAGTATCAGTGCTGGTTTCAGCTGAAGATGACATGTGAGCTGGATGGCAATGCCTCTCAAACTCAGTTCTGTCATTTTCATCATCATCTTCTCCTTCAAGGAAAGTAGGTGATAAAACTTTTATGGGTCTAAAATGAGATGAGTTGTGTGTTATATTGTTCTGGCCATGTTGTGCTATTAACATGCTGTCTTTCTTTTGGGTGATCATGTATGGCAGAGGGGAAAATGCTAGTGTTAATTTGTTTTGTTTTTTTGTTGCTTCACTAGAACAAATTTTCCAAATTGAAGTATTGAGGGGCAGCACTGTTTGCTGATATAATCATTGGCAGAAATCTTTTCATTTATGTTATCATGTGAGTACTTCAGGGTTGGAGTTTGAGAGCGTAAGATAGGTAGGCCACCTTTTGCCTTTCTACCTGTGAGTGCCTTAAAAGGGGAAATTTTGGTGGAAGTTTGAGTATTGCCCCTATACATCCAAAGAAATGTGGATAGTTGAGACTTCCATGTGTGCATGCCCTCAGCTACACATCATCTGATATTTTTGTTGAGAGTGGCCATAAAGTGTTTCACCTCCCATTTACTTCTGGCCAGAAGGGTGTTATTTTTTTATTTTGTATACCAAACTCATGCATAAAATTGGGAAATTCTTCCCCATTTTATGGAGAGCCATTGTCTGTCTTGACTGAGGAAGGGATTCCTTGGCATGAAAAAATGGCTTCAAGTTTTGACAGAACTATTCTTACTGAGGTGGATGAGATTATTTCTACCTCAAGGAACTGGTTGTATTCATCTATGACTACAAGTAAATAGTCACCTGAGGGAAAAGGAACCAGAAAAATCAATGGGAAGGAAACTTCATGGTAGTGGTGTGGGTTGTAGATGTTCATGTGGATTATGGCCTGAGTGAGATGCCTGGCACCGGTATGCATGATTTCACTGTATCTTCTACGAACCTATCAATTCCATGAAACCACACCTTTTCTCTGATGCATTGTTTTGTTTTGACTATGCCTTGGTGATCATGGTGGGCAATGGCTATGGTTTTTTTACGTAGAGTCGCAGGTATAATTATGTGATCTTGTCTGACAATAAGTCCATTTATCCAATAACTAGTCTGTGTGGCTTGCATCACTTTTTGGAGTTGTTGGTCCTTTCCAATAGCAGACTTCATTTCCCTCAAAGTGAGGGATTTGGGTTTTGCATTTTCCACAATGTAAGTAATATATGTTTCTCCTGCATTATCACATATGGGTATTTCATAGGGGTGTCTACTGATGTAGTCAGCAGGGTTGTTTTCATCCCATCCAGGTCTGTATATCAGATCCATGCTGTATGATATTAGGTGTAGCCCCATCTCTCTAGCCTGGCTGTGGTGGGTTTTCTTTTGTTCATGATTCCAATGAGTGGCCTGTGATGACTGTGAAATGGGCCCCAAACAGATAAAAATGGAAATGTTCAACTCTATACACAACTGCTAGATATTCTCTATCAGTTTGTGAGTATTTCTGCTTTGTTTCTGTGAGAGCTCAACTCACATAGCAAATGGGGTGGCCTTCCTGCATAAGGATTGCTCCTAGCTCTACTAGGCTGGCATCCACCAGTATTTCTCTTGGTTTGTTGGGGTTGAATACAACATGACCTTACTACTGGTGAGTGTCTCTTTTAGTTTGTTGAAAGCATTTTACTCACATTTTCCCCATTTCCAGATTGTGGATTTCTTTGTCAAATTTCTTAGGTGTTCTATGATAGTGGCATATCCTGGGATGAATCTAGCAACAAACTGTCTCATGCCCTGGAATGACCAGACTTCAGTCACTGACACTGATGGCTTGAATTTTCTCAGAGTCTGGAGAGATTTCAGTCTCTCCAAATACATGACCATAGAATCTTAACTTCTTAACAGAGAAGAGACATTTTCCTCTGTTGAGTTTTGCCCCACTCTCTTCGAGTCTCTTTAGGGTGCATGTCAGGCTTCTGTCGTGATCTGTTTGATTTTCTCCATAAACAATGATATCATCTGAGAGATTTTTCGCTCCTGAAATGTCCCTCAGAAGTTCTGATGGAATATCTCCGCTGCTGCATTGACACTGAATAGTAGTCTTTTGTATCTTCTGAGACACACAGGTCACAGGTGTAGTAAATGTTGTGATATATTGGCTTGCCTCATCTAATTCTAACTGATGGTATGCATCTTTCATGTCCAGCTTGCTGAAAACTGTTGCACCATTTAAATCTGCTGTCAGGTCATCAGTAGTCATCATCAGGTGTTTGATTCATTTAATTGTGTGATTGGCTTCCCACATGTCTATGCAAAGATACACTCCACCTATTTTGGGAACAGAAACTATGGGGCTGACCCATGGTGTTGGACGTTCGACATTTTCGATGATGTCCAGACTCTCTAGTCTTTCTAGTTCATTTTCTACATCCTTGCAGACATAGAAAGGAACATGGTGATGAATTTGAGCAGCTGGGGTTACTAATTTGTCAATGTGGAGAACTACTTTGCCATTCTTGATGCAACCCATTGCACCATCAAACAAATAAGGGAACTGATCAGGTATGCTTGTCTGTCCTGTCTGTAGAGAAAAATGAATCAGGTTTAATTGTTGAGCTGTCTTACTGCTCATCGGGTTGGTGCATCTGTTTGTGTGTAATATGTAAAAAATTACCTCAACTGTTGATGATTTGTATCTGATTTTTGTTTGGAAGAAATCCACAGATGGGAAGGAGAACATTTGAATTGAATGCATAAATTTGGGGTACAGGCTTTTGGAGTAATGGTGCCATGCAGCCAAGTGATTCATATGCCAGTTTTCCCAAAATATTTACTGAAGCACCTGTGTCAGTTATGAAACTGATTTTTTTGTTGTGGATGGATACCATAATCCTGGGTTATGTTATTGGTTTGGATGGTGCTGAAAGAGCATCAACTGAGAACAGAGATTCATTATCAGACTGAGAGAGGTCAGATGAAGGTGAAAACTGGACCTGTCTTACCTTGGAGCCAGACAAATATGCCTGAGCAAAGTGTCCAATTTTCCCACACCTATTACACATTTCTTTACTTACTGGACAGATTGATCTGGGGTGAGGCTATGGAGCATTGCAGTAAATGCATTGTCTGTTATTTTTTTCCCAAGCCTGGGGAAAATTTTGTTTTAGGTTTTGTTTTTCTGAATGTGAATCCCTTGAGCTGCTACAGTGACATTCTGGGCAGTGAGGTCTATGTTAGATTCTGAGCTTCTTGACCAAGGTGTATTTCGACTTTGAATAGCATGTGTTTGTTCAGTGTTCGCTGTATTGGTTTTATTTTCTATTGAGGCAGCATGGCTTAGTATTAAGTTCAGTACCATGTACTTAGTATTAAGTTCAGTACCATGTACTTAGTATTAAGTTCAGTACCATGAGCCTCATCAAGTAGCTGTGTGAGTGTTAGATTGTCTTTTAGAACTTTCTGCTGAAGTCTTTGTGACATGCATCCTAGGATTATCTGCCCAAGGATTTCATTTTCCATGTTATGAAACCCTCAATTTTCCATGGCAGCACATAGCTGAATGAATACTTTCGCTTTCCTTTTGTTTTAACTGATGAAAATTGAAAGTTTCATACACAACATTTTGCTTGGGTATGAAGTGACTATGAAAAGATTTTTTTAATGTATCATGGTGTTGGTTTATCACCTTCCATCATGGAGTTAGTCCCTTTTTGTTCATCTGTCATGGTGTTGTATATTTTGGTAATGTCATTTCCTCCGTAATGTAAAAATATTGCCATTTTTTTGTCTGTCCGAATTGATATCCAGTGCTACAAATAGATTATCCAGTGTGGAAATCCATTTTTTTTCATCTTGTCCCAGCTGTATTCTCTTCTCTGTGGACGATAAATCTTTCGAAATCAGGTAATGACATCATAGTTTGTTTAAAATTGTCTGGTGATGACGAAATTGTTCTATTTCTTTCTAGCTCATAGATAAGGTTGGAGATTGGAATTAATCCATCTTTACCATCCTCATTGCCATTTATTGTATTTATGCTGAATCACAAACTTGGAGGAAAACAAATAACAGGTTTATTCACAAAAATAGCCATACCGGAAAAAAAATACCTACAAAACAAGACTCCAACCAAGAGAGTTCTCTTTTCCTTTTTTCTTTGCCATGGCGATAACTCTCTTTAACTAAAATAGTGATTTATCAATCTTAATGGACACAACAGCTGGGTCACCTATTCTTAGTATTAATGTTCCTTGGAGTCTGCATACAATATAGACAGCACGGCCGAGCACTTTAAGAAACTTTCTATTCTTATTGCAACTCTTAATAATATTTATTACCAAAAAAGAAGAAAAATCCGAGTCTAAAGTGAAATGTTTACTCATTACATCATTAACATTTGTTTCTTTCACACAAATGCATGCTGGGATTTCTTCCTAGCCAATGAAATAGGTCAGTTCTCCGTTTCATCGGACTCAGTCCTGGTCTGTTTTGTCATGAAGTCAGAATGCTACATTCGTTTATCCGAATTTATTTTTGTATGTCAACTCCAATTCTTAGTTTGATAACTTTTTGCTATATTACTGTTACTTTGCCTTATTACTGTTAATTTGTAGGTAGCTCTAGTTTTCAATGAAAAAACAGCATAACATGATGAAAAAAGGCTTCAAACTTAATAAAACAAGGTTTTATTGTCAAAATGTTCATGTTATTATTAAAAGGAAAGACCACAGTATTTTTTTTTATTATTTTATTAAATTTTTTAATCCTTTCTGGGACATCTGGTTAAAAATCTTTTTTTTTTAAATATTTTTATTTTTCATATGCTATCCACCATTTATTTAATTTCATGAAATTTCCAGAAATTAAATTTTCATCTGAAAATTTTTTTTGTTAAAAGCAGGACTCCTTGGAGAATGTAAATCTCAAATTTTTTTTCAAACTACTACTCATTTCCTGTAAATTTCTTCCAAATTGTAAAATAAAATATACAAGAAAACTATGACATTATTTAATGAGAAAATCTTTTAATTGCTTTTATAAATAAGATTTATTAAGGGTACTATTGTCTTGAGAATATTTTTTATGAATAATGAATTTTTACAAAAATTGTTTACATATTCTTTTAATTTTAATTATAATAATTTATAATATATAAATCTTTTAAAATTCTGCATTACTTTCATCCAGTTAGGTGATATTGTTATTCAATGAAAACTATATTTACTAATCAAAAATTGAAAAGCTTAATACAAATCATTTTGTAACAAGATTTTTAAAATAATTTATTTATTTACAGTGTAACCCAGATATAAGAGAGTTGTCGGGACCAGAGACAAAGTCTCTTATATCCGGAGTTTCTCTTATATCCGGGTTTGGTCTATTATATATACATTAACATGGCTCTAATTTGAGACCAGAGAAAATATATCTTATATCTGGGTTTCTCTTATATCCGGGTCTCTTATATCCGGGTTACACTGTATTTTATTTATATAAAATATTATGTAACTTATGATGACTGAGTACTTAAAAATTATATAAAAACGTGGCTCACTGGTCATTTTTTAAAATTATGTTTTAACAGATAAAATCTCCATAGAACAACAATAAATCTGTCAACACCTTTATCAGCAGTTGTTGTGTGATTGATGAGCAATGACTACTGTTGTTTTAAAAATCCATCTCTGTTATTTTAAACTTAAAGTAAATAATATTTTTTTCAAGTTAAATTAATTATGCTTTAAATCAGCTAATATTCCTCAAATAAAGTTTCAGAAAAGTATATTTTATTTTTGGAAGATTTTTTTTAATACAGAGAATTACACAGCAATGAAAGACGGCTGAAAAAGGGCACTAGTCAGTTATTTTAGAAAAAAAATCAATTCCAATCAATATAAATTCTGTTTGAAATACAACAGAGAATTTTGCTTACTGGAAACAGTAAATTTAATCCTTTAGCTTTCAATTAAAGCTAAAATGAAAGCTTCAAGAAAGCTTTTTCATTTATAAAAATTCATTTTAAACCAGGTCATCGAAAATTAGTGTGATCTTTCTCTATATCAAATATGGTAATGGAGTGCTGTATATATTTGAGTGGTTTCCTTCATAATATCAGTAAACCAGCTCAATAGAGAACCTTAGCATTTATGTTATTTGAGTAACATTTTTCTGGTTTATGAAGCTTTTCGATCATCATAGAATAAATAAGGGTCAAGAAAGTATTTGTTAATAATTCCTGTTGTTTGTACTGTCGGGTCATTTTTATCCCAAAATAAGGACTTTTTTTTGTGTTTAAAAAATATGTTAGATTTAGTATTTATTGAAAGTCTCATGAACTCATTAATGTTTTAAAAAATAGTAAATTAATAATTTATGTAAAAATTGGATAGAATAGTAAATGCATGTGCACACACAATCAATATCCCAGTAACCAAGTGTTTGAATATTATTTTAATGAGACCAAAATTATGAAAGAGGCACATAAAATAATACATAGAATAATCTACATGGCATACATTGATGTCACTGATAAACTGTTTTGTGGTATTTTTTGTATATTGCTTACATTTAACCACTGGAATAAATTTTGAAAGAAATGTGTCATATAAAGCATTGAAATTGGAGTAATATTCACAATCTAATGATTAAAATAGCTAGTGTCTGAAGATTTTAGAGGCATGTCCAAAAAGCCACACAAAAGAAGATATATATAAAAACAGAGGGCTCCAGGAAAAAGCCATCAAAAATAAATAAAATCTAAAATAAGAATTAAAATTTTCAAATTTAATAGAAAATAGATCATGAGCTCTAAAAAGAGAATTTTCAACCAATCACTGTTGGTTTGATTAAATTCAAAAACCTCTGGATCTCTGTCACTTAAAAACAGAGAGAAACAAGACTTTGCAATAGGTTGTGGTGAATCAACTTGTTGGTGAGAAGCTATTTGTGTTTCACAAGTTTTGCCGTCAACGTCGAATGGTAGTTCTAGTCAATCAATAGAAACTGTATGTGTTTTTTTTTATAGTGAAATATTTGTTCACGATAGAACTTTCAAATAGGTCATGTTAATGCTCTGAAAGGGGTCGCTTGAGTACATTAATCTTAATGAAAACTTAGTTGCAACCAAACATTTTATTTGTGATTATCTTGTGATATGTGTAGGTGTGAATCATATGTTAACTATTTTGGATTTCCAATTTTGCATTAAAGATGGTTTACTTCTAGTCATGTGAATTGTCTATCAATTTTCTCCTGATGGGTTGGGAGGTTAATAATGCTTTCAGTTGTCAATGAAATCTCTCAACAATACCATTGGAGCATTGGGGATATACTGTCATTTTGATATGTTGTCCACTGAGTAAATAAATGGATTCTCAAAAGAGTGAGGACTGGAACTGTGTGCTTTGGTCAGTCATAATTATTTTCAGCATGCCAAATTGTGATATCCATTTGTACAGCATAATACGAGAAACTGCTTCTATTGAAATGTTCTTGACTGAATAATAATCTTCTGGTCATAGTGTAAATTGATCTACTATATTCGATAGGGATGTAAAAACCTTTGCCACTGGGTAAGAAGTTGACAATATCACTATGAATATTTGAGAATAGTGCTTTTGGATTAGAGAAGGTACCGATCAGCACTTTAGTATGCATAGTTATCTTGCATAATTGACAGTCTAAACCTTTTTCTGATATCTTTATTCACATTAAGCTAGACAAGAGAGTCCCCGAACAGCTTCATTTTGATGAGGTTGGCCAATGTGTAGAACTCATTAAATATTCATTAGCATAAGGTAGGTGGTGTAGAAATACAGAAGGCGATTATCTCCCCTTTGACAGGAAGGGCAGTGAGGATTCATGTGACAGCCCGTTGGTGATAGTAGTCAGTCACTGCTTAGCTCAGTTGGATGTGAGAGCAACTTTCAGTTTGGTTGACCACAGAGAAAGGTAACAATTCCTATGTATCCTAAATAGGAGCCAAAGATTCAATAAAATATTAGAATATTTAAAATATTTTAAATTTTTAAGATTACTGGGTAGTTATAAAATTATGTAAAAATATATTTACGCTGTATTCGTTATTTAATCTTACTACAAGTATTTTCCCCTTACATAAATCTCGCAAACATCAGGTTAATAATAAATGTATCAACACTTCATAAAAAAACACCCATCTCCATGTTAAAAATGCTTTTCTGTGACATTTTAAACTAAAAGTATGTAATATTTGTTATAATTCAGATTAATTTAACTTTAATTTAGTTAATATTCCTCAAACAAGGTTTCAGAGAAGTATATTTTATTTTTTTAAAATTTTAATAAAAAGAATTATGGTGTGTTGACAGATTTGTCAATATGGTCAGTTTTAGTGATTTTAAAAAACACTCATTCTAATCAATTTAAATTTGGTTTGATATACAGAAAAGTATTTTGCTTATTGAAAATATTAATATTAAATTGAATTTATTAGCTTGGAATTAAAACTAAAATAAAAATAAAGAAAGATTTTTCATTTTTAAAACAAATTATAAAACTTAGGTATCACTATTTTGGGAGGTACCAATATATATATATATATATATATATATATATATATGAACACTGAGGTTAACATTAAGCAGCGATATTCTGTTTCATGCTTGAACACAATCTTAGCCATATATATATCTATATATATATATATATATATGGTATGTGGCATATTTAGTCACCAAGTATTCATTCAAACAAGTTATATTAAAAACAACCAATAAGGTCTGTTTAATTCTTCATTGTATTTTTCCAATTTTCAAATGAAGTGGTGAGTATTGTGCTCAAAGTTGTAGATAAACTAATATATATATATATATATATCTTAATATAACTGATATCTTTGTACTTCAATGTTCCATATGTTTTCTTGTTTAACTAATTTTTAATATTCATTTCTTTGTACTGTTCTAGTCATTCCTTCTGCCTCATTAAGGTGTTAGTATATCACAAATATACTAATGCTACAGTGGACCTTGTTGACTGGAGAAAACCAAGATATTTCCTCACTTTTTCCAAACAAACATTAGTGAGATATAGTATCTCGTGTCTTGGTTGTGTCCGAGTATAAAGTTTTTTTGCTGAAAAGTATTGCGATTTGAGTTCATTGAAGATATGTATGATGTAGCACATCCTGTAATGTCGAATCTTTAGCTTACTCTGTTGCTATCATGTTATGGCTTAAAATGCCATTTGATGTTACATATATAGATATTGAATGTAGACTTTATCAAGAAAGTATGTCTGCTACTGTGTTTTGGTCTCATTTGATATAATGGATTGCAATGCAGTACCGGTGGATGTAATCAAGATGTCAAATTTCTCTCGAGATGTACTTATCAGCATGAGAAGATAAGACATATCTCAGGAGATTGTGATCAGTGTATATCACAAATGACCTGCTTTCCAGTAGGTACAGTAAGTGTTTGATGCTAAGATAACTTGCTAATAGTTTCCTAAAGAATCTACTATACTTGAACTGCACAGAATTTAATTTTGCCGAGAAGAATGAGATTGAGACTTTTTAATATAGTGTGTTACTTTGCCAATTGCGTAAGTGCTTGCGTTATTACTCTTAGGTAAGTACCTCCAAAAAAAAGAAATACCTAAGGTTTAAAATACATTTTTAAAAATGAAAAATCTTTCTTGTAGCTTTTATTATTATTTTAATTCCAAGCTAATAGTTTAAATTTAATATTTCCGATGAGCCAAATGTTTTGTCCCATTTCAAACTGAATTTAAATTTATTGTAATGATTTTTTTAAATCGCTAAAAATGGCTAAAATTGGCCAGAGAGACAAATCTGCCAACACAACATAATTCTCTTTATTACAAATCTTTCAAAAATAAAATATACTTTTTTTTTATACTTTATTTGAGGAAGATTTACTGATTTAAAGTTTAATTAATCTAATAGAAACAAATATTACTTTTAGTTTAAAACATCACAGGAAAGCATTTCTTAACATAGGGGTGGGTTTTTTTATAAAGTGCTGACAGCTCTCATGAAATTTCATAAAATTAATTAAGTTAGGGTAACAAATGTAAAAAATATATATTACTAAGATTTTCTAAAAAAGAAACTTTTCTAAAATAATTTATTTCTGAATAAGTCCTGAAAGTTTAATCAAAATCTGACATTGATCTGATTTTTGCAAGAATTTCCAAATCAATGTGTTTTTCACTGCAAAAAGACACTAAAATTTCCTATACTAATTTATGGTCCCCCATTGACACTCGAGAAACAAGATTTTTAACCAGAATGTCGAAGGTTCTAAAAAGGATTAAAATATAATTTAATAATCAACAAATCCTTTTGTCTTTACTCTTAATAATAACAATGATTATGACTTTGTTTTTATTAAGTTTGGGGCATTTTTTTTCCGTCATGTATACTGATTTTTTAGCACATCTTTGGAGGTACCTAATCTTAAGGGGTGGGCACTCTTAATTTCTCATTATGCAATAAATAGGATGTCTTGATAAAAAGTAGTTCGAAAAATCATTTATTGGGTCAAAACAATTACATTTAATTTTCAAAAAAATTATTAAGTTTATCAAGGAATTTTTCTTTAATGCACCGTGTCCCTTCAGGACATAGGTGATTATGGTCCTCCACCTCCTCCTGTTCCTTGTAGTTCTTAATATTTTTTTCCTTTTTTTATTTCTCCCAGACCCTGTTCTGCCATCCACTTGCTTAAGTCCATTATGTCACACGTTGCTTTCCCCTGTACCTATTTCCCCTCTGTCTGTCCTGTGAGTATCAGATTTTCCAAGCCCTCCTTCTTCATTACATGTCCCAGAAATTTCAATTACCTCTTCCCGATGTCAAGCATAAGATTCCTCTTTGTTTCCATTCTCTCCAAAACCTTGTTGTTGCTCACATGTTCAGCCCATGGTATCCTCAGCATCCTTCTGTAGAACCACATTTCTTTTACTTTAAGTCTTTTCTTTATCTTTGAGGAGATTGTTGAACATTTGATGCCATACAGGAGGACAGCTATCACGTAACAATTCAGTACTCGTTTTTGTTTCCAATGAAACTTTCCTGCCTCTTAGTACTTTGCTTAGCTTTTTGAATGTGTCGTTGGCCATCCCAATACATCTTCAGATCTCAGTGTCATACTTTTAATCCTCTGTTAGAACACTTCCCAGATACTTGAATTTTTGTACCTGCTTGATTTTAGTATCCTCAATCTGTAATTTGCATTTTGGGCTCAACTTTTTGCTGATGACAATGCATTCTGTCTTTTTGTAGTTTATGCTTAGTCCCTTCTCCTCACTCTCCTTTGCTACCTTTTGTAGGAGGTTTTGTAGTTTCCTTTCTTTACAATCAGCACATTGTTAGGATTGTGGCCACCAATGATGAATCCTGGTAGAATTTTTAGTTCTCTCAGAATCACCTTGTTGAGAAGACACATCCTTGTCTTTCACCCTTTTCTATTTTTGTATATCTGCTGAACTCATTTTTATCAGTATGTAAGTGGTTTGTTGCCAGTAGAGATTTTTGATTATTCTAATGTCTTTCTTGTATATGTCAAGGTTGCTGAGCAGTTCTAACAGATCTTTGTGGCGTACTTTGTTGAACACCTTTGCGTTGTCTATAAAACACAGGTACACATCCTTCTGCACTTGTATTGCTCTTTCTGATAACATTCTGAGCTTAAATATTGTGTTCCTTGTTCCAGTGTTTTGACAAACCCGCACTGTTCTTGTCCTATCTCTGACCTGATTCTGCTGCACTCTCCTTTCATCAGAATTCAGATGATGAATTTTATTATAGGATGATTGTTCGGTGGAGTTCACATTCTTTTGCACCTAGTTTCTTAGGCAGTGCTATGAAAATAGATCTGTTTAGGTCTTCCGGTATATCCCCACTGTTGCAGATTTCATTTATTATTTCTGTAATCTTGTCTATGCTGAAATTGTCTAAGGCTGCCAGCATCTCTATTACAATTCTGTCTAGCTCTGCTGCTTTGTTTCTGTTCACCTTGGCCAGTGCAGATTCCGTTTTGGTTTTTAGTATTTCTAGCTCATCAGTATTTATGTGTAATGCCGATTGTTTTCTTTCATCATGGAACAGATCTCCAGTGCTGAATAATTATTTTTCTCTAATATGACCATTCCATCCTTGGATTTCATGCAGCCTGTTGATGAGCATGTCTTCTGTCTTGTTAGTTTCTTTATTTTTTATGCATATCTGTGATATTCATTCTCTTTATTTCTACACATTTTTTTTGTTGAGCCATTCTTCTTTAGCCTGCCTGCATTTGTTTCTTATTTCATTGTGTACTTTTCTGTATTCTGTTCCATGTCTTGGCATTGTTTTCTGTCTCTTTTGCATCTTGTCTGTGATGCATTTGTTTTTCTTTGTCCATTCTTTTCGGGGGTGATCTTGTTTGCTGATGCCACTAAAGCTTCTATTAGCATGACTCATTTAGAGTTTCCATTTCCATTTTGTCCCTCATATCTTCTTTTCACATTGTCTATGTATTTTTTCTTCAGGTTTGGGTCGTTCAGGAGTCAGTTGCATTACAATTGGGATTTGCTTCTGGAGTGTTGACATACTGTCAAGAGTTACACCTGCTTCTGTGATGTAGCATCACTGATTTGCTAAAAAAATTAGCATACCATAATGAAAAAATAACCCAAACTTAATAAAAACAAAGTTTTATCATCAAAATCTCTGTTATTATTAAGATGAAAAGCCAGAGGATTTAATTTTTTTTATTATTAGATGATATTTTTTAATCCTTTTTAGAACATTTGGAATTTTGGTTAAAAATTTTATTCTTTTGCATCAACCCAGTTATCAAAGGACATTTTACTGTTTTTTTTTTTTGTTTTTTTGTTTTTTTCAGTGAAAAACACATTGATTTGGAAACTTTTGCAAAATTCAAAAATTGTCGGATTTTAATGAAACTTTCAGGGCATTCACAAATGAATTAAATTATTTTAGAAATGTGTTTTTTTTTTTTTAGAAAATCTTTGTAAAAATATTTTTTTACATCTGTTACCTCTCCCCACCACTTAGTTAATTTTATAAAATTAAATTTTGTGCCACTTAAATTTATATTAGTTAAGAGTAGAATTCCTTGGAAAATTTAAATCATCAATTTTTTTTAATATCTGTCTATATTTCTGAGATGAGGTATTATGTACATTATTTACATTATTCAGACTATTGTCCTCATCTTTGTCGCCATATTTATTATAACGTTTCGGCCATTGTACACTCTAGCCTTCTTCAGGTGGTTGGAATGTCGAACTGAACCCTTTATTTCGCTCACTGAGGTAGACTGTTCTAGTTCCACATGCCATGTTTAATGGATGTCAGTTATCACTTATCTCCTGTTAATTTTCCCTCTGAAAGTTCTCCACTGCCTTAACCGGGTATTGAACTCACACACTTTGGGTCCTGTCACTGGATCTAACTAACGCCTTTATCCACTGTGCCATGTGTCCTTGGCACATGGAACTAGAACAGTCTACCCCAGTGAGCGAAATAAAGGGTTCAGTTCAACATTCCAACCACCTGAAGAAGGCCGGAGCATACAACGGCCGAAACGTTGTAATAAATATGGCTACAAAGATGAGGACAATAGTCCGAATAATGTAAATAATGTATCAATTTTTTTTTTTTTTGTAAAATAGAAACATATGCTTGAATTGTAAAATAAAAAATGTGATAAAACTGAGATATTATTTAATTTGAAAAAATTTTAATTGCTTTTATGGATTAAATATATTATGGACACTATTGTCTTAAAATTATTTTATCAGTGAATAATGAATTTTTACAAGAATAGTTTACATTTTTTTAAAATTTTAATTAGAATAATTTATAAAATTTTAAATCTTTTAAATTTCTGCATTACTTTGTCCCAGTTAAATGATATTGTTATTAAGTAAAATCTATATTTACAAATCATAAATGGAAAAAGCTTAGTACAATTCATTGAACACCATTATTTTAAAAAGAATTTTAAAATTTTTTCTGTGTATATAAACATGCTGATTTTTGTAACTACAGATGTCTAAACACAAAATTAACAAAAAATAAGAGTGATAACTATCATAAATTTCAAGCTGAAATACCTAAAATTCAATAAAACATTAGATTACTGGGAATATTTTTCTAAATTCTTAAGATTACTGCATAGTTAAAAGTTATATAAAAAGGTGCTCATGTTATATTCCTCAAATAAATTTTACATATATATCCACTGTAGTAAAACATTAGATAAACTTCCATCTGTCAACACTTAAATTAAACAGATACTGCCATGTTAAAAAATGCATTTCTGCAATCTTTTAAACTTTAAGTAAGTAATATTTGTTTCAAATCAGATTAATTAAGCTTTAAAGTTTTAGAAAAGTATATTTTATTTTTGAAAGTTGTCTTAATAAGGAGAATAATATTGCAATGAGAAATGACTTAAGATGGTGCTAAAATTAGTGAATGTTATTGATTTGAAATACAGCAAAGTATTTTGCTTATAGGAAATATTAAATTTAATCTATTAGCTTGAAACTAAAATTCATTTTAAACCTTAAGTAATGCAAATCTTTAGAAGTACTTAATCTATAGTAACTTGAAGCAAATCCAAATTCAAATCTAATAATTATTTTAGAACCAATAAGGAAAGCTTTTTTCTTTTTAACTAAGTTTCTCATTAGAAGGATTCAGATGGCAACATCTGGATAAATTGCTTTGATTTAAAAAGAAAGGTATTTATTAGATTTATACACCAATCAGAACAACTCTCAAAAATACTTTCTGATCTGACTAACCTATATAAGGAATGCTGTTCACCAGTAAGAGTCAAAGTCAATTAAGTCCTCTCTAAACACTCACAAAGTACTTTTTATTTTCTAATAAGTTTTCTCAAACATTCAGGTCGGTAGATGAAAATAAATAAATATACTGTGTAATAACTAAACAGAGCATCTATTCAAATATGTGTATCCACTAAATTTAAGTAATAAAATTGTAGTGTAGTGTTACTGACTCATGGAAAGTAGTATGCACTCAACTGCCTCATGGATAATAGCTGTACCTATTTATAGTCTTTTTGACTTCATATGTTAACTAGTCATCTCATCTCCCTGTACTGAAGATGTTTTATCCCCCTATTTTCCCTGGTACTTCTGGGAGCTTTGTCTTCTCACTATCTTCTTCCCTCTCCCTAAGAGATTGTCGAAATATGGGAGATTGTGATCTTTTTCGTTTTGCATGGGAGTGTTCCTCTAACAATTGTTCATCTTCACTCTTGATTTCACTGTCATGTTTGTCTTGCCCTGACATGACACTTTTGCCTTCATTACTTTCAGGCTCACTATACATTTCTTCATTGCTATCGTGTTGCAATCTAACTTGGTCTGCATGTGCTAATATCCTATTTCCTTTCTTTTCTATTATCACAGTGTTCTGTCCATTTTGCATTATGAATCTTGCCTCTTGTAGATTAGATTCACTATTCTTTTTATACTACAGTTTTTCATTGGTGGCATAAGACATCGTCAATGGGGCTCTAATTTGTCCACCCATGAGGGTGGGTGGACTTTTTAATCTTTCAGCATATGGCATTATCTTATAGCTTAGCAACACTCTAAGAAGAAATGTTTCTATCTTTTCTTTCCATTGTACACAAATTTTCAAGCCATTTTTTTTTAATAGCTGGCACCATCCTTTCTGCTAATCCGTTTCATTGCAGATGATACAGTGGGGTTTTATATGGTTTGCATTCAATTTTGTTCAACCATTGGCATAGTTCTTGATCAGAGAACTCTGGGCTGTTGTCAGAAACTAGCATTTTCAGAATTCCATTTCTTGAAAATATGATCCTTAATGCTTGTTTCACAGTTGAACTTCTTTTGTTGGAAACCTGTATTACCTCATGGCCAACCTGAATATGAATCTACCAGTATTAGCAATAATCCCACTCCATCAACATGGGCATAATCTATGTGCGCTCTGTCCCAAGGTTGGGACTCTATGTATTTTTATCTGTCTAAATTTTCTTCTTTCATTGTAAATTTTGTACCCTTTTATGTATTCTTCTACATCTGTAGAATAGTCTGGCCACCAACATCTACATCTGTAGAATAGCCTGGCCCTTAATCTCTTTTGCATAGACGTTATTCTGCAATGAACATCATCATATACGCTTTTTATAATTCTGCTCCTTTGCATTGCTAGCAGAACCACTATGTCTTCATTACAAATTACACCCTTTTCTAAGGTTAACTTGTGTTTCTGTCCATGAGCAATAATTCCACTTATTTTTTATCCTGAACAATATACTATTTTTATACTGAACAATATTTATATCCTCAGCTAATTTTTCTGTCCTGGGTATGACGATAAACTACATCCAACAGCAAGGCCTCTGATCAGAAGGTTTTGAGAAGCGTGGAACCACCTCTTAATTGCTGGTGTTCTCAGGTCCACCCTGACCTCTGGTGGTAGCACCTGTTAGGGTCTCAACTATAGGTAAATAGTTAACCCCCATACTGGTGTTAAAACACTATGAAAGTGTAAAAATAGGTTTTAATACCAGAAATATTTTGTAAAAAAGAAAAAAAGATATTACCAGCAATACATTTTTGAAAAAAGAAAAACAGAATTACTTTGAAAAAAATTATTACTAGCAATAAATTTTTGAAGAAAAAGTTATTGCCAGCAATACATTTTTGAAAAAAAAATATTACCAGTGATATATATTTGTAGAAAAAAGTATTACCAGAAATAGATTTTTGAAAAAAAAAAATTACCAACAATAAAAATTTTGTTGGCATTAAATAACCCATTAAGGTTGATATGCTGTAAAACAAAACAAACCAAACCAAACCAAACCAATCAGCTAATTTGTTTATCAACAAAATATCAGTTTCAACTAAGTTTAAGAATTATCTTCAAATTTTTCTTCCTCTTTCTCACTTTCAGAAGTAATGAACCTCAATCTCAACAAATCATCTATATGTACTCAATATCAAAGTCAAACACCATTAACATTAAGGTCCATCTTGGAAAAATCTAGAAGATATTATCTTAAGAAGTTCCTTCCTAGGATTAAATATGAATTTTAAAGGTCTATGGTTGGACCTTAGTAGTAATTTCTTTCCAATCAGAAACTGAAGAGCTCTATTTGTCATCCATATTATGGCCAATGCTTTTTTCTCAATATTTGAGTAGTTCAGTTTGGCTTTTGACAATCATCTCAAAAGATAACCATCCTAAGCTAATATTCCCAAAATTGAGTGTTCACTTGCAACAGTTGTTACTACTATATCCTTTCTAGGGTCAAATATTTTTACTACTGGCTTCTTTGCCAGAACAGCTTTTAAATTTTCCAATGCCACCTGTTCTTTTGTCCAAATAAATTCCACTTTTTTTTTTCTTAAAGCAGCAAAAGGTTCTGTTAATTTGGAGCATCACTCTACATATCGTCAGTAGAAATTTACAAATCCTAAGAAAGATTCCAATTCTTTTTTGTTCTTAGGCACTTCAACTTTTAACATTTTGTCAGTTAACAATTGGTCTGGTGACATACCTTCATTAGATATGGAATATATTTTTTTTAGTGTTGTGCACATATTTTTTTTGTTAATTGTTAATCCAGCATTTTTTAACTTATTCAATACCACACTCATTTTCCATTTTATTTCTTTGTCATTAATATCACCAACACAAATGTCATCTTGATAGCATATTGTATTTTTTTATATCACTACCAATAACTTGCTCTATAGTCCTTTGGAAAATTGCACTTGTGATTTTAATTCCATGCAGCATTCTTTTCCATCTTAACAAGCCTATTGGTGTGTTTATTGGTATGATTTTCTTTCTTAGAATTACTAATGGAGAGGCCCATTTCCTCCCTACTGGTGGAACATGTTAAACTAGATCTTGTTCCAGAAATTTTTTTTAGTTTAATACCACAACTATTGGTAGTAGATGGACTGGCACTTTTTTGTGCTTGAAAATATGAGAGGGAGACATTTTCCTTTAGTCTTAACTTTACTTCATAGTTTTTTAACATTCCAGTTTTTTCTGCTTTGACTTTGTTTACTAATTTTGTCAAGTTTATGTTAAATACATCATTTCCTATTAGACCATGCTTCTTTTCACAGTTTGCCATGATAATTAGTAATATGTTAAACTTATTTTTTAGTTCCATATAGGCTTTAAAATAGCCTAACGTTTTTATCATGGATCCATCAAACTGATTTAATTGGACAAGGCTTTTCTTTAATCTTGGTTTTCCTAATTTCTCCCAGAAATTTCTGGCTATCAATGGCATGTCACTTCCCATATCTAGTTGCATGTCCTATAAAACATTATTGATCCAAATTTTTAGTAACCCTTTATCATGTTTTTTTCAATGAAAAGATGTCCATACTTATTTCCTCTTCATTTTGCTGGACTGTCTCTACGTTTTTCTTTTTGGATTTACACATACATTTAAAATGATTCATTTTGAAACACTTTTCACATATCTTTTTATATGCTGGACATTTTTGTTTTTCTCTTTGATGTTGATAACCACAAAAAGTACACATTATTCTGTCTTTTTTCTTTATCACATATGTGTCCATTTCCTCTACCAAATCCATAACTTTTGTTGTATTAAATTTTCAAATCAATTCTTGTTGCTGAACAAATTCGACACACTGTTCTAGTGACAACTTTTCCAGTTGTAAATACATTGGAGTCCTTGGCTGATATTCCTCATTTTGAAGGCCATTTACCAACTTCATTTGGATCAAATCATCTTCAATTGACTGGTTTTCCCAAATTCTCAAAATTTAGCAGCCTGTTTCAAACAAAGGACATATTCAATAACCGGTTCATTCACTTTTTCAGAAATATTCATAAAATTAGCTCTCTCTGCATTCACTAGATTTGGGGGGGGGGATGTTATGTTTTTTCACTATTAGTTGACTTATAATATCAAATGCCATTTCTTTCAACTGTCTTGGGTGTGCAATTGCTGATAATTTTATAATAGCCTCATAACCAGCAGTTCCCAAGAAGAGATCAGTTATTTGTTTTTCTCCCCCAACTGAGTTTAAATCCTTCAACTTTTTTGTTCTAGCTTTAGCTGCTAGTATCCTAAGCCACACATGCGTATTCGTAATTATCCAGTGATAATTCTGTTTTTTAGTTGTTGGCGACACCATTGTAATGTTACTGACTCACAGGAAGTAGTATGCACTCAAATGCCTCATGGTAATATCTGTAGCTATTTATAGTCTTTGTGATTTCATATGTAAATAAGTCATCTCAAAACTATGTCAGATTAATAAATGAAAAATCCATTCCTAAAATTGCTTTGTTTACGTTAGGATATGAAACTGAGCAGAAATGTATATTTTGAGAATCAGGAAAAGTCTGTGTTTAAAAGCATCATTTTGTCTTTCCTTGGCCATCAGGTTTTCTGTAGCCGAGATGTCAAAGCACATCATATCTAATGATGGTTTTCCCTAGGGGAACAGGTTTGTATCCTGCTGGAGAGCACATATTTTTCTAATAAGATTTCTCAAATATTCAAGCTGGTAGGCGAAAATAAATATACTATTTAATAAATAAAGAGAGCATCTACTCAAATATAGGTATCCACTAAAAATAAAGTTTAAGTAATAAAAATAAAAAATTCTTTCATCAATACACAAGTTGTCCAGTCAAAGAGAGTCAACTGTACACTTTGCAACATATTCACTCACATGCACACACATGCATTCACAGCTTTGGTGTAACTGACTTTCTCCCGTAACTAACTGTATAATCTCTTGTTTAATAAAAAAAATATCCATTTCACTTCACACCATCTTTAAAGACAAAGATTTTATAAAAAAAAAAATCATTATTTCAATTGTTATTGAAACAATAACTTGTGTAGTTTATTTATTCATAACTGGCATAGACTAGCCTCAGACATAGTTCTCTCTTTGCTTAGTTTGCTAATGTTTAAGTAATTGCAAGTGGTCCTATCTCCTAATTCTATGTTGCTAAAATGATCTCTGTATATGGATTCTCTGGATTCCAGGTCCTATTCTCAACTGCTGTTCAAAGCACATTGCACAGGGTATTGTCAGGAACATATTCAAAGAAATCAGTTATTTTGTCAACCTTTTTCAACTGCACTGATGAATTTTAGTTTCTTTGAAGTAACCTTTCTGGCAGCGAAACCTACTTGTAAGTGCAAAAATAGTTGAACTGCTACATGATATCTGTCCTCCTTTACAGCAGCAAATGTTGGACAGTCTCCTCAAGGATGAAAGAGAGACTTGAGGCAACAGAAGTATGGTAAGGATACCATGGAATGAAAAATGCTAAAGATACCAGGGAATGGAGAATGCTAAGGATACCAGGTAATGAAGTATGGTAAGGATACCAGGGAATGAACAATGAGGTTTTGAAAAAGATGCAAACAAAGGGGAAACTTATACTTAACATCAGGAAGAGACAGCTGAAATTTCTGGTTCATATAATGAGAAAGGAGGGTTTGGAAAATCTGATACTCACAGGATGGATAGAAGGAAAGAGGGACAAGAGAAAGCAACCTGTGACATACTTAACAGGCTTAAGCAAGTGGATGTCAGAACAGGATCTGGGAGAAGTAGCAGAATGACAAAACTTATTGAGAGCTACAAGGAACAGGAAGAGGTGGAAAGCTGTGATCGTCTATGTCCAGAAGGGACATGACACATAAAGGAAGAAGAAATGATGGTAGGTATAAGTTGAGAGCGGCTTCCAATATTGTTATAACTGAAATATTTATTGGAATCTTGCCAAGTGTGTTATTTATACTGAACTAATGAAGGATACATGCTGTATCTAATAATATTTTGACTGTGTCAGCAGTCATCATTTTATTGTTCATTTAAGGCATTAAAACATTCAACAAACATGATTTGAATGCAGAAAAAGACAGACAATATAAGCAGCAAATGTGTTTTATAACAATGACAAAAATAACAGATATATACATTAACCATAAGATACAAAGCTAAAGCAGAATTGTTAAGTCTTATAGAAAATAAGTTTTTTAATAATTTTTTTTTAATCATTTCAGACCAAGCAAAACATTAAAGCACTTAAAACGCAAGGGATTATTATGTGTGAAAGAATATGAGAAAAAAAAAACATTTTTAAGGAAAGCAAACAATATAAGAACAAGAATTAAGAAGACAGAAGATAAAGAATGACATTGAATTTAAATTTTGAATGTCAAAATTTGGTAGAAAGCAAGAAGTTGGTAGAGATTTCCACAAGCAAGAAATGAGAGAGAAGAAACTGATAGCATAGAACTTATAGTTACATATAGCAGTTGCAACTGTCTGTAAAATGATGACACCTAGCTGTAAATCTAGTACTGTGCTTAAATTTGTAGTCAAAGTAGTAATGAGGAAAGCTAATCAGAAGAATTATCATGAAAATATTTATAGAAAAGGTGCAGGAAGCTATGTTATGGTAGTGTGAAAGTGATTGAAGCCGAACTGCCAAATCAAGACCAATAACATTGCAAATTCTTTGGATTTTCTCTGGTTATTTATAATTTTTTGAGGATTTCCTGCAATTATGAATGATAGTGTATTTTCATTTGTCAGTACATAATGTGACCTATTTTTACTACATCTGAACATATCAATAGCAAAAAGAGGTTCAGGCACTCTTTTGAGTGATGAGCCTACAAATGTGCTTGAGAAAGGCATTGAAATGTAGTATAAAAATTGTTTGAGTAATGATAATAGTGAATCAGAAGAGTGTTATTGCATTAGAATTTACAATCATTTCATCCGATATATTTATGAATCCAGTTTGTGTTCATGTACATCTTTAAAAAGTCAAGAAAAATGTAGTAAAAAAACTATTCTGGGAAAAGGGTTCCTGCAGAAAAGTAAACATTATTGATATCTTTCAGCATCAATATCCACTTTGTCTCCTGTTATTCCTCTCTGACACATTTCCCGTTTTGCATTTATTTAGCCACTCATATGCACATGAGACACACACAAGTATCCCTGTACATGCACAAGTAGTAGATATTTTTACTTCTTCCAACCTTCTCCTTTCTCTTAACTGTATTACAATTCAGATATGTACATACACATATACAGGTGTTTTCTCAATCTCTCTCTTTCTTACACACATACTCATACACACACTCAAATTCAATCACTCATCTGTGCTTCTCTTCTCTTAACCTCAGTCAAATTCAGTCTTACATCTCTCATCCTCCAAAAGTTCATCTTATATATCTGTATTTCTCTCTCAAATTCACTATTACTCTTCCACTTATTTTTCTCCCTCTGCCAAATTCATTTTCATATTTATCTCTCTCTTATCTCTAATCAAATTCACTGATTTATCTTCTTCCCTACTCAGTCAAATTCAGTTTCCTCTCTCTTTCTCTCTCAAATAAACATACAAATTTATTCTGTTTTCTTTTTCTTTCTTAATATCAAATGCGCTCTTTTTTTTTTTCATTTATATGCATTATTTTTGCAGGTGTAGTCTATCTCTATGTTTTTATTGTTTATCCATTAGGTGCATAAAAATATTTCCAATGAAAACTCATATATTCACTGTTGTTTTCCAAAAAAAGAATCCAATTAATTTTTGCAGGCACCTAAAATCTACAAAATCTGCCTAAGTTTCATTTGTATCAAATTTTAAAGCTTTTTAGTGGCTGAGATGGCATCAACATTGCCATTGCTTTGATAATTCAATTTCAGGTAATGACAAAGATTTCAAATACTGTTTTATTTTTAGGTATTCAAGTCTTATTTACTTTGGAAACTGATCTTCCCGCATCTCAGCATCCAATACATTCATGTACACCATCTAGGGAACATGTTTGCTGTAACCTTAAATAGATTGGTTTGGTTTATGGCATATCAACCTTTTCCAGGTTATTTAATGCCAAATATTGTTGTTTTGTAACCTACAATAGATTTGTAGATATAGGTTGGGTTTGCATGAGAGTTAAAAAAAAACATAGATATTGGTATGGCAAACAAATGGCCCATTTTCTGGGGATGCAATCAATATATTCTTAACCCCAACTGACAGGAGACAATCAATAGAACTGATCTCCATGTGTCAGAATTAAGTTATTTGTCTACATTGTTTCACCCCATACAAGGCCTAACTGCCACTCAGGGTAGAGGGTTACTGAATGGGAATGTTGTAAGAGTGTATAAGGAGGCTTGCATGTTATGAGAATACATCAAGTTGACTCTTGACTTGAAGAGGTTAAGATTGTAGTGATCAGGGAAGCATCCCCTCAAGAGTTCCACATTGCAACAGTTTTGAGGAAGAAGATTTTTGTGTGAAGCTTACTCCTTATCAATGGAATATGAAGGGGAAGAGGATGAGTCAACTTTGTGTATGTGGTATGGTGGGTCTAAGTTGTGAAGGTCTGGACTACTGGAACCAAGGAATGTAGATTGCCCAAACATCTACTGTTTAGAGTAATGAGAAGCTAGCAACTTTTTGTTTATGGGTAAGTGGTTGTAGGGTGAAAAACTATCATCTGCATGTCCAGGCATGCAATATTTTGTCTAGTTCTTATTATTTTATTACTGCTTAATTATTGCTCACCCCATTTCCACCAAGTCCAAATACACACTGTCCAGTCCAGGGATTGAACCCATCATTACTGTCACCAAATTCATGAACAACACTTTAATCCACAAAGCTATTGTCCCATGGAACAACAATAACTGAGGAGTACTAAAATAAAAACTAAACAAGATATCTTGAGATATGGACAATGGAACAAGAACAATCTACTCCCATAGATTAAATAAAGGGTTCATTTTGAAATTTCCTGTAGGTTATCCAGATCAACATACACCTGATGAAGGCTGGAGGGTACAACAGACAAAACTTTGTGATAACAACAACAAAGATAAGAACAATAGTCTGCATATAAATTGTGCATTTAATGTTGTTATGTTGTGGTGGTTTGTGTATTGGAATGTTGTGTGATAGACAGTTTTTAGTATTGCAAAAATGTCAAATTTTACAATTTATTTAGCCTCTATTATTAATGTTCCTAATGTAGGATATAAATGCAAGGTCTTTTAATAATAGAATAGTTTTATCTGACCCTGATGAGTGACATAACCACAAAACTTCAAAGTCACTTTCAGATAAGATGCTGAACATTCTTTGATTTATATGAAGAAATATAGTCTTAAAGTGTACTATATTTATGGGATAAAGTGCTCAATATCAGAGATAGTGTGTGTAAATATAAAAATGAACATAGAAGTCAACACTTAGAGGTGACAGTCTGTTTCATGCTAGATGCAATCGTCAGGCACTTGTGGCCTGACGATTGCATCTCGCATGAAACAGACTGTCGCCTCTAAGTGTTGACTTCTATGTTCACTTTTTATATATATATATATATATATATATATATATATATATATATATATATATATATATATACTGGGTTTTATGGGTAAATTGTTAGCATTTTATATATTTAATTTTGTGCATGCATGTTGTTTATTTTTGATTTTGAAAACAGCACATTATAGAAGGGTCAGATGAGCACCATCTGTGAGAAAAGGAGTTAGCATGATGCAATTCACTCTACCAGAAATTTGGAAACAGCATCCTGTACTGCTTGGCATTAGCACTGGAAGCTCTATATGAATAGTGGCTGCTGGAAAACCCTATGTCTGGTAACAGCCAGACAAGCAGGAATCCCAGTCATGGCTGTCAGACTATTTCTGTAACCACATCGCTCCTTACATCTGGCCACCTAACACCCCAGGTTGCAACCCCCTTGATTATTATGTGTGCGAGAGACCACCTAAACTTCTTGTAACACCAAAGATGAACTGAAGGTAAGGATTATGGCAGCATTCACCAACTTAAACAGGGAGACCATCCAGATGAGTTGCAGGAGGTTCTGAAATCGTCTGGAGGGTGTAGTTGAAGCCAATGATTATTTTATTGAATATATGTTCTCTTTAGCATTTCAAGATATTTTTGTGTAATTTTGGTAAATAAAATGTAATTTCAGTGTTATTTTCATTTTTGTGTAATTTAGACAACAATTTATCCATTGCACCCTGTGTGTGTGTATATATATATATATATATTTCTCATGTTGTCTGTCTGTCGTGGGTGTCGTTACCTCGCCCAGGCCACATTTCTCACCCGATTTTGATGCGGTTTTCACCACAAGTTTGCAAATGGCTGCTGTAAGGACATGACGGAGTTCAATTTTTGAATTCGGACTCACGTTCCGAAAAAATCAATAATTGAAAAAATTGATAATCGAAAAAATCTGCTTACAGAATGAATGATCGCATTTCCACCAAATTTGACACCCTCTTAGAGTCTACCATTAGAAGTGTTGTCGAGAAGTTTCATGACCACGGACCCCTAAACAGCGCAGAAAATTGATAAAACCCAAAAACCGATACGCCCAGATTGCGCCTGAACCGCATGTTGGTTTTTATTTGTTTGTTAGGGGTTTTATGGCATATCAACCACTATGGGTTATTTAATGCCAGATCCAGTATTTACTAGCTATATCAAAAACGTATAGCTGGCTTGGCTACTGTTTCAAAAACGTATAGCTGGCTTGGCTACTGTTTCAAAAACGTATAGCTGGCCACTGTTTCAAAAACGTATAGCTGGCCACTGTTTCAAAAACGTATAGCTGGCTACTGTTTCAAAAACGTATAGCTGGCTACTGTTTCAAAAAAAATGTATCCCTGGAAACATCATTGTTTCAAAAAAAAATGTATCCCTGACAACATCATTGTTTCAAAAAAAAATGTATCCCTGGCAACATCATTGTTTCAAAAAAAAAATGTATCCCTGGCAACATCATTGTTTCAAAAAAAAAATGTATCCCTGGCAACATCATCGTTTCAAAAAAAATGTATCCCTGGCAACATCATCGTTTAAAAAAAAATGTATCCCTGGCAACATCATCGTTTAAAAAAAAATGTATCCCTGGCAACATCATCGTTTAAAAAAAAATGTATCCCTGGCAACATCATCGTTTCAAAAAAAAATGTATCCCTGGCAACATCATCGTTTCAAAAAAAAATGTATCCCTGGCAACATCATTGTTTCAAAAAAAAATATATCCCTGGCAACATCATCGTTTCAAAAAAAATGTATCCCTGGCAACATCATCGTTTCAAAAATAATGTATAACTGGCAACATCATCATTTCAAAAACGTATAGCTGACAACATCATTGTTTCCCATCACATTTTAGGGGTAAGGTGTTAGTATATTTAGTGTAGGGTTTGGGAGGGAAAGTTAATTGTAAGTTGTAGTTGTTTTGGGATGGGTTAAATGTGATGGGGCATGACATGACCAGCCGATTGATCGGATCGACGGCCTTTTAGTTGGACGTAGTTTATCGTCGTACCCGGGACGCGGATGTAGTTTATCGTCGTACCCAGGACGCGGATGTAGTTTATCGTCGTACCCAGGACGTGGACACACCTTGGGATTTCACTATTTTCCCATAGCTAGGACCCTAACAGGTGCTGCCACCCCGGGTCAGGGTGGACCTGGGAACATCAGCAATTAAGAGGTGGTTCCACGCTCCTCAAAACTTCCTGATCAGAGGCCTTGCTATTGGATGTAGTTTATCGTCTTACCCAGGACTCGGATGCAGTTTAACGTCATACCCAGGACGGGTTGGTTTTTAGCGAAAACCGACCGGATTTATGAGGAGGCCATTGGGAGTCTTATGTGAAGTTTCAACTCTGAGCGCCCCCCCCCCAAACTTGAGTGCAAATCGACAATTGGTCAACCCTTAAAAATGTTTTTCCGGTTGGATATTTCCTAAATGCAGACTAATTTATGGTCACGCTATGCATGGGAAGAAACAAGTCAGTGGATGCAGTGCCATTGAAATTCGGCTTTTTTATCCCTGTTACCAGGTCTGACTTTGAGCCACAAATGACATATTCGACTTTGTCAACACTTTTGTTTTAATCGTCGCATCTTACCAAAATAAGCACTTCTTTTATTCGCGTCTTTACTGAAAAATAAACCCGCATACGTGCTGAGTGAAAATGGTTCTGCCCTCAGCAGTGCATTTTCTAATTCTTTAAACCTTTTCCCCTAGCCCAGGCTGCATCCCAGACCTGATGAGGAGTTTTTGCACTAAAACAGCATGGCTTTCTCCCAATCCATTTCAATGCTAATTCTGGCAAATGGTTAGTGGCTTTTCATTGTCGCATAAATGAAACGAGCAAACACTTCATTGCAGCTCCTTGCATTCTCATCACCGGCATCACGTGCATTAGAGCCAAGCTGCATATGCAGCAGACAGCTTGACCCCATTTACAGCCAAGCCTTGTGCTTGCCAAATCATGCGCACGTGCGTGAATGCGCGCTAGTAACTTCCATTTTGCGTGAGCTCATTCATTGGTCTAAGCCATGGCCATTGTCCAGGCTACACCAATCAATGACAAGTCACGCTCCCTTTAAATACCTTCAGCTCGGCTGCATCCACACTCACGTCTTGATTTGATCGCCATTAACGCATCTGTCCTTGGATTAATTGACAGCTTCCTGCTATCGCAAGTTACCTATTTGCTTAAACGTTTGCATTACCCATTTTATCTCCGCGTGCTGCCTCTACTGCGCAGCCCAGTCCATCTTAGTGTTCCATACCTATTTCTACCTTTTCGTAGTTCAGTTTTGCTATTAGACATTTAACTGCTGTTGCAAGTTACTTCTCTTCTGCCTTTACTACGTGGCCCAGTACACCTCAGTGTTTCACTACTTTTTAATCTTCAACGTTTTGGTTGCGTAACCTCTTCCTACAGCAACATTTTCGTGCTGCCAGAAAGCATGGCCTATAGCTAGGAGAAGCTTTTTCCATACCGCTCCACTGCATTTTTAGTTTTTGTATACAACAAGGTTGCACTGCTTCAACTTCGGCATCAACTTCTATTCGCGTTCTTACACAGCATTTCTACAACCCTTCAAATAGCTCCTACACGACGAACATCCGCACGTCAGTAACTGAAGACCCCTAACACCGTTAACATTACACATGCAGAACAGGTGACTGTGGAGGAACACATAATAACTCTGGTTACAGATGATCATATAGCGTCTACTTCAAACTCTGCTTTGCACTCTTCTGCATGCCGTGGCGAGGACCAACCCAGCAGCTCTGCAAAGGCTGAAAAAGGGGAAACTGGAGCAGGATTCCATTGAGTGCGCCTCCTTGGGGGAGAAGCGGCTGGCGTCTACTTCAACCTCTTCATTGCACTCTTCTGGGTGCCATGGCGATGACCGACCCGGCAGCTTTGCTAAGCGTGCCAAAATACCATGGCGAAGCAACATTAGCAGGCATTCTAAAAGAGTCTTTGCAGCAAAGAGAAACTGGGAGGAGGAAACTGAGGTAGAGGCCTCTTTGAGGCTTTCCTGTCAATCTCAACGGAGGCTGTATGTTTTGTCGCATGAAACACTTGGTGAGTGTAACTACCGTTTGTACTGCAAATCAGTTTACACATATTCGTTGAAAAGTAAGAGGAAACTACCTAAACGTACGATTTTTGATTCAAGCACGGGCAATGCTGAGCCATACTGCTAGTATATATATATATATATATATATATATACTCACACTCATCAGCAGTGCACATCCTCTAGCAACTCTGAGAACTGAACCTGGACAATTGATCTATGATGCATGCAACATCTCACTGGGCCAGCTCATCCTATTTCAGTAGAGGATGCGCACTTCTGATGAGTCCCAAAAGGGATGAAATGATTATCCAGTGCTTTTCTACATGTATGTCTGTATGTGTGTTGAGGATTCTAGGTCCAGACATGATGAATTATTATGAAAATTAGACAAATCCCCAAATTACTAATCAGTTATATAAACCTATGCTAGATCCAGCTTCTAATGTTTTGGAGTGAGCATCTCGATGAAGGAAGTCATTGCTCTCAGGGCCAGTCCTGTCTGCTATATATGCTTGGATATTTATCACGACCGGAAATAGGATGAGCTGTGCTTATATTGTGGCTAGTAACTTAGTATCCTCTTTGCCACCATGGCCTGCTGGCCAATGGTATGATGCTTGTGTCATATCATAACAGTCCGGGTTCAATTCTCAGAGTCGGTAGAGTTCAGCACTGCTGATCAATCCCAAAGAGGACAAAACGGCCATCCAGTGCTCTTCTTCATGTGTATGTGTTGAAGAGTCTAGGTCTAGACATGATGAATGACATATGAAAATTATACAAATCCCAAAATTACTAATCAGTTATATATATATATATATAAAACTCGATGAATTACTTTAATTATGATTATCTCAAATCCTCGTAATAATTTCTTTTATATCCTTACTTGAACCTACTTTTAATGCTCTGGATGGAGCGGCTTGGTGATAGTAGTTGTGGCTCTCAGGGGCACAATCCTTGGTTAAAGGAACTTGGATGAGTTCCACCATGGAATATGTGAATGAGTGGCGCTATGTCGAGTTTAATTCATTACCTCTTCGTCACCGGGGCCCATGGTACAGTTGGTATGACGTTGGCTTAATAACGTAACTGTCCGGGTTTCAATTCCTGGTAGTGGATGCGCACTGCTGATGAGTCCCAAATATAGGATGAAACGGCCGTCCAGTGCTTTCTGCATTCTGTTGAGGTTTCTTCTAAAAAAACTTGATGAATTACTTAATTATGAGATATATATATATATATATATATATATATATATATATATATATATATATATATATATATAGGCTGCAATGGATAAATTGTCTAAATTACACAAAAATGAAAATAACACTGACATCTCATCTTAACAGATATTTTTACCAAAATTACACAAAAATATCTTGAAATACTAAAGAGTAAATTCTTTCAATAAAATCACAATTGGCTTCAACCATGGCCTCCAGAAGACTTTGGAATAAGGAGTTTTGTTGGTCTCTCACTTAACTTCACCCCACACATAATAATCGTGTTGCAACCTGGGGAGTTAGGTGGCCAGATATAAGAGGTGATATGCTCGCAGAAATTATCTGACAGCCATGACTGGGACTCCTGCTTGCTTGGCATGGTGCAGAGTCCTGTTGCCATACAGTCTTCCAGCAGCCACCCTCTTGACCCAGAGCAGTATTACCTCCTCAAGGCACTTGATGTAGGCCTCCATGTTGAGTCTGAGGCTGTATGGGAAGATGAATGGAGGTACAATGTTGCCATCACTAGTAATCACCACAAACACCTTAGACTCATCTAACTATTTTTGAATCCTTTGCACTGTCCTTAGATTGGCACCCAAACACTGAAATGTTTGTATTGGAGATTCCAAACAGCAAAGCATGCCATTTCCAAATTTCTGGCAGAGTGAATTGCTTCATGGTGCTCTTTTTCTTACAGATGGTGCCCAACTGACCCTACTATATTGTGCAGTTGACAAAATCAAGAACAAACAATGCATGAGCAAAATTAAAAATATAAAATGACGACAATTTATCTATCTCACCTTCTGTGTGTGTTTGTTTGTTTGTGTGTGTGTGTGTGTGTGTGTGTGTGTGTGTGTGTGTGTGTGTGTGTGTGTGCGCGCTTTGACTTTTTGTAAATTAATTGATTTTCTGTATCACAATTTGATGAACTTTTGTTAAAAATAATGAAGAAGGGTTTGATTCAGTTTCATTTTTTAAAAAATGTCACCCAACACAAAATTTCTAAAACTGCATATAAGTATAGTAGTACTATGAATTTCTGGAGCATTTGTATGTTATGCTATATCTGTAAACTGTTAAATGTGTTAAAAAATTCATAAGTACTATCTAGTTACATCATTAGCAAATTGAAAAATAAAGCTTTTGAATTTTTTTTTTTTTTTTTTTTTAACCCTTATTGTGTATTTAGTAATAATCAAATTTTCAGTTTTGGGTGAACGTTTTCAAGAACTAAAACAAATTAATACCTTTTTCATTACTTTTGAACAAATGTTCATCGATTTATGATGCAAGAACATATGGTTACAAAAATGCCATAACCCTAAATATATATATATATATATAAGGGTATCTTGGCTGTTCTCTGAATACTAAAATATTTCCAATATGAACAAAATTACTGCTACTCTCACACAACCCAAGACAGGATACAAAAGCCAAATATACTAATAATAGATATTACCCATTACCCTTGAAAATGTGTGAATGTGTGTTAGAAGATAAAATGTAAGATGTGATCAAATTATTTCTTCTCTGTTCCCTCTTTAGGTTAACAATACCGATAATGAATTGTTGTAATTGGATTTATTCCAATGTCCTCTGTGGAAAAATGACTATTCAGCAGTTCTCTGCATTCCTTTCAAGAATAATCCTTTTACTCTCGCACAAAGTCATCACACAGCTTAACATGTACTGATTACTTCAACTGAGGCAAATTGGTTCTCTGAGTTGTTTTTTTTTTTTTGACTGTTAAGAATGCTAATGCCAATAAAATTATTTTGACAAGCTTATCTAATAAAAGATCTGGGCTTTTACGTCAAACTTAATCGTTATCTTTGTCACTTTATTATTTTATTCATACTATTATACATTATTGTGGGGAACAGTTATCTCATCTTTGTTATTTTTATCACAGCATTTTCAGTATTATACTTTTTGGCTTTTCCCAGCTATCTCTTTGATTTGGTAACCTTCCAACAGTTCTGAACAGAAATTCGTTTTATCCATACAAGCATATCATTCTCTTTGAAAGAGATCAAATAAAAGGTTTATAGCATTAATTGCTATAAACCTTCTATTTGATCCTATATATATTTTTCAACCAATAAAATCCCATCAGATAGACAAATACCGCCAAAATACTTGGTGAACATAGTTGTAGACCTATGACATGTTATGTTTGGACTATTTAGAAAATAACAATAGTAACTCCCATCACCACTCCTGCAAATTCAGAAAAAGATTTTTGTGAGCCAATATGAAATTATTTTTTAACTAATGAAAACCATGTATTCAAAAAGTTCACACCTCTATGTAAAATAAAATTTTGGCTCTTCCTTACAGATATAAAAATAGAAGCATACTGCATTTCAAGGTTCAAACCAATTTGGGAGGCCAGTTTGGTTTACACATGCATACACACACACATGCACACAATGGAAGAGATGACAACCCACAGCTGTTGACTAAGGCCTTGTCCATGCACATGATAGAAGGGATTAACTATTAGCCACCACCGACTAAGCCTTTGTCTGTGAACTCACAAAACACATTAGGCTGACCATCATAAAGTAAGTCTGTCCACACATTTCATACTGTGCTATCAGATCTTAATTACTTTATAAAACAAACATCCCTGCAAGGAAAATTGACCATTTTATTGCTATTGAATATTTCTGAAAAGAATCTATAAATGTTATTTCAACTGACGTTCTACTTCTAGTTTTCCTTCAGAAAATAACCTTTTATATGTGTTGTGTCGGAAACCTACCACCCCTCTTGAAGATGAACTTGTCTGCGTCTGTGAACAAAGGCTTTAAATAGTGGCATGTCAGTTGACATGAGAGAGACAGGGAGACAGAGAAGTTCTTGGCTGAGCTAGTTATTGACTACTCAGGCGATTTCTGTACCTTTTTACCAACCTATTAAAACCCTTTTTATTGTTACGTGTTATTTGGCGTTTGTCTCTACCAACCCCAAATCAACATCATAACAATATGTTTCATTTAAAAGATGTATTATTGTTGTTAAATGTTTGGAATCCCAACAC
Source organism: Acanthosepion esculentum (assembly GCA_964036315.1). NCBI lineage: Eukaryota > Metazoa > Mollusca > Cephalopoda > Sepiida > Sepiidae > Acanthosepion > Acanthosepion esculentum. The sequence continues at coordinate 106,685,763 of OZ038482.1, read as the reverse complement.
TCAGATAGTAACAAAACCTGAGTAGACAAATCCCAACAGGTAATTTTGTATTCTAGGAATATAAAAGAAAAAGAGTTCAGCAGTCAAAATGCTGTCAAAATGAGACTGTAGTGTTGTGAAGAAAAACTTTAAAAATCTTTATAAATTAAGATTTGGTAAAATAAATTAAATTAAAATTATAGTGGACAACTTATTAGAGCATATTAATTAGTGTTAGGAAAAAATTAAAATCTTTTTATTAAAAATTATTAATAAGATACAGTATCCCTTTTGAATGGATACCAGCTTAAAAAAAAAATTATTCAGCATTTAAGACAAATATCAAATTATTAATCAGCAATGTTCGGGTTTTTAGGTTGTTATAGTTATTAAATATTTTATATTTTCCCATTAACATACATTCGAGTTGAGCCTGGCATTTTTCTATTAAATGTTCATGCATATTTCTTGTTTGCTATTATGTCTGCATGTTATATAAGAACAGAAAACAACATTGCAAATAGTCCAGTCAGTGTAAAAGTCTACACCAAAGTATTAGGAGGAGTCGATATGAAATCCTCCTTTGGTTAGTCTATTTCCTGTCATCCAAAGACTGTCTTAAAAAAAGAAACTTAACATAAAATCATCACCTCCACAATCTTTTGATTAAAAAAAATTGGTATTTATCTATTTTATTCTTTTCCTTTCCTTTGTGGATGATTTTTTTTATCAGTATCACCCAATGCAAGGCAATAAAGCCACTAAATCACAAGGGGCTACAGGGCGTGGAAAAATTAGGAACAGAAACATTAATAATAAACAAAAAGAGAAAAGAGTAAGTAGGAGGACAGTTGATAGTGACTGGCATTGAATTCAAAATTTTGCAGATTAAAATTGGCTGGAAACCATGGAGCTTAAAGGGAGTATCACAATCAAGAAGTGTGAGGAAAGAAACTGTTAGCTTAGAACTTACAGCTACATCTAGCCAGCTGAACTGTAAACTGATGAGATCTCAAGGCCAGTCTAGTACTGCCTTAAATTCAAGAAGTCTAGTTACCATAGTGAAGTGCTTATCCAAACAATTAGCATTAAAGTATTTATAGAAAAGCCACAGAGAGGCAACCTTACTGTGGTGGGAAAATGACTGAAGCTGAGCTGCCAGATTAGGACCAATAATATTGCTGATTCTTCTTTGGATCTTATCAAGGAGTTCAAGGTAAATAGCAGGGAGCTGATTATTTCTTTTACAAAACCAAATTTTAATCTCTTCAACCCTCTACAAGATGATTATCAAAGCAAAATCTGTTTCAGAAATTTAAAAATTTCTTTCAACCTTGATTTACATTATACTTATGCACTCTATTCTAATTGGCCTTGTGGTAGACTAAGCTATACTTTAAAATATCTATGCATATTGACATATTTAATTAGAAAGGCTTCAGTTTTGTATTATATTTTTATAAAAGTGACAAACCCAATTTTCAATTCTGGATAAGGAGTTTTTAACGACTTGTCTCCTAAAATAGAAAACACTTTTTAAAAAAAAAAAATCTCCTGTGCATATTAAGATGTTGCTTAGCTACAATGTGATATATGGTATGGTGAAATTATTCTGGTTTTAGAACATTAAATTTGAACAGATGCTTCAAACACCATTAACTAAAATGTATTTCAGATCAAATCAAATGTTTAAGTTTGGGAGAGTGTAATTAAGAAGATGAGAACTTCTGTTAACATTTCAACATATATAAAACAGGAAAAGATGGCAGATGTTTTCTATATGAAACATGCACGATATTGTGTCTGATTCCATGTCCATGATATTGTGTCCAATTCATCTTCTTCCCCAAAAAAATAAACTTCATTGTTTTACAACAGGCCTTGCTATTGGAAACCATCACCATTAGTCTGTATTCAAACCATAGGATGGCAAATTTTTCTTCTCACTTTAAAATTTTGCCTTGCACCATATTCCATTTAAGTGAACATGCAAATAAATATGTGCATATCCCTCATACATTTCATTCTCAGAATCTTGATCAGGATAAAAATATAGTAGCTGAGCTCCAGGGGGTCATCCCCACCAGGTAGCACTTCTTGCATTTAAATAAGAGCAAAGCCATTTCCTGATGCCTGAGGTATCCCAAAAAAGAAGTGTCAAAGGAGACTAAGTAATTTTGTTATCAATTTTGTGTAGATGCGGGATTCACACTTTAAGCACAGCCTTTTGCCATATTCCATTCGAGTAGAGCATGTAGATAAATGTCCCTAATTAATCTCCACCATATAATAAGTAAAATCTCACCACCCTTACCAAGGGCCTTCTGGCATCTTCCTACATCAGAGGTAAATCATATTGAATACTTTGTATTCTCTATCTTGCATTTGTATTTCCTCCATTTAAATATAAATTCTACATTGCTTGTTTAACAAAAGAACTTTCTACATGGACTCCTGTTGATTATATATTTTTTTTAAATTATTCCCTATACACATTCTGGGTTAACTTCTTTGAAATGTTGACTTCTATTTCAATATTCGCATTTTTCAGATAATGATGATCATCAGCCCTCTTACTGGGTGTGGTCATAGGGTTGCTGCACAACTATGCACCTGAACAGTTCACCTCCACATAACTAAGATAAAAAACATAAATATTTCTTCATGCATAGCATGTTTTCAACAAGTAAACCTGGCAGAGCTCACCCCTCTCCAACTTGAAGGCTCACCTTGTTCATGGATATATGGCATTTAATTACATCGGGGGAGTCCTGGCTGTTGACTTTAGTCTAAGAAGCTCTTTGCCAGTGATGCTCTGGCTGTATACATAGCTATGTTGCCCCATCTGTCCCATTAGGCTGGAGGTCCATTCATCCTTTGACAGGTTTTGTTTTTAATCTGGCTGGGTGTCTAACCCCCCTCCTCACCAGAAACGCCTGTGGAGAAAGGTGTTTAGTCACCAATGACCTGACCATGCAGCAGATAGTTTGATTGATTTGTTTGTCTAATGACATATCAACTCCTTATGGGTCATTTAATACCAAAATTCAATTTTCTTGGGAGATTTGAAGTAATAAAAATATGATATACATTATTCTACTTTTACAGTTGAATACATGGTAGATGATACTCAGCTTTTGTGCATATACATGTTTGTGTAGACATGGTTACTAGAGGCAGTGATATGTATGTGTCTTATATTGTAGTTTTGTTAATGTTATAGTTTGGAATACTGTTTGATTGAAGAAATTGTAGCATATTATATGGACTAATGTTATAAAAGAGTTCTTTCATGTTGGTTGTTTGGTTGGTTGATTTGGTTTGGCAGTATATCAATATCTATGGGTTATTTAATGCTGAAATCTGAATATTTTGTACATAATTTCATGCTTTCAAATACAGACATAATTGTTCTGGTGAACTTTGCTCTATGGTACCTAGACTTTATGAATGTAAGCACTGTATTAGATTGGCAGCAAGGACATGTAATTTTACATTTGGAATGTTTAGATGTAACCATAAGTTCTATGCTAATAGTTTTTTTCTCACACTTCTTGCTCATGGAACTCTTTTGGCTTCTTGCTTCCCAATCAACTTTGATCTTCAAAAATTTAAAGTCAATGTCAAGCATGATCTTTTGTCTTTTTAATTCTTTTTCTTTTATTATCCTCTCTCCTTAAGAGTGTTTTTTTCTCATATTCTCTATCACTTAGTAACTCCTTGTATCTTAGTGGTTTATTTCCTTGCTTAGGGTGAAATTATTAAAAAAAATTATATTTTCAATTAATGGTTATTATTGTAATTGCATTTCTAATATAACAGCTACTAATATTAAAATAAAACAAAACTTTAAAAATAATATTGAATATCATAAACTAAGCATATTTCTTATTTTGCAGAAATAATAGCTACAAATTTAGTGTCAGTGAATTTTATTTGGTTTTCTTTCTTTTTATACTAAAAATGTATTTGACTATTCAAGTTTATCTACTTGTGAGAAAAACTGTCAGCCCAATTAGCTATATACTTGTTGACTCAAGCCATAAAAATAATAGTATATTTTGTCTTTTCTAAGTGAGTCATTAAATATATTTTTCTAAATTATTACTATTATTATATACTACACTTTCTGAGAGTCAGTCTTTCCACCTCCCATTTTGGTAAACAATTTGGAACAACCCTTTAATGTAATCATAAAGACACTGCCACCTGGCATTGTCAATGCAAGGGAGATAACTCAAATATATTAAATTGTTACAAAGATTTCAGACAAAAGAATATATATATATATATATATATGATTACACTTGGCATATATATACAGTTTTAAATGTGCTATATATAAAGGGAAAGTGTGCTCAATATCAAAGAGCATTTATCGTTATAGACATATGTGTGGATATAGGAATCAACACTGCATATTGATTGTCATTTTCATGCCTCAATGCAATCTTCAGGTCAAGATCACATTGAGGCATGAAACTAAGTAACTATGTTTATACTCTGTCTCTCTCATATATGTGTGTGTGTGTGTTGCAAGGGATAGCTGCATGGAATGAGTAATCAGAAAGTCAAGTTTGAATTTCAGTCAAGTTCATTACATCTACTTATGTGCAAATACCTTTGGGAAAGTTATTAGGTTGGTGCAAAAATAATGTCGTTTTTTGACATTCAACTTCATGTGAGAAAACAACATTATTTTTGCACCAACCTAATATAACTCCATCTTTTTGGTTCTCCCTAGCTATGAGTTAAATAGTAGGACAGACCGAGTTATTTAGCCTTGGTTAGAAACCAATCTATGAGGGCAATTCTGAATTCAAAACTTGAGGCAGGTCATTTTGGAGACCTTCTGGCATACTATGTGCACCAGTTCTGTATATTATTTGATTTTTTTCAAAAAGTGTGGTTGATTCTGCACAATAATCAAATCATATGTGTGGATACTCTGGCTTTTTGGTTCTAAGAACTGAACTGCTGGGCCATGATATATCAAAGACAACAAAATATATATATATATATATATATATATATATATATATATATATATATATATATATATATATATATATATATATATAATTCAAAACCAAACCAAGAAATTATTTTCACAAAAATGGTTATATGAATAAAAGTATTCAATGTAATTTCAAATAAATAAAATACAGAGGAACTTAAGGCATAAAATTTCACAGGAAAACTAACTTTTCTGCTTTTGTGTTTTCAGAGACTATATATATATATATATATATATATATATATATATAAAGAAAGTGTGCTTGGTATGTTTTTTAATAAGACCAGCTGTTGTAACCTGGTACACTTGCATGTCTTTTAGTCTACCAACTGGTGTGTCTACTTACATTTATATCTTGGTCAGCCTATGAACTTTCCAGCCAACCCTCCTATATGCACATTCTAGTTAGTGCTGTCTAAAGGATATTGAGCATTGTATTAAAAATGTCAATGTTAGCTTGCATTTCGCTGAATTGTAAGTGTGTGGGATGTTTAACAGTTTATATTGTGTATGTATATCTAATGTATATCTATACGCACACACACACACACACATATATATATATATATACATACATACATACACAATGTGTGTGTGTATATATATATATATATATACACACACACACACATTTTGATTTTTGTTTATTTAATTATGTGGCATTTCGCAAAAGTTTTCTAAAACCAAATAAAAAATAACAAAACTTGCATCTGTTGACTACTAAATGAATCTAATTTAAATTACATGATTGTTTCAAGTTGTTTTCTAAAATAATGTTCATTTATTCTTCCAGAATCAAAAATATACATTCTATATTTCACACAATCAAATGTATACTTTTTCCCTCAAAAGAAAAATATTCCCCTTTCAAGGTTCATCGCAAATGTTCTGATGGGCTACATTCCTTAGCTCCACCAGCCCTGACCTTCACAGCTAAGACCAACCATGCCACATGGATTGGATTTAATCATCTCCATTCCATTCATATTTCATTAGTAAGAAAGAAGTTCTATTTGGACAGATTCTTCCCTGAGTCCAGAGTGGATGCTCCCCAAACCACTACATTTTTAACCTCTTCAAGTCAATGGTTAACTGTTATCTTTCCTATATATCCTCATAAACTGTACTTCTTAGTTCCTCCTCTTATAGGCATCAACCTCAACCTTGAGTGTCTCATGAGCCTTGTATTGAGTTACAAAAGTTTATTGCGAAATAAGGGCAACAAGAAGATTTTCATTTTTCCCTTGAAACCTGCTCTTGTTCAATCGCAGATTCAAAATATATGGTGTAAGATATGATAGAAAAAGAGAGAAAAATTGAAACTGATTTGTTTTGTGTGCACAGCTTTCAAAATATCTTGAATTGGGTTATACCAGAAATTGTTTTTATAAATAAAATAAATTTATATATTCAAAATACTGAGAATGTACAGTTAAAAATAGTTGTCTCCTATTATAAAGTAATGATTAACAAGCTAGTTTTGTAGGACATTATAAATAAAAGTAGGGGTGTAGCCAAATGTTTAGTGTATTTCTATTCTGACCTAGGTTCAAATCTCACCATAGTCATTTCATCAAGGAGGTCATTTTGTTCAAGGGGATGATTCCAGCATATGATATCACTGGCAATTATTTGAAAACCATAGTATGAATTGACACAAGCTTTGTAAGTGAACTGGTCTAGTGATCCTGCTGTATATCTTGACATTCACCAGATTTGCCACTCTTGTGAAACCAGATGTTCTTGTTGTGACCATCACCAGGTACTACTCTCTTGTGACCTTCACTGGATGCTCTTCTTGTGACTTTCACCAGATGCTACTGTTATGATCTTAACCAGCTGCAACTGTGTTTCAACTTTCTCCAGTTTCTTTTCTGTTATGAAACCAGATGTTCTTGTTGTGACCATCAATAGATGATGTGTTGTTACATTCACCAGATGCGCCTGTTTTGATCCAGATAGCTCCTCTGTTGGGAAACCACATGCTCTTGTTGTGACCTTCACCAATGCTACTGTTATAATCTTCTCCAGTTGCTCCTCTGTTTTGGCACCAGATACTTTTGTTGTGACCCTTCAATAGATGTTTTGCTGTTATATTTACTTAATGATCCTGTTGTGACCTTCATCAGATGCTCCTCTGTTGTGAATATTTCTGATATGCTCCTCTGTTGTGACACTAGCTGCTTCCCAACAAGGACATCTGGTAATGGTAAATATTACCAGATGTTCTTGTTGGGACATGCACTAGATGCTACACTATTGTCATATTCACCACTCTGTTGTGACACCATATGCTTCTCTGTTCTGACCATAACCAGATGTTCTAATTTTGACATTCACCAGATACTTTTCTTTTGTGACACCAGCTTCCCAAGATGATCGTTTATAGTGTTCTTCACTAGAGGCTACTCTGTAATGACCTTCACCAAATGATCTGTTGTGAAATTCACCAGATGCTTCTCTGTTATGACATTCACCACATGCTCCTGTTGTGACACCAGATGCTGCTCTTGTTGTGACCTTCAGTAGATGCACCTGTTGTGAATAATACCAGATGCTCCTCTATTGTGACCATCAATAGCTGCAACAGTTATTTCCTTCATCATATACTCCTCTGTTGTGACCTTCACCAGATACTCCCCTGTTCTTGCATCAAATGCTCCTGTTGTAACCTGCACCAGATGCTTCTCTGTTGTGACACTGAACAAATGTTACCATTATGACCTTCAGTAAATGCTTCTCTGTTGTGATCTTCACCAGATGCTCATCTGTAGTAACATTGGCTGCTTCTCTATTTTTAACTTTGCTAGATGCTCCCTGTTTTGAAATCAGCTGCATCACTGTTGTGACACTAACTGCTCCTCCTACTGTTAAGACTTTCACCAGATGATACTCTGTTGTGACCATCATACAATACTCCTCTGTATTGTTCTTCTGTTGTGACATTTACCTGATTTTATTCTATTGTAAATATCAACAGATGCTCCTCTATTGTGACATTCACCACATGCTTTTTTTGTCACACCAGATGGTGTTCTTGTTGTGAATTATACCAGATGCTCCTCTGTTGTAACCTTCTCCAGATAGTAAACTATTGTCACCAGATGTTCCTCTGTTGTTATGACAATCACAAAATACTTCTCTGTTGCGACATCAGATGTTCCTTGGTTGTGACTTTCACCAGATGCTTCTTTGTAGTAACCCATACAAGATGATACTCTGATTCACCACATTTTACTCTATCACCTGATGCTTCTGTTGTGATCTTCAAAATGGTTTGTCAGTATTGGGATCTGATAACTGATTCAAATATTTGTTGAAGTTCACATTATTTTCAAAATATTGTTATTGTGCATTACAACTAAATTCAAAAAAATATTTTTAACTTTCATGCCTTCAACAGTCAGTATAAATCTTTTATACAGATAATAAATATGTACACAAGTTTAGTGGGTCAAGGAAAACAGATATGTGATGCATATATTTCAACATCATTGCATATTTATATGTTCCTCCATTTTATTTTAATATATTTCATATATATATATATATATAGAGAGAGAGAGATGTTATAATCTTCACATATATATATATGAAATATATTAAAATTTTACCCAATACAAGGCTCAGAAACCAATCAAGATAGAAGGTTACAGTTACCAAAATGGTAAAGTTAAATAAATATGTAATAAATATTACTACTAAATGTTACACTAAATAAACCCAAGCAGAAGGATAGAGATTGAAATGTTTCAGACAGGTTACCATAATTTAAACTAGAAGTAAAAATTTAATTTTAAGATTAGGCAACTCCTGGTTACCTTACTCAGAGTTTAATCATGTTGCCTATTTCTGAAACCAGCTGCATATAATTCTTCACCATTTTAGATTCTTGATTCAAAGACAGAATTTATATTTTCTGTTCAATACCAATTATTAGGAAATTCCCAATAATATTTATTGATTATTTATTTGTTGTAGCGGATTTTGGATTGTTCAGGGAAATGTTTCACCGTTTTAATTTGTTTTCTTTAACTTAAATTCATATCTATTTGTAAATGTTGTTTCTCATTAAAACATTTATAAATCTGTTTTATCTGACAAAAAATATGTTGCATGAGAGTCATTTTGCTAATTAGGCCAAAGGGAGACAATCCATATTTTATTTGATGTATAGAAAACTCCATAAATAACTAAATAATTGCTTCCTTTATACAGACTGATTACAATAAAACAAATACTCTCAGTGCTGCTGTATTATATAGATTAAACAGTGTCAAATTATTTCATTATAAGAATTGGTAACATGATACTGAAAAGCTTTTTACTAATGTCCAGGTTCACATGATATTCATCATACTTGGATATATATAAAATAGACACCTTTCTCTTCATTCTAAAAAATCAGATCCAGAACTCAGCACTACCATTTACTATCATGAGTGTTGTTTTCTCTGACCATCACAGCAGTAACTACAATCAGTCTAACAGTGTTTCATTGATGTTTCCATTAAGACGTACATTCTGCCAGTATGTTCTTCTAGCTGCTGAGTGCCTTCAGGATGTGGATGATCATGGCTCTCCACAACTTCTTTATTGCTTTTAGCAATGTTTGTTTTTTTCATACATCTGCCATCACCTGTTCTACTATCCATTTATACACAATTGTTAGATGGGTTATTCACTGTTTCCCTCAGTCAAATTTTCTAACTGTTCTTTACTCATTATATATCCTAGAAATTTCAACAGCCTCTTTCTGATTCTAAGTATAAGTATTCTTTTTGTTTCCATTCTCCTTAAAACTTCCTTGTTGCTTATATACTCCATCCATGATATTCTCAGCATCCTTCTGTGGAACCACATTTTTGTTAGCTGAAATCACTTCTCCATTGGTGAGGAAATTGTTTAGCTTTCACTGCCATATTAGAGGATTGATATTACATAGTAGTTCAGCGCCCATTTTTTCTTTGTTTTTTTTCTCACATGAAAAATACAGTATTCCAAAACTTTACTAAGCCTACAATGTATGTCAGACATTGCAATATTTTTATCCTTGCAAATAACCCTAATGAAACAAAAAATGTTAAAGTTCTACATTAAAAAACAAATCACTCCCCTATTTCATCCATGAACATAATGTCAAAAATAGGATCCCTTAGCTATTTTGTTTGACTTCAATAGCCTCACCCTCATATTCTGATTGGTTGTCATAGGTTACATAACAAGGTTTCCCCTATTGAAGGGGTTTGATTTGGTTTTGAATTTTAAAAAAAAAACTCTTTATTTCACAATGAACACCATCACTTCATAAGACACCAGAAGTGGTAAAACAAAATGGCTATTTTTGTAGTGATGTTATAATATGCTTATGTTATAATTTTTTAATAAATATAACATTACTATCTGTTTGCCCAATCCCTTACTCAAATCATGGACTTTCCTATTTGTTTCCCTAGCAAAACCGATCAACAGGGTTCTCTAATTGATTTATTTCTTACCTCCACTCCTCGCTCTTGCTGAGCTTCACAACACTGCCCTCTTGATAACTTGGACCACTCTGTGGTAGCTATTGATATTTCATTCTAATCATCTATTAAACAGGAACCCAGATCCATAAGACTTCTTTCCAGCATGCTGACTGGGACTCCATGATTTTCTTTGTGATGCCTCTTGGACTGACATCTTTAACCTCCCAATTGAAAATTGAGCCACTGAGGTTTCTTCTTGGGTCAAAGCCGGCATGGATGCTTTCATCCCTTCTAGGAAATAGCAGGTGAAACTTCAATCCTCGCCATGGTTCATACCAACATGTTCAGCCACTATAGCGCTTGTCACAACAGGTGCCTATTTGTTACTGCTTGTAATAAATGTAAGCAAGTCCTCAAAGAATCTAAGTCCCTGTTTGCTGAGAGAATGAGGCGCCACATAACAACTTTGACTCATGATTACTGGCGGCTCTGTAATAGGATATTAAATAAGTGCAGGGTCTCTATTCCTCCCCTCTTCATTCAATTTGAGATGTTATTATTCTCTGCTGATAAAGCTGAATGCTTTGCCCATAAATTCTCCTTAAAATCTAGTCTTGACTCATCTGGATTATCCCTGCCTAACTTCCCATTTAGAACTGAATCTCTGTTGAGTGATATGCATATAACCCCTTCCACGGTTTCTGCTATCATCTCTAACCTAGGTCTCCCTAAAGCATGTGGACCGAATAGTATCCATATAATAGCCATTAAGAAGTGTGCTCCCAAACTGTCTCCTGTTCTCTAAACTGTATAATAAATGCCTCGCTGCCTTTTGCTTTCCTGCCTGCTGGAAGTCATTGTCTGTTGTTCCAGTTTTTAAAACCTGGTGAACTGTCCAATTCTTCCAACTATCAGCCTATTAGCCTTCTATCTCTTTTTGGGAAACTCCTAGAGGCTCTAATCAATTCTGCAGGCCGCCGGATTCGCACCCGACTTCTGCCGCTGGGTTAGCCTCCTGTATCGCTCCCCCAGTGCTGTGGTACAGGTGAACGGAAAGTTGTCGGGCGCTTTTGTTCTGTCGAGGTCGGTTCGTCAGGGTTGTCCGCTGTCGCCTCTCCTTTACGCTTTGGCGTTGGAGCCTCTCCTGCGCCGGCTGAAGGACGAGGCGTGCAGTCCGGCCCTACGCGGGATCGCCGTTCCTGGAGGGTCTCGAGCCAGGGTTTCCGCGTACGCCGATGACGTATCTGCTTTCGTGTCGTCCCTTAACGACATTGAGGCGGTGCAGAAGGCGCTTGATCGGTACGAGAAGGTGACGGGCCAAGATAAACCGCGACAAGTCTTCCGGCTTGCGGTTAGGTGCCTGGAAGGGGCGTGATCTTCCGGGCCGCTTCGGTTGGACGGACGGTCCTGTCCGCATTCTTGGAGTGTGGTTTGGACCCGACCTCCAGCTGAAGAAAAATTGGTCTGAAGTACTAGCAAAGGTCGTTTCTGCCGGTAAGACTTGGAATCGACGGAGGTTGTCCGTAAAGGGCAGGGCGGAGGTGTGTGTTACATACATTTTCCCCCTGATTCTTTATCGATTGTCAGTACTTCCTCTCTGTGAGGCCCAGATGACGGCGCTCGAGCAGGCGCTATCCTCCATTTTGTGGAGGGGACGCGCCAACAGGGTCGACAGACGTGTCTGCACCAAACGTCCGTGTCATGGGGGGCTGGGAATGCCACACTTGGAGAGTCACATCCGTGCCTCTCGCTTGGCTTTCCTACGCCGCGCATTGACTAGAGGAGATCCGATTCTGGAGGGGATTGTTAGGGACGCCTTCCCTAGCCTTACCATCAATCCCCCCATCTCGAAGGCTGAGCGCCATTGTAAGTCTCGAGATGAATCGCTTTTCCTCAGCGAGTGTCGGTCAGCCTTGAGGGCCATTCCGCGGTCCAGTGACCTTTCACGGCCTAGGAAGGTCTTCTATCGGGAATTAGTGGAGGGTCGCGCGAAGGATTCTCTACGTGATACGCTCGACTGTTCGGAGGAGCAGTATCGCTCCTACTGGTCTTGGGCGCCAGCGGCGGATTATCTCAGTAACCCTGAGTTTTCGCTTACCTGGCGATTGGCTCGGAATCGGCTGCCTCTCAACGACATGGCTTTCATATGGGGCTTGGCGGATTTGCCAGACTGTGATCGGTGTGGCCTTGGCTTAGAGGAAACGGCTGCGCACGCCTTCTACCATTGCCCCCGGGTCCGCCCCTTATGGGACCATGTCGGCGAGCTGACGGCTCGTCTCGCTCCCGAGGAACTCGTGTCCATTGATCGCGCATACGCGTGTGACAATGTGTCGCCCCCGTACTCCGGGGTGAAACGAATGGTGTTTCTAACGCTGCTAGCCACGGCTCGAATGGTGATATGGACGACGCGATTGGAGGAGGTCTTGCGAGGCAATAGTCTTTCGCATCAGGATCTGATCCGATTCTTTGAGCATCAGCTCAAGATGAAGATTAGAACTGATAGAAAACGATTGCATTCGACAGTCTTCACTGAAAGGTGGGTAAAAGAGGCGAGCTTGGTTCGTTTGAACGGGGTTAGCCTTGATTTTCTTTTCTAGGTCAACCAAAGTCACATCGGGGTGGTTTCCTGTGGAACCCTCCCCTCTGTTAGGTTAGACATGCTTAAGTGTACCTAGTTAATATGAGTAACTGTTGTTCCCGGCCTGTTTCCCGGCCTTCATTTTAGTTATGATCCAAGTCGAGATTCCCAACCTCCCCAGTTTGTTTTGGCCTCCTTTTCATCTCAACTGGATCAGCCTTTTACTTCCCCACGTCCCAGTTATTTTATCTCTTTCCCACTCCCTTAGCGAGAGTGCCTCTTGATTTTGTCCTCTGGCCAGAATACAGCGGCCTCTCTATTTTGAGGGTTGGACGGGCCCTACTAACATCAATTATGTTTTAGTTTAAGAATTTGTTGAAATTTTAGTTTGTTATGGGGTTCATCTCCCTCCCCCTTTCATCCGCTCACGATTTTTATGTATTTTCATTATCATTAAATGGGGCGCTTTTTTGTAGGTCCCCACTGGTGTGGATGTGGTATTATGGTGTTCGGAGGATCGAATGGTGATGGACGAATTCTTGTGGTGAATGCGTCAATTGTAATGTATGAATGGGTCACGAATCTGATTAGCTAGGTATAGGATAGTTAGTCAAGACCAGCCTTACCCCTCCCCCTCTCTAGGCCCCGTGCCACAATTTGTATTTTATACGAATAAATCTTGAGGCTCTAATCAATGCTGAATTGGTTCATCATCTCTGATTGTAGGGCCTTTTCTCAGAAAAGCAATATGGCTTTTGTTTCTCCAGATCAACTGCTGATGTACTGACAATAGTTGCAGAAAGAGTCTATCATGCACTAGATAAAAATGGTGAAGCCCAGGCTGCAGCATTGGATATCTCGAAAGCCCTTAAGAGGATCTGGCATACAAGTCTTTTCCACAAGCTGTAAAGTTACAGTGTCTCTGGACACATTTTTGAGCTGATCCAGTCTTTCCTAGATCCTTTTGTACATGGGTATCGCCCAGGGCTCATCCTTGGCCCTACTCTGTTTTTAATTTTCAATAATGACCTTCCTGATGACATCAGCACTCAACTTGGCATCTACACTAATGGCACAACCATTTACTCCTGCCTTGATAGTAAGGCTGATCTGTCTGACAAGGTCAAAATGGCAGGCAATGTCCAAAATGACTTCAAGTCCATTGTTAACTGGAGCAAAAGATACCTTGTCAATTTTAACACCTTGAAAACTAAATTTCTCTCCATTAATCATCTGAGAGACCCTGCTCTGCCATCCATCAGCATGGCTGATGCTAACTTCCAGAAAAGTGACTCATTGCACCTTCTCAGGCTAACGTTCTCAACTGACATGAAGTGGAAAGACTATATTGAATCCATTGCTAGATCAGCTGCTAAGAAAGTTGGTTCACTGTGTCATGCAAGACAATTTTTCTCTCCACAATCTATCTTATATATCTATAAGCCTATCATTAGTCCATGCTTAGAAAATTGCTGCCACATATGGTCTGGTGACCCTGCTATTTACCTTGAACTCCTTGATAAGATCTAAAGAAGAATCAGCAATATTATTGGTCCTGATCTGACAGCTCGGCTTCAGTCACTTCCCACCACTGTAAGGTTGCTTCTGTGTGCCTTTTCTATAAATACTTTCATGGTAATTGTTCAGATGAGCTCTTTGCTATTTAAGCACAGTATTAGCCTGGTGTTGAGATCCCATCAATTTACAGTTTAGCTGACTAAAAGTAGCCATGAGTTCTATGCTAAAAGTTTCTTTTCTTGCATTTCTTGTTTGTAGAACTCCTTTCCAGCTCAATTTAATCTGCAAAAATTTAAATGCAATGTCAGTTGCTATCTGCTGTCCTCCTGATTACTCTTCCCACTCATTATTAATGTTTCTGTTCCTAATTCTTCCACACCCTTTAACCCCTTCTGTTTCAGTGGCTTTATTGCCTTGCATGGTGTGATACCAATTAAAAAAATAACACATACATACATATACACATATATATATATATATATATATATATATATATATATATATATATATAGCGAGCAAGCATTGTTCACATTGCTGGTGTTGGGACTTTGTTGAAGGACTTCTGGAGTCCACAGAAGATGATCATCAGTGGTTTTGCTGCTCATGACTTTTCTCCTGGAGCTGTCACACACAGAAGACCTTGTTGACAGTGCATCTTGAAGGCTGGAAATCAAATTGGGATTCCAGAAGGATTTCTTCTGCCATGGGGTGGAGTTGATTCAGTAATATTTGTGCAAAGATCTTGACAGCAATACTTAGGAGGGAGATACCACAATAGATTCTGCAGATAGATTTTTTGGAGATCATCACAATGTTGACATTTTTAAAATCCTCAAGGACTGTTTTATCTTCTCAGATTTTATTATGGCTTTCCGGGCTGTTGTCCTCTCCACCCTCCTGTACACTTGCAAGAATTGGTCTTTGTATCATTGGGACATCAAATCTCTGGAGTGGTTCCAGCAAATGAAGCTATGAAGAATCTTTAGCATCAGTTAGGAGGACCGCGTCAACAACAATGAGATCCTCAATCAAACATCTCTCCCCAGCATTGAGGCTACCATCCTTCAACATTACCTTGTGGAGCAGGTCATGTGCCCAGAATGTGTCCCACTGGATTGCCACATATTACCCTTTTTAGAGAACTTGCTCAAAATGGCGCTTCAGGGATCAGTTGAAGATATCCCTGACACAGGCCAGCATCACCACTGATACTTGGGAAACTATTGCTTCAAATCAGCCTTCCTATCTGAGAGGTGACCAAGATTTTTGAGTTCAACTATCAACATGAAGAAGATCTGCAATGTGCTGTCAGGAGGGCCCGACTGACTCAGCTGTGTCCACCACCCGCACTCTTCTATGACTCCGGCTCACGTCTCTTCAGGAATAGGCTGGGCCTTTACAGCCATCTCTTTACAGCCAGGGAGAAAGGGAATAAAGAGAGATGATGATGATCCTGGGTGCTGAAAATAAATATATATATATATATGAGAAAGAGAAATATATATATATGAGAGATATATAGAGAGAAAGATATATATATATTTATATATATGTGAGTAAGAGAAATATATATATATATATATATATGTGAGTGAGAGAAAGAGATATATATATATATATGTGAGTGAGAGAAAGAGATATATATATATATATATATGTGAGTGAGAGAAAGATATATATATATATATATGTGAGTGAGAGAAAGATATATATATGTGAGTGAGAGAAAGATATATATATATATATGTGAGTGAGAGAAAGATATATATATGTGAGTGAGAGAAAGATATATATATGTGAGTGAGAGAAAGATATATATATGTGAGTGAGAGAAAGATATATATATGTGAGTGAGAGAAAGATATATATATATATATATGTGAGTGAGAGAAAGATATATATATATATATATGTGAGTGAGAGAAAGATATATATATATATATGTGAGAGAAAGAAAGATATATATATATATTTATGTGAGTGAGAGAAAGAAAGATATATATATATATTTATGTGAGTGAGAGAAAGATATATATATATATATATTTATATATGTGAGTGAGAGAATGATATATATATATATATGTGAGTGAGAGAATGATATATATATATATATATTTATATATGTGAGTGAGAGAATGATATATATATATATATTTATATATGTGAGTGAGAGAATGATATATATATTTATATATGTGAGTGAGAGAAAGATATATATATTTATATATGCGAGTGAAAGAAAGATATATATATTTATATATGCTAGTGAAAGAAAGATATATACAGTATTTACATTAGTCGGACTATTGTCCTCATCTTTGTCGCCATATTTGTCACAATGTTTCGGCCGTTGTACGCTCCGGCCTTCTTCAGGTGGTTGGAATTTCGAACCGAACCCTTTATTTCGATCACTGGGGTAGACTGTTCTAGTTCCACGAGCCATGTTTGATGGATGTCAGTTATCTCCTGGTAATTTTCCCTCTGAAAGTTCTCCACTGCCTGAACCGGGTATTGAACTCACACTCTTTGGGTCTGTCACTGGATCTAACCAACACCTTTATCCACTGTGTCATGTGTCCTTGAGGACATCTGTGTATGAATTTCTGAGTATTATAAACCTAATTTTTCAGCAACCATTTTTTACCAGTACTCATATTGCAATTTTGCTGTTATCATTACATGTTTTTACCAGATCTCATATTGCAACTTTTTTGTTATCATTGCTGTTTTCTGGCACTCCTTATTACTGGTTCCCATATTGTATTTATTTCTATGCTTGGCCGACTCAGGAGATTTTTGTGGCCTAGCATATGTGCTGATTCCTTAAGTTTACGAATTTTCCAATGGTGTTCCCTGTCTATGATCTCAACCTGATCTCACAGGGGACGGTGATCTCCCTTCTCTCTCCATATGTGGTCAGCCACGCCTGATTTTTCTACTTCCCCTCATGTTACAGCTTTCTGGTGTTCTTGAAGCCTTACCTTGAGGGGGCGGCCTGGGAAAATTACCAGGAGATAACTGATAACTGACATCCATCAAACATGGCTTGTGGAACTAGAACAGTCTACCCCAGTGATCGAAATAAAGGGTTCGGTTCGAAATTCCAACCACCTGAAGAAGGCCAGAGCATACAACGGCCGAAACATTGTGACAAATATGGCGACAAAGATGAGGACAATAGTCCGACTAATGTAAATACTGTACATAATACCTCATCTCAGAAATATAGACAGACTCAGAAAGATATATATATATATATTTATATATGTGAGTGAAAGAAAGATATATATATATATATTTATATATGTGAGTGAAAGAAAGATATATATATATATATTTATATATGTGAGTGAGAGAAAGATATATATATATTTATATATGTGAGTGAGAGAAAGATATATATATATTTATATATGTGAGTGAAAGAAAGATATATATATATATATTTATATATGTGAGTGAAAGAAAGATATATATATATATATTTATATATGTGAGTGAAAGATATATATATATATATATTTATATATGTGAGTGAAAGATATATATATATATATATATTTATATATGTGAGTGAAAGATATATATATATATATATATTTATATATGTGAGTGAAAGATATATATATATATTTATATATGTGAGTGAAAGATATATATATATATTTATATATGTGATTGAAAGATATATATATATATATATATATATATATATATATATTTATATATGTGAGTGAAAGATATATATATATATATATTTATATATGTGAGTGAAAGATATATATATATATATATTTATATATGTGAGTGAGAAAAAGATATATATATAAATATATATATATATGTGAGTGAGAAAAAGATATATATATAAATATATATATATATGTGAGAGAGAGAAAAAGAATATATATATATATATATATATATATATATATATATATATATATATATGTGTGTGTGTGTGTGAAAGAAAGAGAGTTATGATGAATAGCTCAAAAATTTATGAACTCTTCTTCCCATACATTATTCTACAAACAACTGAAATAACAGTCACTCATAATCAACAATTTTTCTGTCATTAACAAACTCCAAAATAGCAGTAACTATCATAACATAAGCTGTAACAATAAAATGTAACAACCATAACACAATCTATTCTTCCCATGTATTATTCTAAAAACAACTAAAATAACAAACACTTTACATTTGATAACAGATTTTGTTTTGTAATTATTCTTCTTCTATATGCCACAACACGTTCAGGACATTGGTGATCATGGCTCTCAAAGATGTTCTATCCCTTGCAGCCCTTAGCAGTTTTTCTCCCTTTGTGAAGGCTCCTGCCTCCTGCTCTCTTGTCCCTTTACACATGCTCATCAAGTAAGTGGCTCACTGCCTTCCCTCAGTATGTCCTGTGAGGGTCAAGTTTTCCAAGCCCTCCTTCCTCATTATGTCCAAGGAATTTCAGATGTCTGATTCTGAGCATAATTGTTCTTTTTGTTGCCATTTTCTTTAAAACTTCCTCATTGCCTACTCGCTCTATCCATGGAATTTTCAGTATCCTTCTGTAGAACTACATTTCTGTTGCCTCCAGTTTTCTTTTCATCTGTGAAAATATTGTCCAATATTCACTGCCATATAAGAGAGTGAATATTACATAGCAAGCACAGCACTCTTTTCTTTGTTTCTAACAACATTTTTTGTTTCTCAGCACCTTGCTTAGCTTTTGGAATGCCTCTGTCCAATGCATTTCCAGATTTTGGTATCACGCTGTTTGCTGAGAAAGATAAAATGTTCTTGGTAGATGGAATTAATAAAATAGAAAATAGTAGAACAAAAAAGTCCAATAAAGTTAATGCTGAAAATATTAAATTTATCTTCTCATTTTACTGAAATTGGATGACCTTATACAATATTTGCTTTTATTTAGTTTATCTCTGCTTTTTTTCTGTCTCCTTCACGAATTGATATTCTAAGTTGTATAAACAAATTAAACTGAATATTTTTTTGCTAGCTATTTGTAATAAAAAATTGAGTGCTGTCAGTCATTGCTTAGAAAAGAAAACTGTGAAATTTTATGTCAGTTTTAAAGAATTAACATCTTCCTTTCTTATATTAAAAAAATTCAATTTCATTTCATATTTTCCTCTTAATAATTTAGCAAATGTCAAAATTGTTGTCAGTTGATGTCACTTGAAAATAGGGTTGAAAATAAAACTCCTCAAAAAACTGCACAAGGGATTCACATTTAATGCTAAACAAATTAGTTTTGTGATTTTCTAAGTAAACATTTCTGTGGATGCTAAGTTTGTATTTTGTTCTTTTATTTTTTTTTCATTTTGAGATGAGTTAAAATTGTGCAATATATGATGAATAAAAACACTTGACATATGATTGGCTATTTTCCTGGAAAGACATGTCAGTTTGTTAATCAGCCAAACATTTTTCCAAATTGAAAACTGTAGTTGCTGCTTGAATAAGCCTTCAGTTTTGAAAGCAGGAGAGGAAAGCATGGTTGCATTTATTATGAAGAGATGTTACAAAAATGGATTTTTAAAAAATTTATAGCCTAAAAAGTGACTGTTTGACCTAAAAGAGAAAACATTAAAAAGGAAATTGCTACCCTTACATAGTCCCCAACCTCATCTCAACCTTTATACAATTCCTTTCAGAAAAAAATGAAGTTTAAGTCCTTGTACAACTGGTAAAGAATGATAGTAGTAAGAAATATGTGGTTCTGGAATCAATTTATTGAGTTTAAGTAAGATATGTTTTTTCCCATCACCATCTGCTTATAACAGTAATATGAATACATCATAAACTTAGTCAGAAAATGCTTAATAACTTAAAAAAACTATTCATTTTAAGCTCCTAGTCCTTTTGTAAATTTTAATCAGCATTAAATTTCGTTTGCATTGATATATAATATGACCACTTTTGAAAGACATAGTGTTTTGGGTGAGGTTGAGGACCATATATAGGTAGCAACCATGTTTGTTTCAAATGTCATTCTTTATTTTGGTTCGTTTGGCAACTTTTGAACCTATAATCTAAAATGTATAAGCTTGTTTGAATGTTAACCTTCCCTATTAATGTTTGTTAAAAAATAAATTAATTCTGAGAGTTGGTCTAACTCCCACTAAATGCCATGTCCCTTCAGGACGGAGATGATTGTGGCTGACAACAGCTTTGTTTTTTCTTTAAAGTTAACATTTCAATGGTTATTTTGGAGAAAGATAGTGGAGTGCTTTCCCATCATTTTTGCTGCCATTTTGAACTTAAATCTATCCTAGACTGGTTGCCAATCAAGAGAGTTTAGTATGTCTTGCTATTTAACCCATAGATGTAAGCAGAGGAGGAGAAGAAATGGATTCATATGTTCTCCTATGACATTAATATGAAGTGAATACAAACTAGCTCAGTCAGAATTTGAACTTGGCTCAATGTTTCTATTTCCCATGATTTTAACTGTTAGTATACTAATGGTATACTAACTGTTAGCATACCGTTAGTATACCTATAATTCATTTGATTAAACAATTAATGATTTCATTCTTTTTGCTGTTACCAAAATGTTTTAGTCAATACATTCTACAACCTTCAGAATCGTTTCCCTTGGAACACTCCCCAGACATCCTAGCTCTCTGTGAAACTAACCAAAACTCTTCAATCTCTACCACTGATTTCCCTCTTCCTGGTTACCTTCTTTTCTATTGAAAGGGCTCTAATGTCCACACATGGCCTTGGTGTCTATCTTTGTTAAAATATTCCAGCAGCAAGTGATTTGTCTCTTGAGTCTCCAGATTTTTCTTATCTGTGCTTCTGACTTTGAAAATTGTGCTACCAAGTTTTCTTCCTGGGTGAAAGCCAGCATCGATGTCTTCATGCTAGCATGGAAATACCAAACCACAATTTTCTCCTTGGTTCACTCCTGCCTATTCAGCTGCTATAACTCACAGGCAATCACTATTTCCAGTGATATCAATGTAACAGTTCAGATCATAACATGCTTCTTTATATCCACTCATAATTAATGTAAACGTATCCTCAATGAGGCAAAGTCACTATTTATTGATAGAATAGGACATCATATAGCCCCTCGCAAGTTTTGTTCTAGAGATTATTGGCAGCTCTGTAAGAGTGTATTGAACAAGAGTAAATTCTCAACCCTTCCTCTCTTCAATCAGCTTGAAGTATTTCAATCTACAGATAAAGCACAATGCTTTGCTCAAAAATTCTCTTCCAACTTCACTCTCGACTCTTCAGAAGTATCTTTGCCTAATTTTGCTCCTTGAATAGAATTTCTTCTATGTGATATAAGCATAACTCCATTCATGGTTTCTGCAATCATCTCAAAACTAGATCCACACATTTGTCCTAAGGAAATGTACTCTTGAACTGACTCTTGTTCTCTTCGAACTCTATAATAAATGCCTTGTTGCTTCTTGCTTTCCAGCTTGTTGGAAATCTTTCTCTGTAGATTCTGTCTTTATGAACTCTGGTGAACCTTCTGGTCATTCCAATTATCATCCTATTATTCTTTTATCTCTTTTTGGCAACGTACTAAAGGCACTAATCAACTTTGAATCAGTTAAAAATCTCAATTCACATGGCCTTCTTTCAGATAAACAATATGGCTTCCTTTCTCTAGGTCTACACCTGATGTGTTAACAGTTATTAGTGAATTTGTCTGATTAGGTTTTAGATTAGGACAGTGAGGCTCAGGCTATGGCTTTAGATATCTTGAAGGAGTTTGGCATGCTGGTCTTCCCTACAAGCTCAAGGGCTATGGTTTCTCTGGATGAATATTTGGCTTAATCCAATCACTCTTAAGAAATCATGTAATGAAGTTTGTGTTGGACAGCCATGGTTCTAGATCATTTCACATTAATGCAGGTGTCCCTCAGAGCGCTATCCTTAGACCTACATTGTTTCTTATCTTTGTCAATGACCTTCCTGATGTCATTAGTTCCCAACTAGGTATTCATGTTGATGAGATTACTATTTACTCTTGTCTTAATATTAAGTCCAATATGTCTGACAAATTAAAACTGACAGCTACTCAAAAATGACCTCCAATCAACTGTTAACTGGGGCAACAAATGGCCTATGAATTTTAATGCCTTCAAAATAAAACTGCTATCTTTTAATAAACATAGAGAACCTTCTTGCTATAGCTGATGCTAACCTCCAAGAGAGCAATTCATTGCACCTTCTGGATCTCATGCTATCAATTAACATGAAATGAAGTGATTTTATTGAATCAGTTGCTAAATTTGATTCACTGTGGTTCACTAATGGTTAAAATCATGACTCACTGTGACAATTTTTCTTAAATCCTTCTTACACATTTATAAATTTCCCATTCAACTGTCCATTGAATATTGCTACCATAACTGGTCTGGTGCTTTTGCTATATATCTCAAAGAATGTCTGTAATATAATTGTACCTGGCATCTTGACTTCAGTCACTTTTCCACTCCCGTGATGTGGCTTCCTTCTGTCTTTTCTATAAATATTTTGATGGCAATTCTTCTGATGAGCTTTCTTCTTTGGTGCCTCAACTACATGAATTTAAGTATACTACTAGATTGGCAAATAGGTCTCATAGCTTTTACTGTTGAAGTAGCTATAAGTAACTGTTAGTTTTATTCTAATAGTTTCTTTCCTCACACTTCAGATTTCTTTCTTCCCTGCCATCTGTAATCTTCAAAAATTTAAATCCAATGTCAATTCCCATTTTCTGTTTTCCTGAACTCTATTCTTTTATTGTCCTTTCTCTTCACTGAAGTCTTTGCATACTCTTTCACTTCTACTAGCACCTTGAGTATTTGTGACATTATCACCTTGCTTGGGGTGAAATGATTTTAAAAAAAAAAGAGAGTATTGAGAAAAATAAGGAATAAACCTTTTTACTGTATGATTCATCAAGAAAGTGGCTGAGGAGTGGCTCTTTTCTGCTCTGGAATGTAGTAGCAAAAACAGCTATCTTCTGCCTACTGGGGGGAACTTCTTTTCAAAGCAGGCCATCTTCTTAGTTTCAGCTAGCCACGTGGTGCATCATGCACACACTCATTTTCTAACAGCAAAACCCCCAAAATATTTTTTTCCTTTTTCACTTGTGCACATGCATGTATATTTTTCTCTCTTATTTATGTTAAAATATGTAAAATTCCTCCATGTGTTGAAATTTACTTCTGAATTTGTTGAATTCCTTTCTTTTGAAAATGTTCATTTACTTTGAAAGTTCATAACCCTATTCATTATAAACCTGTAGCCCACATTCCCACTTCCATACAAACATGTAACCAATAGCAACGTCATCCATTGCAAACTTGAGCTCCCACTTAGATATAAACTAGTAACCAATAGCAACATGATCCATTTCTTTCCCGTAGCACCATATTCACTACATATTTATTAGAACAAGAGTTTGTTCCTTCAAAAGAGAAGGAAATGGAAAGCAAAACAATTGTGAAGAAAAAAGAAAATCACTTTTTTCATATGGTTTCCAGGTTTTATTCTTCTGAAATAAGATGTAGAATATATTGACAAATATTTGTAATAACAATAAATGCAAAACTTTTCTCATGATAATGCCCCAGTTTTATTGCATTTTT
Organism: Acanthosepion esculentum; assembly: GCA_964036315.1. Classification (NCBI taxonomy): domain Eukaryota; kingdom Metazoa; phylum Mollusca; class Cephalopoda; order Sepiida; family Sepiidae; genus Acanthosepion; species Acanthosepion esculentum. The sequence goes on along the minus strand of OZ038482.1, from coordinate 106,661,580 downwards.
TATTTTACAATTTAGAGCAGATTTTCTGTAACTGGGGGACCCTTTTTGACCAAAAAGATTTGATGATTTAAATTCTCCTAGGACTTGTTCTTATAAAGAATATAAACATTAAGAACAACAAAAAAGAATTTCTTGAAATTTCATAAAATTAAGTGTGGATAACAAAAGTAAAAAAATTTCAAAGATTTTCTAAAAATAAACATTTAAAAAAAATGATTTAATTCATTTGTGAATAAGTCCTAAAAGTTTCATTAAAATCTAACAATTATCTGATTTTGGCAAAAATTTCCAAATCAATGTGTTTTTCACTGTAAAATGATGCAAATTTCTTGTAGCAATTTATAGACCCTTCTTGATGCAAATGAAATAAGATTTTTAACCAAAATCTTGAATGTTCTAAAAAGGATTAAAAAAAAAAATTTTTACATCACAAAATTCTTTGGTTTTTCATCTTAATAACAACACAAAGATTTTGATGATAAAACATTGTTAAGTTTGGGTCATTTTTTCATCATGCATACTCATTTTTTTAGCGAATCTTTGAAAGTCCCATACACTCCAAATGTGGAATTTGGGGCCACAGCCTCAATGTTAGGCATTACTGCTATGGTTTCCATAACAAGAAGGGTTTTCAGAGGATGCAGTTGCTAACCACATGCCTACCTGGTTTTGAATTCAAAGTTGTCTTTCTCTTAGACTAGTTGCCAACAAGGGCTGATGAGCCTAGTCTTCTCTACTATTTAACCCACAGCTCGGGGAGAAGAGGTGGAAACTGAATGTAACAAACTTCACTGGAATTTAAACTCAGTCTGCCAATTGCTTGTTCTGTGTTGCTAACCATTACATTAGCTGAACATCCATGTATGTCAGAAATAGCATATCATATAACATTCAATTTTAGAAGAGAGGTCATTCAATTTCATATAGATAAAAATTTGTTACAAAGACATGGATCATAACAGCTCACATAGAAGAGTGATTTTCTTGCATTTATTTAATATTTATTCATTCTATGCTTTGGATAAATTATGAACCAACAAAATGTGTTCTTTTCCAACATTCTAAAAGCAACAAAAGTCATCCTCTTGGATTAAAGAGTCTCCATATTTTACTAATTATGCAAGTGGTTGGTGTTTGAGCCCAAATAAAAGCCAGGACTTTGAATGTCAATTTTCAAAACACTTATTTGGCCTTGTGTCAGAATAAGGTAAGCTAAGTAAATATCAATTTTAGAAGAAATAAAGTGGGAGGGAAAGAAATCAGTGTAGAAAAAAGAGGAAAGAGGAGTGGAATTTTTCACATGCCCTTATTGGTGTTGAACTTGGAAAGCTAGTTGAAGATAAAGTGTAGATGAAATAAAAGCAAAAATCTTTTGACAAAATGAATCCAGCATATTCGAGAGGAGAGAGAGAGAGAAAAATGAAACAAGCATGAGAAAAGATGACAGGGCACAAAATAAGTCTATAAAAGATAAAATATAACAGTAGTAATACTTTTTGTAATTTGCATGGACTATTAACTATTTATGCTCAATGGGTATTAATAGGTTATATAGGCAAGAACCTATAAGTCATAACAATTTTTTAGAAACTCCAGGAAGTGCAAAAACAAAAAAAATTGGAAAATTAAAATAAAAATTTTGTATTAGTTGTAAGTCTCTAAAAAAAAAAATTGTATTAATTATAAGTTTTTTTAGAAACTTACAACTAATACCAAATTTTTATTGTATTTTGCAATTTTTTTTTTTTTTTGTTTATGCACTTCCTGGACATAAAGAAAGGCAGAAAAAGAAACTACTTTTGACAATCAATCTTGACCTCTTCAAGACTAGGGTCAATTGTCATCTTTCCTTTTTATCCTCATAATATAAATTTCCTACCATCTTTGCTTGCATTCATAGCACACATCTCACTCAGCATTACCATTTTGACTGTAACACTCTACTTTGAAATATTGAAACACTGAAGTTAAGCAGTATCAAGCCTGGTCAGTACCTAGTTGGATGACCACTTGGGAATACTAGCTCCTGTAAGCTTGAATATGTGGGTGGTGTAATGGATAATGGCTTGGAATTGTTAATCAGAGAGCTAAGTTTAAATTCATGTTGGGTTCATTATATTCACTTATATGCTAATACACTTGGAAGAGGTATGAAACCACCTCTTCTCCCAGCTATGGGTTAATTAGTATGACTTGTATCACTAAATCATCATTATCTAAAAAAATTCTTAGAATCAAAATAGATATTTTCTGGTTTTAAATAACCTGTAAAATCTAACACTTTTGCCCCAGCCCGTCAACCTCCGACGTCTACTCTCTGGGTTGAGGTGTCTATTCGGTCTTAACTGAACTTAAGGGAGTGACTGTAGGTCCCCTGAGCATCCGTAGATCATTCGACTAGTCCACTGGTTTAATCCTGCTTCCTGCCCACGTTGTGTTTGGTTTGATCCAGAAAGCAGAAGTGATGTTCATCCATTCACGGTCGACTGAAGATGTAGACAAGGCTGGAGAGTCTGTGCTAAGAAATTTAGAATGCACCAAAAAAAAATATATATATCTGCAGAAAGCTGGACAAACAACTATTCAATGGTTAAATTGTTAATGTCTTTTATATAGCAGAAAAGAATAGTATAGAAAAGAAACGGGTTACAGAAAAGAAAATAATTGACATAAAACCTCATACACTGGATTCTAGACAGAGAGAGAGTGCGTTGTGATTAGCTTGTTGTGAAATCGTCTCAGAACGATATACGACTCTTGTGATGGAGAGATAAAGATTTCTGTGCACGGCTTAAAGTTTATAGTTGCGTTCCTCCTCGGTGGTAGTAACAGTAGTAGTAATCTTCATGGTAGCAGAAGCATCAGTACTAATATAAACAGTACATGTTAGCAGGGGGTTTTGTTCCAAATCCCTGACGTCACCGATATCTCTCCACCCAGCTCGACTGCACTCGACGACAGACGAGCCCAAAAACAACCTTTTGATTATTGTAGCTTGTTCGACATTTCCGTTTCCAGTGGTAGTAATAATAGTAGCAGTAGCAGTCTTAGATTGTTGGAGGAGTAATTCGCTTCTTCATACTTATATCAACAAAATATGTTAGCGGGCGTTTGGTTCCAATTTCTGATGTCACTTCCAGTCTCCAACCTCTCTCTACCCAGCTCGACTGCACTCGAGAGCAGATGAACCAACCACTCTGTCAACAGATTTCTGTGCGCGTTTATATAGATAAACCTGGCTGATCATAAATCGACCCTTGGCCCACACATGATTATCATGCCTTCAACCCAAAATCATGTGATTTTCAAAGTTCCTCGTAGCCTTAGTAAGCTCTATTTCAAATTTTAACCGATAAAAATTATCTCGATCATCTTACATTGTCTTCCTAATGACCCAATTCCAAATGGGCTAGATCAGATTCCCATCAGTAAACAAAATTGTTCTGATCTAATTTTGCTGTTCAAATCTACTCTAATTTCAATAAAAAGAAAAATGTATGTGTGTTTATGTGTGGTTCCCAAACTCTCTGTTACAAAAGGTTGATAAACAGTAGAAAATCAACAAACCAAAATCTGTATTGAGAGATTCTTGAGCCTTGTATTGGGCAAAATTTAGTGTATATATATATATATATATATATATATATATATATATATATATATATATATATATATATATATAAAATAAAAAAAAGAGTGAACATTGAAGTCAACACCCAGAGGTGACAGTCTGTTTCATGCTAAATGCAATCATCAGGCCATGTGCATTGTGTTTTTCCTCCACTTTTTATATATACAGGTCATTGTGGGTAGTCTATTGTATTATTCTAACAACTATTTTGGTGAGCATAGTTTGTTAATCTATTTGTTATTTACTTAATTTATTTACCTTTTTATTTGTTTAGATTAGTTTATTTTACTTGTTTTTGTTCATTTATTTTATTTTATTTATTTATTTTTATTATTCTTGCTTGTTTTCTGCTTTTGATATTTAAGTAGCATAGTAAAAATTTGTTTTCATGTTTGCATTTTGAGATGAGTTCTGATCATTTATTTAGTAGTTTGTTTTGGTCTGGGAAGGTAATGATGGCTATTTTTTCCTCCAGGCAGAGTTTACAGTTTTTGGATTGATTGTTGTCAGCTGATGTTCTTTTCCTTATTTTCCATGATATTTTTGGTATGATTTGTTTTTTGGTTTTTAATCTCCCAGATGTGTTTAGAAAGCATTGTTCTGTTCATGTATTTACTATTTGTAAAGAATGTTTTGTGTGCATGGTTTCTTTGTTTCTAGGATCTTTCAGTTACTCTTATGTATATTTTTTGTTCATTATCCGCTGACTTTACAGTGACTTGTTATATTACATTGTTCTGAAAACAATTGCTGTTTAAGGGACATTTGTTCTTTATTCTGCAGTTACATGTGGGTTTAATTTGTTCAGGTGGTTTGTTGATTGTTTTCCTCTTTTGCTTTTTTATTATTTGTGTCATGTTCTCGGTGCAACTGTAGCTGATGTTTACTGTGTCTTTGTTGAATATCTTAGGATGTGTACTTAATGTGGGGAAGTGTTTATGTATGAGTTTAATGAATATTTTTCCCATATTTATTTTTACGTTTTTGTTGTATGGTAGGTTGAACTATATGATGTTTCTCTTTGTGATGGCTTTTTTTGTGAGTGTTGCTGGGAATCCACTATCTTTTAGGGCTGTTTCGTAGTCTTAGCTTTGTTGAATATGGTTTTTGTTAGGGGGTGTTACATATTTCTCTCTATAAAAGACAATAACTCAAAATACAATGGAGTTATGTCCCTTGTCCGTTGGTGGGAATGTGGTACTTCTGAAGCCAGCAAACTGATAAGTTGACATGCATGTGGAACTCATTGCTTAAATCCAAACAATCCTAACAATCAGGCAGTAAATGAATAAAAGTTATTTTTATTGTATGTTAAAATACACTTGTCTTTTATTTTCATTTGTTTGTGTTCATCCCAACAACCTTGGATATAAGAAAATGTTTGGTGACGAGGATTCAAACTTCAAAATCAACATGGTAATTTCACCGGAGATGCTTACAGAGATTTTACACCAACAGCAAGAACAATTTCAGAAGCCACAACAACCGTTATTGACAGCAATGACTGCACAGTTCCAGAATCAACTCGAAATTTTCCGCACTGGAACAAACCAAAATACCAATTCAGTGGATATCTTGGCCAACAACATCCCAGAATTCCATTATGACACAGCAAGAGGAAAAACATTCCCTTTGTGGTTTAAACATTGGATGGATGCCTTTTCTCACAAAGATGAAAAATGGAAAATTTGTCTCCTAATTCGTAAACTGGGCACTAAGGAACATGACTGTTATACGAATTATATTTTTCCAAGGCAGGCAATGGAATTCACCTTCACTGGAACAACTCTGTGAAGTATTCAGAGAAAAACATTCTTTGTTTAATACTCGATCCAATTGTTTAAAGCTGACAAAAGATGATGCTGATGATTATGTGAATTTTCTGTTCACATCAATTGGGAATGTGGAAAAATTAAATTAAATTCCCTCACAGAGGAGCAGTTTAAATGTTTGATTTTTGTCGCAGGATTATAATCTTTTGATGCTGATATTCACTTCTGCCTTCTTTCAAAACTGGAAAAGGACAAAGACATGCCATTAAAAGTCTTTACCATTGAATGCAATGGTTTATTAAGCATGAAAAGAGACACAATACTGATTTTTAAAAAAATGATTTATCAAAAACTAGCATCATCCTCATGAGAAAACAACCTTGTGATGAAAAGAAACCTCCTTCAAAATGCTTGCATTGTGGAAACTGGTATTATGCATGCTTTTGCCCATTCAAAAAACATAAGGGCAATATTTGTCACCAAAACAGACATAAAGAAGGATTTTGCAATCCAAATTCACAAAAAAAATTAAACTGGAAAAAAAATTAATAAACGAAACAGGAAAATGTCCCAAACAAATGCAGTGTTTTCAATGTTCAAAGTGGATTATGAATTCCACAGAAAATATATTGTTGTTTCTGTAAACAACAAACCAGTTTGTTTCAGCATTGGACATAACATTAATATCACATTCGACTTGGGAATGAATAGAAAAACCATGTATGTCTGAAACAGATCACATAGCAATGAGTGTGTCTGGAAGTAACCTCACATCAGTTTCTGATATTAAAAATCATTTCACAGACTGTTGTAACTTAGGGAAGGTTACTGAATAGAATAGTCAAACAAAGTTTGGTAATGGACGATAATACTTAGGACAAGAACAACACATAGGAGATTCACCAGTGGTGCATAGAAGAAATAGTCAACTGCTAGAAGTGAGTCAAGTGAATTCCACAATGAAGCTCCAACTACAGACCAACATACAGTATTTACTACTGTATTTATGTGAATGGGGACATACCCATTATCATACATAGGTATGTTACAACACAGACAAACTTAAAAATAAGTTTACTGATGTTTTTCAAGATGAACTTGGTTGCTGTACAAAAATTAAAAGCTACTCTGAAATTAAAACCAGATTCTAAGCCAGTTTTTAGACAAAAAAGACCATTACCCTATGCTACTCTTAATATGTTTGAAAAAGAACTGAAATGTCTTCAGCAAGAAGGTGTAATAGAGCCTGTAAATTAATGTGTGTGGGCATCTCCTATTGTTGATGTTAAAAAGGCAAATGGAAAAGTCTGGATATGTGCTGAGTACTCAATCAGTTTGAATTATTCTTTGGATGCACATCAGTATCCACTTCCAGTGCCAGAGGATCTTTTTACAAAACTCAGCGGTAGAATTTGCATTGCAAAAGTTGATCTTTTCGATGCTTTTCTTCAACTGGAAGTCAATGGGGAGTTCAAAGAGCTCCTTGCTATCAACACCCACAAGGGATTATTCAGATTTAACCATCTTAGCTTCAGTGTCAAACTAGCACCAGCCATTTTCCAACAGACAATGGACGCCATGTTGACCAGATTGACAGGAGTTGCAGCATTCATTGTTGACATCATTGTTGCAGGAACAAATCAAGATGAACTTTTGCAATTTTTATTTTCTGTTTTCAGCTGAATTCAACAATATGTATTCCATGTTAAAGCTGAAATGTGTGAATTTTTCTGGGAACAAATAAAATATCTTGGGTTTATTTTTAACAAAAATGGTAGATAATCAGACCCAGAAAATATCTCAGCAATAAAAAAACATGTCAACACTGACAAATGTAAAAGAATTAAATACTTTCCTTAGCTTGGGTAACCACTACAGTGCTTTTTTGCCTGAACTTCATCGAGTTCATGCATTCCTCAACACTCTTTTGAAAAAAGATGTTGCATGGGAATGGTCAAAAAGGTAAAATCCTTACTTTCTTCCATTCTTTTGCTGACACACTATAACCCATCCATGGATATTGCTGTGGTCTCTGATGCTTCCAATCATGGTATTTCTCACATTTTCCCTGATGGCAGCCAAAAGGCAATAGCTCACACATCCAGATTGCTGACACTGGCAAAGCGTAATTATAGACAAATTGAAAAAGAAGCATTAGCAATAGTTTTTGCTATTAAAAAGTTCCACAGGAAAGCTGTATGGGTGTCATTTCAGTCTGATCACATCACAAGCCTCTTGTTAGTATTTTGGATTTAAAAAAGGCATCCCTGCGTTTACAGTAAAACATTTGCAAAGATATGCTATTATGCGGTTAGATAGTAATTTTTTTATAAAATATAATTCAATACAATTGGTCATGCTGATGCATTATCTAGGTTCATGATTACACAAAATAAAGTGCCAGAAGACTCAGTCATGGCAGCATTATCTCTAGAGCAATAAGAGACTTCAGTACTTACATCCACTGTAAGAGCATTTCAAGTCACTTCTACAATTATCTGTGAAGCTACAGCTTCTGATCCAGTGTTAAAAAATGTGATATGCTTGCATCATAAAAAATGGCAAGAAGTATGCACTGACAAAAGAATTCAGTCATTCTTACAGGGTCGATTTTCATTGTCAGACGTCAACAGCTGTCTTCTTTTTGTGGTACACGTGATTGTCCCATCTTCATTACATGAAAGAGTGATAAAGCAATTCCATTATGGTCATCAAGGTATTAGCTGTATGAAATCCCTAGCACGCAGCTATGTTTATTGGCCAAACATAGACAGGCAGGTGGAGGTAGTGGTATGCACATGTTCCAGTTGCCAACTGGCAGCAAAATCTCCCAAGAAAACTACTCAGTTCTTGGCCTATCACTGGTCATGTCTTCACATTCACTTTGCTGGACCCATCAAGGGGCAGTATTATTTTATCCTCATTGATGCTTACAGAACTTTTTCAGATGAATCGCATCACCTTAGATGAAATCATTCTTAAGTTAAAACAAACCTTCAGTTGATTTGGAGTCCCACAGATAGATACTAGTTTCAGATAATGGCACTGCATTCACTTCAGCTGCATTTTTAACTTTCTGAGCACAGAATGGTATTCAACATATTAGGACACCACCCTTTCATACACAGTCAAATGGACAAGTGGAGCATTATGTAGATACCTTTAACAGAGCAATCCTCAAACTCAGTGGGGTGGGAACCACACAAGAAATATTGAAAATATTCCTCAGAATTTACAGACATACACCCAATCTAAATGTACCTAATGGAAATTCACCAGCAGAAACACTGATGAACTGTAAAGTTTGTTTACACATAGATGTCATCCATCCAACTAGAAACCATTCCTTAAAAAGGAACATGGTGATGGAAGAATAATTTAACCATCATCATGGATCAGTGAAATGTAAATATGTACCAGGACAACCTGTACTTGCAAAAGATTACTGCAACAGTAAGAAAAAATGGATCTACAGTCTTCAGTCTGGGTTCAACATGCAAACCAATTACGACTATCAAACTTTCCAGAGACCAAATTAAACTTCAGTTTACCACTGGACATTCTATTGAATACATTTGAACTGCCACAAGTAATACCAAGAGACAAAGAAATGACTCCAGTGCACCAAGGAAATCCCATCAACTATGAAGTAATCTATACCCACTTCAATTCTGGACAAAAGTCATATGAGCAGAAGGCTAAAAAGGGGAGGTGTTGGAGGGGTTACTTATTTCCCCTCTTTAAATGATGATAACTCAAAATACAATGGAGTTATGTCCTTTGTCCGCTGATGGGAACACAGCACTTCTGAATCCAACATGGTGATAAGCTGACACAGTTTATATGTACCGTTTATTTAGGTTGAAGGTGACATCTAGAAAATCTAACATACCCATTCCGTCACCATCCACATACAAACTATAATTAATAGTAAAAATAGAAAGCTTCATAAAAAGAATGAAATCGAAAGTACATTTCTTTTTAAGCCAAGAACTTAACACACTCAAGGAAAAATACAGCTTTAAAGCAAGAAAATGTCTTCCGCAACGCAAAGAACTAAATGATTTCAAGAAAGACTTGACTAACTTAGTAAGAAACATAAAATTCCATAAACAACAAGATGCCTTCCAAAAAAGCTAAAAGAAGATACAGTGTAACCCGGATATAAGAGAGATTTTCTCTGGTCCCAAATTAGAGCCTGTGTTAATGTATATATAATAGACCAAACCCGGATATAAGAGACTTATTATCTGGTCCTGACAACTCTCTTATATCCGGGTTACACTGTATAACTAAAATAAACAATTCAACTAATATATTTATCACAGCAGACAAAACTAGAAATTTATATAAACTCATCCCCTCTAAACATAACAAATTACTCAAGGATGATATTATAAAGTTAATATGATATGAAGTTTAAAACAAAACAAATTGGCAAAATCCAGAAAGAAAATACAGGTCCAATGTCAAAAATCCTCATGCACATAAAACTGCTAGACATCAATCGTACCATCCAAAAGTCACATTGAAAAACGCACTGATTGTATTAAAAAAGTAACATCACACATGCAAAGTGGGGCAATTGCAAATGGCCACTCCTCATGACCACATGACGTCAGCCATGTTGAATTTACATGTCAAACAGGTACATGTCCACTTTGTCTGGTGTGGTAAGTGTATTCTCTCACTACACTCCTCCCAGATATCACTATCGCATAAGTAGCATGGTGATGGTAACCGCCTTCCCTGAGTACTTCTTCGTAGGAGTGGAGATGGCTCTTGTGTCTGCATTCCTCCTGTGTTGGTGCCCGTATGATCTCTCTTGTCCCGGATCTTCTTGCTATCATCCTCATCATTATCTGATGACTCTGTTACAGTCATTTCTGGGTCTGTAGCAGGATTTCCCGATTCTGTTCTAAGAGGCAGACAACTGAATAAACTGCATTGCTATAGCACAGACATTTATCCCACTAAAAGACCACAAGGATAACTTCAGAATAAACCTAACATGCAGACTCATAAACCCTGCCAAAAGTGAACCAGGTAAAATAAGTAAAACCATGCTAGAAAGAATTAATTCAGAATTAAGGGAGAAGTTAGGAATAAATCAGTGGAAAAACACAAAAACAGCTATAGACTGGTTTAGCAACCTAAAACAAACATAATTGCCAATTTATACAACTAGATACAAAAGAATTCTATCCTTCTATAACAGAACCCATGCTAGATAAGGCCTTCTCCTTAGGTCAAGAACAAATAAAAATAAACACAAATGAAATAAAAATCATTAAACATTCCCCCAAATCACTCCTATTTGACAATAAAGATGCATGGATAAAGAAAGAAGGGGAATTTGACACTACAATGGGAAGCTTTGATGGTGCAGAGACATGCAAACTCATAAGTATATATTTGCTACATGGCATAAATAAAATAATCGATAGAAATGATACAGGGATGATGGTCTTATAATCTTAAGAAATGTAACAACAAAACACAGACAAAACTAGAAAAACAATCAAAGATTTCCAAAATATGGGATTCAACAGAGACATAAAAACTAACCTAAATGAAGTAGATTTCACTTTCAATCTTAGAAAAGGTACATGTAACTATACAGAAAACCCAATAAGAAACACACTTCTTCCAACCACCCATCTCAGCTTATTGCCATGTTGGATTCACAAGTGCTGTGTTCCCATCAGCTGATCAGGGACGTAACTTCATTGTATACAAAAAAAACAATGATAAACCACTGTATATACTAACATCTTCCAACCACCCACCCTCAATAATCAAGCAGATACCACAATTAACAAGCAAGCTTTCCAACAATTATTCCAATGAAACCATATTCAAGGAAGCTAAGAAAGACTATGAAATAGCCCTAAAAGATAGTGGATTCCTTGAAACACTCACATACACACCACAAAAAAGCCATCAGGAAAAGAGACATCATATGGTTCAACACACTGTGCAACAAAAACATAAAAACAAATGAAGGAAAAATATTCATTAAACTCATACATAAACACTTCCCCGCATCAAGCACTCTCCACAATATATTCAACAAAAACACAGTAAAAATCAACTACAGTTGCATCAAGGACATGACACAAATAATAAAAAAGCAAAAGAAGAAAACAATCAACAAACAACCTGAACAAATTAAACCTACATGTAACTGAAAAATAAAGAATGAATGTCCTTTAAACAGCAATTGCTTGCAGAACAATGTAATATACCAAACCACTGTAAAATCAGCAGATAACAAAGAAAAATATATATAGGAGTAACTGAAGAACCCAGGAAACAAAGAAACTATACACACAAAACACCATTTACAAATAGTAAATATGCAAATAGCATAATGCTTTCTAAACACATCTGGGAGATTAAAAACCAAAAAACAAATCATACCAAAAATATCATGGAAAATAAGTAAAAGAACATCAGGCAACAGTAATCAGTCTAAAAACTGTAAACTCTGCCTGGAAGAAAAAAATAGCCATAATTACCTTCCCAGACCAAAACAAACTACTAAATAAATGATCGGAACTCATCTCAAAATGCAGACATGAAAACAAATTTTTAATACGCTACTTAAAAATTGAAAACTGAAAACAAACAGGAATAAATGACAATAAATAAATAAAATAAATAAGTAAATAAACTAAGTAAATAATAAAAAAATTAAGAAACTATGCCCACCAAAATAATCATTAGAATAATACAATAGACTACTCACAATGCATCACTGACCTGTATATATAAAAAGTTGAGGAAAAACACAATACACGTGGCTTAACAATTACATTTAGCATGAAACAGACTGTCATCTCTAGATGTTTACATCAATTCCTACTTATATTTTTTCATACACTCTATCCCTTATAGTGAGCACTTTAACCCATAAATATAGCATACATTAAAACTATATTTTATCATATATATACATATATATATATATACATATATATATATGAATTAGACACCTGATGAAGCCCAAGAATGAACCAGCTGAAATGTTTTTTCTGGTAATAGCAAAAGAAAAAGAAATTCTGGAGAATTAATGGAATGAAAGTCAGGGAAAAAGTCAAAAATTGAAGAGGAATTAAAAGGAAAGTGAAAGAGGGAGTAAAATCATAGTTAAATGGTAGGTGTGATCACAGAGAACAAGGAAAGAGAAGAAATACCAAAGTGAGAGTAGAAACAGAAGGGAAATGAGAGAACAAAAATGAGAGAGAAGGGAAAAGAAATGAGGGAAGAGAGATGAGAGAAAACGAGATGGAAGCAAGTAAAAGGAATAAAGTGAGAGATATAGGGAAACAAAGAGAGGGAGAGATTAGTAAAGAAAAGAAAAAGCCAAAAAGAGAAGAGGTAAAATAATTTGCGCATGTCATTTCCCCACCCACTTTTGCATTATTGTTATTTACTTAGTTTTGCCTAATCAGGTCAAGTCAAAGTAGTCTTGACCATCGTACAATGTAGACATGTTCCTTCATGCCTGGAAGTGACTTCCTGCTGGTTTAAGAAAGTAACCCCACAGGATAGTTAGAAAAGTATGCATCAACATTAATAAACTAGCTAAGTTAAAATTCCCTTCGTTGATGGCTCTCATCTCTGAACCCAAACTGACTAGTGATCACTGGCTGATGGAAGACAGGAGAGAGAAGCTACAACATATGATTGAATCAATGCCATTTCCATGAACATCCCCAGAATGAGGGGGCTATACAACAGATGTTGACCAAATCGAAATGCTGATTAAAAAGAAATTCATGTCACATGATATTGGACATTACAGTGATTCTTAACAAATGAGAGTCATAAGGCATTTGAAAACACTTAGTGACATAGATGACTTTGGCTACATGAGTCACAATTTTGGGGCGCCTCATGATTTTATCAAACAAAAATTTATAGACCACATTTACGTCTGTAATTCAACAGAACAAATGCAAGAAAAACAACCCATTTTTAAAAGAACAATCACAGGCAATGAAAAATGAATTGATTACAACAATGTGGAATGAAAAACCTGACGAAAATGGAAAGATCTATGGTTAACTGCTCCAAAAATCTGGTTTACATCTGAAGATAGTGATACAGAATATCTAGGATATGGGATTTGAAGAGCATTGTGTATTATGAGCTCTTTCCAAAAAAATCAGATGTTGAATTCAGTCAAGTACTGTTCCCAGCTGTACCAATTAAAGCCACAATTAAAAAGCATCCAGAATTGGCCAATTAAAAGGTTGTTGCTTTCCATCAGGACAACACCACAACCTCACATCTCTTTGTCAAACCCCAAAAAATTGGTAGGGCTTAGTTGGGATGTCCTACTATACCCACCATACTCATCTGACCTTGCACCTTTGGATTAGCACTTATTTCGATCACTACAAAATTTTCTTAATGAAAAGAATTTAAATTCTCTAGAAGCATGTAAAAACCAGTTAAATTAGTTCATTACCTAGAAAGATACCAAGTTATAGGCGGATAAAAACATGAAGCTGCCTCAAAGATGTAGTGGAACAACCTGGCATGTATGTGATTGAATAAATCTATGTACAAATATCTAAATATTGTCTTTGAAATACAATTAAAAAGTGCTGCAATGTTTTGTTCCAACCCAATACAAAATTACATGAATGTAAAAGCATTCTTTTGGATATACATTCATTTTTTCATTTTTTTTAATACTAATGTCTTGTCGACTTAATTTTGTTTTCATTCTGAAAAATTTGTTCTTAAAGGAATTTAACAGTGTTGAAAATTGTATGTACAATTTTCTCAGTTTTTTTTCACTCTGAGCAGGCATATCTTTGTATGTGCAATTTTCTCAGTTTTTTTCACTCTGAGCTGGCATATCTTTGTATGTACAATTTTCTCAGTTTTTTTCACTCCGAGCAGGCATATCTTTGTATGTACAATTTTCTCAGTTTTTTTCACTCTGAGCAGGTATATCTTTGTATGTGCAATTTTCTCAGTTTTTTTCACTGTGAGCAGGCATATCTTTGTATGTACAATTTTCTCAGTTTTTTTTCACTCTGAGCAGGCATATCTTTGTATGTACAATTTTCTCAGTTTTTTTCACTCTGAGCAGGCATATCTTTGTATGTACAATTTTCTCAGTTTTTTTCACTCTGAGCAGGCATATCTTTGTATGTACAATGTTCTCAGTTTTTTTCACTCTGAGCAGGCATATCTTTGTATGTACAATTTTCTCAGTTTTTTTCACTCTGAGCAGGCATATCTTTGTATGTACAATTTTCTCAGTTTTTTTCACTCTGAGCTGGCATATCTTTGTATGTACAATGTTCTCAGTTTTTTTCACTCTGAGCAGGCATATCTTTGTATGTACAATGTTCTCAGTTTTTTTCACTCTGAGCAGGCATATCTTTGTATGTACAATTTTCTCAGTTTTTTTCACTCTGAGCAGGCATATCTTTGTATGTACAATGTTCTCAGTTTTTTTCACTCTGAGCAGGCATATCTTTGTATGTACAATGTTCTCAGTTTTTTTCACTCTGAGCTGGCATATCTTTGTATGTACAATTTTCTCAGTTTTTTTCACTCTGAGCTGGCATATCTTTGTATGTACAATTTTCTCAGTTTTTTTCACTCTGAGCAGGCATATCTTTGTATGTACAATGTTCTCAGTTTTTTTCACTCTGAGCTGGCATATCTTTGTATGTACAATTTTCTCAGTTTTTTTCACTCTGAGCAGGCATATCTTTGTATGTACAATTTTCTCAGTTTTTTTCACTCTGAGCAGGCATATCTTTGTATGTACAATTTTCTCAGTTTTTTTCACTCTGAGCTGGCATATCTTTGTATGTACAATTTTCTCAGTTTTTTTTCACTCTGAGCTGGCATATCTTTGTATGTACAATTTTCTCAGTTTTTTTCACTCTGAGCTGGCATATCTTTGTATGTACAATTTTCTCAGTTTTTTTCACTCTGAGCAGGCATATCTTTGTATGTACAATTTTCTCAGTTTTTTCACTCTGAGCAGGCATATCTTTGTATGTACAATGTTCTCAGTTTTTTTCACTCTGAGCAGGCATATCTTTGTATGTACAATGTTCTCAGTTTTTTTCACTCTGAGCAGGCATATCTTTGTATGTACAATGTTCTCAGTTTTTTTCACTCTGAGCAGGCATATCTTTGTATGTACAATGTTCTCAGTTTTTTTCACTCTGAGCAGGCATATCTTTGTATGTACAATGTTCTCAGTTTTTTTCACTCTGAGCAGGCATATCTTTGTATGTACAATTTTCTCAGTTTTTTTCACTCTGAGCAGGCATATCTTTGTATGTACAATGTTCTCAGTTTTTTTCACTCTGAGCTGGCATATCTTTGTATATACAATTTTCTCAGTTTTTTTCACTCTGAGCTGGCATATCTTTGTATGTACAATTTTCTCAGTTTTTTTCACTCTGAGCTGGCATATCTTTGTATGTACAATTTTCTCAGTTTTTTTCACTCTGAGCAGGCATATCTTTGTATGTACAATGTTCTCAGTTTTTTTCACTCTGAGATGGCATATCTTTGTATGTACAATTTTCTCAGTTTTTTTCACTCTGAGCTGGCATATCTTTGTATATACAATTTTCTCAGTTTTTTTCACTCTGAGCTGGCATATCTTTGTATGTACAATTTTCTCAGTTTTTTTCACTCTGAGCTGGCATATCTTTGTATGTACAATTTTCTCAGTTTTTTTCACTCTGAGCAGGCATATCTTTGTATGTACAATGTTCTCAGTTTTTTTCACTCTGAGATGGCATATCTTTGTATGTACAATTTTCTCAGTTTTTTTCACTCTGAGCTGGCATATCTTTGTATGTACAATGTCCTCAGTTTTTTTTCACTCTGAGCAGGCATATCTTTGTATGTACAATTTTCTCAGTTTTTTTCACTCTGAGCAGGCATATCTTTGTATGTACAATTTTCTCAGTTTTTTTCACTCTGAGCAGGCATATCTTTGTATGTACAATGTTCTCAGTTTTTTTCACTCTGAGCAGGCATATCTTTGTATGTACAATGTTCTCAGTTTTTTTCACTCTGAGATGGCATATCTTTGTATGTACAATTTTCTCAGTTTTTTTCACTCTGAGCTGGCATATCTTTGTATATACAATTTTCTCAGTTTTTTTCACTCTGAGCTGGCATATCTTTGTATGTACAATTTTCTCAGTTTTTTTCACTCTGAGCTGGCATATCTTTGTATGTACAATTTTCTCAGTTTTTTTCACTCTGAGCAGGCATATCTTTGTATGTACAATGTTCTCAGTTTTTTTCACTCTGAGATGGCATATCTTTGTATGTACAATTTTCTCAGTTTTTTTCACTCTGAGCTGGCATATCTTTGTATGTACAATGTCCTCAGTTTTTTTTCACTCTGAGCAGGCATATCTTTGTATGTACAATTTTCTCAGTTTTTTTCACTCTGAGCAGGCATATCTTTGTATGTACAATTTTCTCAGTTTTTTTCACTCTGAGCAGGCATATCTTTGTATGTACAATGTTCTCAGTTTTTTTCACTCTGAGCAGGCATATCTTTGTATGTACAATGTTCTCAGTTTTTTTCACTCTGAGCAGGCATATCTTTGTATGTACAATTTTCTCAGTTTTTTTCACTCTGAGCTGGCATATCTTTGTATGTACAATGTTCTCAGTTTTTTTCACTCTGAGCAGGCATATCTTTGTATGTACAATGTTCTCAGTTTTTTTCACTCTGAGCAGGCATATCTTTGTATGTACAATGTTCTCAGTTTTTTTCACTCTGAGCAGGCATATCTTTGTATGTACAATGTTCTCAGTTTTTTTCACTCTGAGCAGGCATATCTTTGTATGTACAATGTTCTCAGTTTTTTTCACTCTGAGCTGGCATATCTTTGTATGTACAATTTTCTCAGTTTTTTTCACTCTGAGCTGGCATATCTTTGTATGTACAATTTTCTCAGTTTTTTTCACTCTGAGCAGGCATATCTTTGTATGTACAATGTTCTCAGTTTTTTTCACTCTGAGCTGGCATATCTTTGTATGTACAATTTTCTCAGTTTTTTTCACTCTGAGCAGGCATATCTTTGTATGTACAATGTTCTCAGTTTTTTTCACTCTGAGCAGGCATATCTTTGTATGTACAATTTTCTCAGTTTTTTTCACTCTGAGCAGGCATATCTTTGTATGTACAATGTTCTCAGTTTTTTTCACTCTGAGCTGGCATATCTTTGTATATACAATTTTCTCAGTTTTTTTCACTCTGAGCTGGCATATCTTTGTATGTACAATTTTCTCAGTTTTTTTCACTCTGAGCTGGCATATCTTTGTATGTACAATTTTCTCAGTTTTTTTCACTCTGAGCAGGCATATCTTTGTATGTACAATGTTCTCAGTTTTTTTCACTCTGAGATGGCATATCTTTGTATGTACAATTTTCTCAGTTTTTTTCACTCTGAGCTGGCATATCTTTGTATATACAATTTTCTCAGTTTTTTTCACTCTGAGCAGGCATATCTTTGTATGTACAATGTTCTCAGTTTTTTTCACTCTGAGCTGGCATATCTTTGTATGTACAATTTTCTCAGTTTTTTTCACTCTGAGCAGGCATATCTTTGTATGTACAATTTTCTCAGTTTTTTTCACTCTGAGCAGGCATATCTTTGTATGTGCAATTTTCTCAGTTTTTTTCACTCTGAGCTGGCATATCTTTGTATGTACAATTTTCTCAGTTTTTTTCACTCTGAGCTGGCATATCTTTGTATGTACAATTTTCTCAGTTTTTTTCACTCTGAGCTGGCATATCTTTGTATGTACAATTTTCTCAGTTTTTTTTCACTCTGAGCTGGCATATCTTTGTATGTACAATTTTCTCAGTTTTTTTCACTCTGAGCTGGCATATCTTTGTATGTACAATTTTCTCAGTTTTTTTCACTCTGAGCTGGCATATCTTTGTATGTACAATTTTCTCAGTTTTTTTCACTCTGAGCAGGCATATCTTTGTATGTACAATGTTCTCAGTTTTTTTCACTCTGAGCAGGCATATCTTTGTATGTACAATGTTCTCAGTTTTTTTCACTGTGAGCAGGCATATCTTTGTATGTACAATGTTCTCAGTTTTTTTCACTCTGAGCAGGCATATCTTTGTATGTACAATGTTCTCAGTTTTTTTCACTCTGAGCAGGCATATCTTTGTATGTACAATGTTCTCAGTTTTTTTCACTCTGAGCAGGCATATCTTTGTATGTACAATGTTCTCAGTTTTTTTCACTCTGAGCAGGCATATCTTTGTATGTACAATTTTCTCAGTTTTTTTCACTGTGAGCAGGCATATCTTTGTATGTACAATGTTCTCAGTTTTTTTCACTCTGAGCAGGCATATCTTTGTATGTACAATGTTCTCAGTTTTTTTCACTCTGAGCAGGCATATCTTTGTATGTACAATGTTCTCAGTTTTTTTCACTCTGAGCAGGCATATCTTTGTATGTACAATGTTCTCAGTTTTTTTCACTCTGAGCAGGCATATCTTTGTATGTACAATTTTCTCAGTTTTTTTCACTCTGAGCAGGCATATCTTTGTATGTACAATGTTCTCAGTTTTTTTCACTCTGAGCTGGCATATCTTTGTATATACAATTTTCTCAGTTTTTTTCACTCTGAGCTGGCATATCTTTGTATGTACAATTTTCTCAGTTTTTTTCACTCTGAGCTGGCATATCTTTGTATGTACAATTTTCTCAGTTTTTTTCACTCTGAGCAGGCATATCTTTGTATGTACAATGTTCTCAGTTTTTTTCACTCTGAGCTGGCATATCTTTGTATGTACAATTTTCTCAGTTTTTTTCACTCTGAGCAGGCATATCTTTGTATGTGCAATTTTCTCAGTTCTTTTCACTCTGAGCTGGCATATCTTTGTATGTACAATTTTCTCAGTTTTTTTCACTCTGAGCTGGCATATCTTTGTATGTACAATTTTCTCAGTTTTTTTCACTCTGAGCTGGCATATCTTTGTATGTACAATTTTCTCAGATTTTCTTGACACATTTAACATTTGTACAGATATAGACATTTGTTTTTCCTTGTAGAGTTTGATGACAGACTCATTAAAAAAAGACCAAGATTGTTTGGTGTTGTGTTATAGAAAAAAAACTTCATTTTATTTCTGAAACAATGGATTTCACAGTTAAAAAGAATTTCTTCTTCTATGCATTATGTCTCTTCAGAATGTGGGTGATCATGGTTCTCCACAACCTCCTATCCTTTGTAGCTCTTAGTAAATTTTGTCTTTTTGCTATTCCTCCCAAACCCTGTTCTACCATCCATTTACACAAACTTTTTAGATAATTTACTTGCTGTCTCCCTCTTGCTTTTAATATGTCCTATGAATGGCAAATTCTCCAAGCCCTCTTTACCTCATAACCCAGAATATTAAAACTGTCTCTTTCTGATTCTAAGTATAAACATTTTTTTAGTTTCCAATTCCCTTAAAATTTCCTTTTATTTCTCTCTCTCTCTCTCTCTCTCTATATATATATATATATATATATATATATATATATATATTAAAGACATTTTTGATATGTTTAACATTCTTTTTATAGATACAAGTATTTTTAAGTAAATGCTCTGTTTATAATAAACAGTATTAAATAACATTTACCGGCCTGAATGTCCGAGAAATTTTCATAGAAAATTTTCGTTCTCCGACAGAAATCAAACCTGTATCCTATACGGAACCGTCATTTCACATGACGTGCCTTAACCCTTTATAAACAGAGCATTTACTTAAAAATACTTGTATCTATAAAAAGAATGTTAAACATATCAAAAATGTATTTAATAAATTGTCGGACTATGTCCAATTCAAAAATGTATGACATCATTTGTTTACATTTGATACACTAAGAGCAGATATGAATAGAAGAGATTCATGGACGATTTAAGTTTAAAGATAGTAAAATCGACCTTGCTAACCAGACGCTTCTCTGTGGCCGAAAGGTTAAGGCACGTCACACGAAATGACGGTTCCGTATAGGATACAGGTTCGATTCCTGTCGGAGAACGAAAATTTCTCGGACATTCAGGCCGGTAAATGTTATTTGATACTGTTTATTATAAACAGAGCATTTACTTAAAAATACTTGTATCTACAAAAAGAATGTTAAACATATCAAAAATGTCTTTAATAAATTGTAGGACTATGTCCAATTCAAAAATGTATATATATATATATATATATATATATATATATATATATATATAATATGGGTAATTCATTTTGCCTGTTATTTGTGATGACTGAAATGGATTAAAGTGCTTGCTTTCATC
Organism: Acanthosepion esculentum; assembly: GCA_964036315.1. Lineage (NCBI taxonomy): Eukaryota > Metazoa > Mollusca > Cephalopoda > Sepiida > Sepiidae > Acanthosepion > Acanthosepion esculentum. The sequence continues at coordinate 106,640,838 of OZ038482.1, read as the reverse complement.
CAGTCCTCCGGTCTACCAACTGAGCTGTTGCAAGTAACTTCTTGTTCTCTCGGTCTCGTTAGTATGTACACCATCACGCCAACGAGTTCTCCCGTCTTCCTCCCAAGACTTGCTATTTATGCCCGCATCGGGGGCAACTAAAATTTGTATGTGAGACTTACTTCTCGTTTGCCCGAGTCTTCCATTTTTTTTTATAAACAAACAGGTTTGTACTCTTAGTTTTTTTATTTATTTTTTTTTTTCCTTTGTACATCTACCCGCAGTATGGGAATTTCAGAATAATCCATTTCTCTCTTAATGCTGGTCGCGATCTTTCAACAGGACCTGACACACCAAGAAAATTGGTAAGTCTTCTCATTCCTCACACTCCCCCCTGATCTCATGATCACAAAACTGACAGGGTGAAAGAGAACGCCTTCGATGAACACTCCTTTGCAGAGGTGGAGGGGATGCTTTTGGTGGCAGTACTGTGGCTCCTTAGCATTTTCGGTGTCATCACGAGTTTCCTCGTCATCCAAATCTGTACTCTCTGATACAGAGGACAGACCATCTTACTGCATTGTGCAAAACATTGTTGTCTGCGAATCACTATCAGACAACGTATCTTCGCTGTGAGGCTCTTCTGAGGCACTTAACTTGTGTCGCGGGCGAAGGTTTTTCATATGATGTGGCACACCATTGACCCGGACTGTTTGGGAACTAATAACTCCATCAACTTGTCCTCTACTAAATCTAGTGGTACAATGTCCATTTGGGGGCTTGACCCATACGAGATCACCAATTTTATATGGTTCTTTGGTATTCTTCGGAATTTTTGGCATTACTTGATCTATCCCCTTTATCTGCTGTCTGTATGCATATATTCCGTTGACCGGCGCAGTTGATGGTGTTACATCATCTTTGGGTGTGACGTACCAATATACAGCTTCTGGAATGGAGCACCGTGTTCTGGCTGCTATCCTTTTAACGGTGTGGTGACACTGCTCCGCTATCCTGTTACCATCTGGAGTGTATGCGCCTCTGTACTCTACTCATACTCTCCATTCGACTGCGAAGTCCTGAAAATCACGGCTACAGAAGGTTGGGGCGTTGTCTGTCAATATTTCAACGGGGGGGACCACGTTCATAGAAGATAGCTCATAATTGTTGTATAATCGATAATGCATCTTGTCGCACCAGTGGGCGCCATACAGTGAAACGCGTCGGGCTGCAATCAAAGTCAAAGTTAGAAAATGATTGTCATTGTGATGTGTCACATCCATGCCCAGTTGCCACCAGTTTCTGTCTACCCCAAGCTTGCCCTTGTTCCACTGGACACAGCATTCCTCGCAACCTTGAATGGCCAACCTAACCATCGCTTTTGTCACTGTAAGACATACTTTCTGGACGAAGTAAGTCGAACATTGAATGCCAGGATGACCACTCTTGCTGTGTATGGAGCAGATTTGTTCGATGGTCAGCTGGCTCGTAACAGCCGCGCATGTCGGTGGCTCTGATCCCTGTTTCAACATGTCAAGCCATCTTTTTGGTACTCTAGTCAACTTATCGGCCAGGTTCCTCTGTGATGTAGTCAGTGTGACATCAACTACCAAACTGTATTCTTTGATTAGCTGCTGTAGGTTAGCCAGTCTCCTGTGCACTAGCATCTCACTCGCAGCTTTCGTCCTCACTTGGCTCATGCCTATCAGAATATTCTACAGCCATTGGTACACACATACCGAGTCCGTGTATAGGTGTATCACCTTTGCCCGCCTCTGTAATGCCAGATTTATACCTTTCACTGCAGCATCCAATTCGGCCAGGTTTATATGTTGCGCATCATTTCTTGGTCGCTTGGGAGCTTGCTTCAACCCATGCATTGACTCCAGTCATGCACCAATCTCCCCGAACAGTGTTGTCTTGGTGCACTCTAGTCAGTGTCTCAATGACCATCTGCGTAAGAGGGGCGTCTTTTATACTGTCTTGCCACCCATTTGTTATCATGCTTGCTCATCTTTTTATCATTCCTGTGGCTGCACAGAGCTACCCGCATACGGGAAAGTGCCCCACTAACTTCCCACATACGGAAAATACTGAGCTTCACGTTAGTGTAGTGGGGAGTTCCGGAACTGAGCTCTCTCACTTCCACTGCAATGTGTTGTACTCCCGACAGACATTGGCCCCATCCTTTAATTGAATAGGGTCTTTGCTAAACAAGCCAAAAGATTCTAATCTGCGCCTGACTTCATTCACTGAAAATATGTCCTCATTTACATATATGTCATCGACATATGCTGACACAGCTCTTTTCATCAGCTCATCCTGATCTAGCACCGCCTTAATGATTGATTTCATAATTAGGGGAGCCACATTTAGACCAAACCCCAGACGCGTCAAGCAGCACCTCTTTCCTTTGATGATAACTGCTTGGAAAGGCCATAACGTCTCATCATGTATTTGAAGATACGCTTTTCACAGGTCAAGCAGTGCCACCTTAGCTCCTTGCTGCCGCCATTCCCTCATTCATTTGGCACACATGTCTGCATCCGCCGTAAAGGCATCTATGTATTGATTTATCTCCCTATAGTCCATCACTAGCCGTACCTTAGCCTTGGTGGCTTGTGCAACGGCCATTAAGGGGATTAATCCTCTTGGGGGCCCCAATCGGTTTTGCAGAAAAGGTATCAGCCAGCCATTCGCGATCCACATCTCCAGTTCGCTCTCGTAGGCAGCTCTGTTCTTATTTGACACTGTATATTCTGCAATGGTGTTGCGCAATTGATCTGGTGCTTTATTTCCTGTCCACTTCCATTCCACTGTCCAAGTCTTTGTTCCTTGGTCATACGCAATACAGAAATCCTGTTCCTCAATTGTAATGGCGGCACATGAGTCACAATTTCTCCCGAGCTGCACTTCCCCGGTATGCATGACCATAACACTGCCTAGTTTACATATGACATCAATTCTGATCAGCAAATTGTACCCCAGAGGCTTGTCACAAATCACCAGTGCATCCACTTCGACACAATCACCTCCATCTGTTAGGATTGAAATCACTCCAACTCTGCAGCACGCATGGGACGTCCCATCAATAGTCCTAATCAATACATGTTGCTCTTTCCAGACCTGACAGCAGTTTGCACTGATTATTGAACGGGAACATCCCGTGACAATGAGAGCAAAACATTGCACACCATTCACACGTACCCTGACTATGGGCAAATCCATTCTTCTTCTTAGGGGGCAAGGGTAGCGACAGTTCCTTGCCCCTGAGCTCGTTTCCCAGACAGTTCTGCGATAGATGGCCCAGATTGTTACAGCAATAACAATGTGTTTTGCTACAATTCCTGCTCCCCGTATTACTTTGACTCCTGCACTCTCAGGAGAAGTGGTTGGGACCACCACACTTGTAGCATTTGGGGCCCTTCTGATGTGACAATCACAGGCAGCATTCTCCTCTGATTTACACACGGCCTCCACTGTCCATGCAGCTGCTGCAACATGCTCTGACTCCTTCAAAATGGTTCAGGCTCTGGTCAGTAGCTGGTCAATACCCATCTCCCCCAGCTTTGATAATGCTCGCAGAAGCCGGCTGACATCAATGGGTAGACCTTCCAAAAATGCACATGCCAGTATGCAGTCATTAACACCCCCGAATGGTACTGACAACTTTCTTAGATTGGCCAGGTACACATCAACTGTTTTCCCGGGGAGGAGTCGCCATCCAATAAATTGCCTCCAAGCAATGGACTCATCTATGCCAAATGCTGTGTAAAGTCTGCTTCGTCGCCAAGTTGTTGGTAGATTGTGTAAGTACCTCCTGTTAGCTTCAATAGGATGACTAATGCGGGCTCCTTGCTTTTGAACAGTTTGCAGACACGCTCTGCCTTCTCAAACCACTCAACAATAGACAGACCAATGGGGGAGCCATCAAATTCTGGTATTAATTTCAAATCAAACCGGTCCATAATTGTCAAAGTACCGCCGAAATAGCTTGTGGGTAATTCAGTTCACCCGTTGTTTGCGATGACTGAAATGGATTAAAGTGCTTGCTTTCATCCAGTCCTCCGATCTACCAATTGAGCTGTTGCTAGTGACCTCTTATTCTCTCAGTCTCGTTAGTACGTACGCTGTCACGCCAACAATGTGTTCTCCCGTCTTTCTCCCAGACTCGCTATTTATGCTCACATCGGGGGCAACTAAAATTTGCACACGAGACTTAATTCTCATTTGCAGGAGAATTCTGGTTTTATAAATTCAAACTGGTTTGAATTCTTAGTCTTTTTTATTTTTATTTTTTTTCCTTTATACGTTTACCCGCGATATGGGAATTTCGGAATAATCCATTTCTCTTTTAATGCCGGTCACGATCTTTCAACAGGACCTGACACACCAAGCAAATTCGCTTTGCAGGAGGTAAGTCTTCTTGTTCCTCACAATATATATATATATATATATATATAGAAGCATTTCACCCCAAGTAAGGCAGGAGTGCTACTAGCATGCAAGGGGTTACAGAGAGTGGGAGCAAGAGTAAAAAGGCGTGATAGAGGAAAGGATGAAAAGAAGGACAGGAAATAAATCAAGGCATCTGGAGATGTCAGTTGACATTGCATTTGAATATTTGGAGATTATAGCTATCTGGGAAGCAAGTAAGAGGAAGGGAGTTCCACAGGTTGGAAGTGTGAGACATGAAGCTATTGGAGTAGAAGAGACAGCTACATTTAACCGTTTTGAAAGTGACAGTGTGGGACTGAGAATGCCAACCTCGTAGCATGTTTAAATTCATGCAGTTTGGGAACCAGTGAAAGTAGCTCATCAGAGCAGTTATCATGAAAGTATTTGTAGAAAAGACAGAGGAAAGTGATGACACGTCTATGAGAGAATGACTGTAAACGAGATGCCAGATCAGAACAAATCACATTGTGTATGTCTCTGGATTTTGTTGAGGACCTTAAGACAAACAGCCGGGACTCCAGATCATATATGACAGTATGCCATGCAAGGGTGAATGGTTGATTTATAGATCTGAAGGATGGACTTGGGCAAGAAAAACTTTTGGGTGCAGCACAAAGAACCAACTTTCCTTGCGGTGGATGAAGCAATTGATTCAATGTATTTGTTCCATCTCAGGTCAGCAGACAGTGTGAGACCAAGCAGTTGCAGAGAGGTGCTCTCATTGAGTTGAGCATGAGACATTCTAATGGGAGGCAGGGAGGGTTCTCTGTGCTGGGTAAAAGAGAGCAATTTTGTTTTTGAGGCATTAAAGTTATCCTTGTTCATCTGACTTAAAACCCACTATTAAAAATGTCCTCTTAGACTTACTCAAGAAAACAACTCTATTTGATATAGGTTATTGGTGACATTTTAGAGGAATTAAAGACAAATGTTCAAAATTCACCTTCACTTATTTAAAAGGAAGTTGCATTTTTATGAAGGATGTACATGTTGCATAATGGTTATTAGCATCAAAAGTGTAATTGTTTTTATTGATTGATTTGTACTCACCAGGCTTGATGTTGCTTAACTTTATTGACCATACAAAAACTGGTTTTTCAGTGTGATGTAACCATGAATTTACAAATCATAGGAGGTATCACTGTACTACTCTCTGATGATTATAGACAAATATTACCAATCATTGCAAGAGGTACTCTGCCTGATGAAATCAATACTTTCCTGAAAAATTCCTACATCTGGAGACTCAGCCCGAAAACAAACATGACAGTTAGAATCACAGGTGACCTTGAAGCAGGAAGATTTGCTACTTTGCTGTTGCAGCTTGGCAATGGAACCATAAAAATGGACCCAAATGGTTGTGGAGTTTCAGTCTCAAGTCTCCAAGACTTGATTAACCACTTTTATTCAAACATTAAATGCCATTTCATGGATTCAAACTGGCTTTGTGAGAGGGTTATATTAGTTTCCAAGAATCAAACTGGAAACTTCTCAAAAAAATTCCAAAAGAAAGCATGAAGTACTTTTCCATTAACACTATGGTTGAACAAGAAAAGGCAGTGAATTATCCAATAGAGTTCCTGAACTCATTGAACCTTCCTGGAATGTCATCACACAAGCTGGAACTAATAGAAAATGTGCCAGTTATTCTATTGAGAAATCTGGATCCTTCAAAGCTTTGTAATGGAACAAGGTTAATTGTCAAGAAGATGCTTCTTCATTTCTTGAAAGCAAAGATCCTAACTGGTCCAGGAAAGGAGGAAAGAGTTTTAATTCCAAGAATCCTCTTAATTCTTCCAGATTTTCCTTTTGAGTTCAAAAGACTTCAATTTCCAGTGAGAGTGAGCTATGCAATGTCAATCAATAAGTCCCAAGGACAGTCATTGAAAGTAACTGGACTTCATCTGATGGAACCCTGCTTTTCTTATGACCAGCTCTATGTTGGTTGTTCAAGAGGTGGGAATGGAAACAAGCTATTTGTACTGACCCCCAAATAGGGGGAGGACCAAAAATGTTGTTTATCATGCAGTTTTACAATTCATAAATTACTCTTCTATTAACTTGAAGTGAATTTGGCTCCCTTTCAAGGTGCATTAGTGCACCCTGGTGCACTAGTTGAGATATGCTGGTCTAAAGCATAGGGTCACAGTTCTAACAGGAAGTGCTCCTCAACAGCCAATCAGTAGTACTTTTCTTTCTTCAGAAAAATAGGCTATTGGACTTGGACTCTGTTGTCAATAACAGGTGCAAACTTTTATTCCTATTTTATAGAATAAATATTTCATAAAATTTCAACCTTTCATGTATTTGTTTTCATTCTGTCTTGTTTTGTTGGAAACATTTTTGGTTGTATAGATACTTCCGTGATATATATATACATACATAGCACTTCATATTCATCCTTGGCTTTTAGTCCCATTCAGCATTCATTTTACACAAAATCAGATTGTATAATGGCTACTTTTATTTCTATTCTTTTTTAATTGCATTAATTTACTTCTGAACTGCTTGACCTGGAGTTTGAACTACTGTGTTTCAGAAAAGAACACCAATTTTCTATTTACTAACACAACTTTGTCTTCATCTACAACAGTTGGCACTCCTGTCTGTTCAGTTTCATTTGCGTACATTGATGTAATTTAAGCAATTAACGATTTTTTTAATCTGAAATTATTTCTTATTACTATAAACATTATTTTTAGTGGGTATCTGTGTTTGAATAGTCATCCCTGTTTTTGCTTTTGCCAAGAGATTTTAATCTCACTGCTAAAAAAAAATATACAGATATTTACTCAAACATGTGTACCCAATAAATTACATTTATAGTAATAAGAAATATATTGATTTACAAGTGTACTTTTCAACACCTTTGCTGATGATGTCCAGTCATTTATGGATACAATTTAGAAAAAAAAATGAATGCATTTCCAAATGGCAATTTTGGTTATCACTTATCTGTTGAATGCAGCAACCAATTTCACAGTTAAGTGACTTTGCCAATTGCAGTCAAATGGTTTTCATGATTTTATGAAATTCCTCTTCATTCAGTTTCAATAGTCATTCACTTTCAGGTTTGTCCAATATCTTGAATTCACAGAACTGAAATAGGAAATGCACAATTCCGTCTTGGAATGTCTGCTTTATTTGGTTCAATGATTTAGATGAACTGAAGTTCACTTTTAAATTATTCAACATTCTCGAATGCTTTTGAGAAATCAATTTTTACTGCCATTGTAAAGGTTAGTGTGTATTCTATATCTGGAACTTTCTTGCCAACCTTATATATATATATATATATATATATATATATATAGTCTGTGTTTGTGGAGGTGTAGTTATTAACAAATAACTGTCTGCATGTTTAAATACAGGGAAAATAATCTGTCTTTTTGATCTAAGTGTAATATAATTATTTACATTTCTAAACAATCAATAAGCATTTTGTTATGTTGTTCAATTATTGCCCAAAATGTGGTTTCATTTAATCGTTCATAAAGTAAGTAAATACATAAGGAGAGATTCTTGTTTGTCTGTTTTCGTTTTTTTTGGTTTTGCTTCATCATCCGTTTGGACTGCAAAATAATCTGAAAAGATTGCTTAATTGCTAAACCATTTATTGATTACTTTCATTGGAATTTATATGATGGGAAATAATTGGGACATATTAAATGTTTCCATGAGATGATATATATATATATATATATATATATATATATATATATATATATATATATGTGTGTGTGTGTGTGTAAGCTAATAAAAATATTGATAAATGCATATTTACCTTTCTATGCAAATATCTGCAACATACATTAAATTTATATTAAATATATGCACATATATTTTCATACATTATTTGCATGTATGAAAATGTAACAATAATACAAACTGTGTTTTGAAAAAAATACAAACAAAACAAGTAAAAACAAAAATGTTTGACCCATATATTACTGGCAGATAACACTTTCAAGGCAAACAAATCTTGTAATTAAAGTGCTCAATATTAAGAGATCACTATCTCTTAATATTGAGCACTTTAATAGTAACAAATAAAATATGAGTTTCACAGAAATTGCATCCACTCCTCAGAGGTTGATAGTAAAATTCTACTAAAATTTTATTCCTGACAAGTGGATGCAATTTCAGTGAGTAGGGACAGATAAGTGAACATTGAATTTTATTTATTACTATATGAAAATGTATAGTGATTTGTGTTTGCAAATGTGGGTATATATTGATATATAGAGAAATAAACTATATGTTGAATATCTTAAAAAATATGTAATATATATTGAAATGAGTTGACAAGACAGGTTTTCCTTAACAAGGATTTAATTAACAAAACATTCCCTGACTGTGCGATTCGTCAACTGATGAATGCAAGTAAGGGAGGTAATTACAATAACAAAATGCCAAGGGCAGATAAGTATAGTACATTCTTCCCCTTCCTTTTTTTTTTTTTTTTTTTTTTTTTTCACAGTTCATCATACCTCTTTGGCTTACGAATTTCCCGTTGGGATCGTCTGGGTATATCAGGAGTTCTTGACATTACCTGAGGGGGAGTAATATTTAGATCACTTGGAGAAGATACAATTTCTGGGTTAACGATAGTTTGTGAATCGTTACTATCTACTACTTTTTCCTTGGGATTTTCATTAGTGGGTGTAGAATCATTTAGATCTTTCTGGATGTTATCATCTACGACATCCCCACTTTGTAATGAGATCCTTACTGGTGCTAGGTCACTTACAGAGACTGTAGATTCACGACCATTAGTGAATCTTATGTGTGCATATTGGGGGTTTGCTTTGAGTAATTCTACTTCGTCAACCAATGGTTCGTATTTACTGGCTCGGACATGTCGACGCAAAAGAACAGGCCCTGGCGTAGATAGCCAAGTAGGTAAGGAATGACTGCTGGGAGTTCGCCGTTGATAGGAAAAGAGTCTTTCATGTGGTGTGGCATTAGTAGCGGTACAAAGAAGAGATCTTATGGAGTGTAGTACTTCAGGCAAAACTGTTTCCCACTGCGATTCCCTGAGATTTCTTGAGGCTAGGGCTAATAATGTGTGTTTCCATATAATTCCGTTATACCGTTCACACTGACCGTTTCCTTGGGGGTGATAAGGTGTTGTCCGGCTAGTAGCAATCCCGAGATTGGTGAGATATTCACGCACTTCCTTTGATAAGAAGGATGTACCCCTATCCGAATGGATATAGGACGGCATGCCAAATACTATGAATATTTGATTTAGACTTTGTATTACAGAGTCTGTATGTGTGCTTGTGCATGCGAAAGCAAAAGGGAAATGTGAGTACTCATCTATAACCGTTAGTAGGTAACGGTTTTTCGAAGTTGAAGGAAGGGGCCCCTTAAAGTCAATGCTGAGTCGTTCCATTGGTTGTGTTGCTTTGACTAGGTGTCCTGCTTCTGGTGTATAGAAGCGTGGTTTCCATCTAGCACACACTGCACATGCTGCACACACTCTCTTAACCTCTTCAATAGAGTACGGAAGATTCCTTACTTTAACAAAATGAGCCAACCTGGTTATACCCGGATGACAAAGATGTTCATGTATTTCATGCAATCTTCCCATGTTGTTGAGTGCATTGCACTGGGCACGCGAGAGCGTATCAGCTGGAATATTGTTTTTCCCTGGTCGGTACATGATGTCATACTCGTAACACCCTAATTCCATTCTCCATCTTTCGATCTTGCTGTTCTTGATCTTTCCATGCCTTCTTGCATCAAACATGAAATTCACAGTTTGTTGATCTGTGACTATCACAAAACGTCGTGCTGATAGGTAATGTGACCACTTTTTAACTGACTCTACTATTGCACAAGCCTCCTTTTCTACGGAAGAATGTTTTTGTTCTGTAGTCGTAAGTGTGTGTGAAAAGAATGCCACTGGACGGTTTGCTTGATTGAGAGTAGCTGCAATAGCCGTATCAGAGGCATCGGTTTCTACTACGAGAGGTATCTTTTCGTTGACTGAGTGCAATAAGGTCTTTTCAATTTCCTCCTTGAAGATTTTGAATGTTTTTATCGATTCTGGATCAAGGGGGAATGAATTAGCTGTTATCAAGGGTCTAATTTTGTCAGAGAACTTGGGTATCCACTGGGAGTAGTAAGAGAATAATCAAAGCACTCGACGCAGAGAGGTTTTGTTCTGAGGAATAGGTAGCTCTCTTAATGGCCGTAGACGTTCTGCATCAGGTCTAAGTAAGCCCTGTGATATATTATAGCCAAGAAAATCAATGGATGTTTTAGAGAACACAGACTTCTCTTCATTGAGAGTGAGGTTATACTGTGTAGTAATCTTTTTAAATTTTAAATTTAAGTTCTCATCATGGTCTTGCTGATTTTTCCCGACTACAACAATGTTGTCTACATAGGCATACACTCCCGTTAGATTATTTTCCTTAATAATCTTGTCTATTATCCTTTGGAAACATGCAACACCATTAGTCACTCCGAAAGGAATTCTACAAAATTGGTAAAGTTTACCGTTAGCTTCAAATGCTGTATAGGGCTTATCCTCTTCTTTTATTGGTATCTGATATGCACTCTTCAGATCCAATGAGCTATAAATTTAAAATTTTGATATTTCCTGAGCTAAGTCATCCATTCTTGGTAATGGATAAGCATCTAATCTAGTAAATCTGTTAATTGTTCTACTATAATCGACTACTAGTCTCTTTCTTTGACGTTCATTTGTTACTATTAAGACCTGAGCCCTCCAAGGGGAAGTACTTTCCTCAATTACACCCTCTTTGACCATTTTCTCAATCTCAGTCTGTATGAAAAGTCTGTTACCCTCTCCACATATTTTAGATTTAGTTGTAATAGGTTTACAGTCTGGATCAATGTTGGAAAATAAAGATGGTGTGTCCACTAATGCAGAGGGCACACTACAGGAGATAGGATGAGAGATTACCAGATCTTTCTTAGGGCCACCGAATGCAAAAGATATGATGGAATGTTGTGACATGAAATCTTGGCCAAGAATAATATCAGAGCAGAGGTTGGGTCGAACTGAAAGTTTTACATCTGGATACCTCTCACCTAGAAGGTTCAAGTCCACTGAACACTGTCCTTTGATAGAGGCTTTAAGTGATGATGACGCCATGGATACGTTACCAGCCGCAGGTTTTATGCGTAGTCTGTGTTTCCTCACATAACCGAGAGAGATAAAGGATCCTGAGCTCCCTGTATCCATTAGCGCTGTATCGGCGCCATTTTTCCCGATTAACACATATAATGCAGCCTGTTTTAGGGATCCTAAGGAAGCAAATGTAGTATTTGATATCAACATTGTCGCGAGTCTGTGAGAGCATGTTGCAGCAGATGTCATTTTTGGGTTCGAACGACACATTTTTGAGAAATGGCCTTCTTTTTTACATTTGAAACAAGTAGCATTTCTTGCTGCACACATGCTTCTATGACGAGGTGCTCCACAGAAGAAACACGTATACTTGGTGTTAGCCGAAGCTGCACAACAAGCTTTAATGGGATCCGTTGACTGGACACTGGTACTGGTATTTTCCTGAGAAACTGTACCTACAATTGGTGTTTGAGTGTATGTGTATGCTTCTGAATTTTTCTGAGCTGCATGGAGCGCTCTAGCTTGGTCAATGGCTATATTTAAATGCAGTGTTTTGTTTTTGAGTAGCCGTTGTCGAATAATGTTCGAACATAAACCTGTGATAAATGCATCTCTAACACAGTCGTCGCGGTTTTGAACCGCATCAACAGACTTAAAGTTACATTCTTTCGCTAGTCTTTGTACGTATTCGTCAATATTTTCCTCCTCTTTTTGGCTGCAAGTAGCAAGTAAATGCCGGGCGAAAACTTTGTTCGGGGGTTTTATGTACAGTTCTTTCAGACGGTTAACAGCAGTATCGAAAGTATTACACCCAGCAATATATTCATATACATCAGAAGAAATACAATTTATCAGAGTATCAAGTTTATCTAAGTCAGTATGGATGTTGGGGTCAATAATTTTGCGTAGAAACGACGAGAAGCTTCGAAACCAGTGATTAAAATTCTTACTTGACAATGGTGTATTAGGAGGGGGTGTCCAAACGTTCCGGCTTCAAGTATTTCTCCATACTGTTGAATTTGTTTTGTTAATTAAATTGAAATGAGTTGACAAGACAGGTTTTCCTTAACAAGGATTTAATTAACAAAACATTCCCTGACTGTGCGATTCGTCAACTGATGAATGCAAGTAAGGGAGGTAATTACAATAACAAAATGCCAAGGGCAGATAAGTATAGTACATATATAATCATTGTTTACTCATTTCCAAGCACAAACATCTACAAGTGTGGCTAGTCAATTGCTGTTGTAGACACCTGTTCAGACACATATGTATTTGTTCAACACCTACAGAGCCCACTTGTGGTTTATATTGTACCTATGCTGAGTAGACCTTAGTTACAGTTTTTGGGAGAGTGCACATTGTCTGGCTTGAACAATGCCAGTATGCTCAAAAGCCTCCAAACAGTTTCATCACCTCCATTTCACTTGCAAGGCTTAGGTCAAGTTGTGGTATGATTTTTCAGGCACTTTTCAAAGGTCCTGCATACTGAGATCACCTTTCTGACAAATCAATGGAGAGATTTGAACCCAGGTCTCATGGTTAGAAAGCAAATATTCTAATCACTTGGCCACATGCCTGCACTGAACAAAATTTATCATGAGTATAGTAGCAATGTCTTAAAATGCATTTGAGTTGACTAACATGTAACACTATTTTGCAATTTACCATCTCTGGTTATCCCTCTTGCACTGGGAATGCTTGTTTATAAAACATTGTAACCACAATGGTTAATTTTAAAATAATTATAGCATGTATGCGAAATCACTATCACAACAACTACAGTTACATTAAGTTTGTCTTTGCTAGTGACCCCTGAGAATGATCTCAGAGGAGATCGGAAGTACTTGGATTAACAAAAAATACAGCGACTTCCTTGAAGAATTTCAACTTAACATCAAGAAAATAATTAGAAAACTAGAAAGGATTATGATAAAAATAAATATATGCTTGAATGAAGATATGCTGCCTAAATACATGTGTCTATATATATATATATATATATAATAGGTGCATGGCTGAGTGGTTAGATCGTTCGCTTTCTGACCACAAGACCTGGGTTCGAATCTCACCATGGTTGATTTGTCATGAAGGAGACTTCTTGATGTTATCAGTCTGCAGGGGGGATGATCCCAGCATTTGGCACCTTTGGAAAGTGCCTGAAAACCATACCATGGGTTGACCCAAAGCCTTGTGAGTGAAATTGGGTAGACGGAACACTTGGGGCCATCAATAGCTGTGCTAGCACAAAGACACGAGTCATTGTGAGGGTTTGAGTGTGCTGGTGTGCTTCAGATTGTTGATCATTCTAGATAACACGCTCTCTCCCAGAAACTGTAACTAACGTCTGCTCAGCATAGTTGCAGTATAAGCCACAGGTTGGCTCTGTGTGTGTTAAACAAACACAAATGTGCCTGAGTGAGAGTCTGCAATAGGGAATGTCTAGCCACCCTAGTGGACGGGTATCCTTGAATATGAGTGGCCAGCTATTATTTATTATATATATATATATATTTATTTATTGTTACGAGGATGCATTTCTATAAAAAGAAAGTCTCAATAAGGTTAAAATTTATAGTAAGGGATTCTACTGAGTCCTACCTGTTAATACAAAAAAGTTTTCTTTCATGAAGTAGTTGTAAAATAGAGAAATTTGAAATAGAACGTTTGTTAGATTCTAGATCATTCCAGTATATTTGAGAAGAATCTAGATGATTTGAGAAACATCTAGAAATATGCAAATTAGGTGTTAGCCCCTATAAAATAGGTTTTGGTAAAGGTTTGTCAGTTGGTGTAAGAAAGGAATTGCTGCCAGTATCAACTCCGGCTTTTGATTTGAGGATTATTATATCCAGCTGAAAGAATCTCTATAAAAAGTTGCCGACCAACAAAAACCCAAAATGAGAATTTCATGGAACAATTCTGGTAAATAGAATTTTGACTAATTTTCATTGACCAAACTAAAAATGTATCTTTATTTACACACATTTGTGGATTTCCAGTAATAGCAACTAGATTACTTCGCTAGCCCTACCGTAGTAAAGACACTTGACTCTCCTCCCTTCTCCCTTGTAACACTTCGCCAGTAACTCTGTGTTTTCAGTTTTGTATAGCCAATTGTATATCTTGTATATATTTTATTTTGTGTTTTTTCCTAGTAAATTAAATATTTGTTTGTGATTTAGCTCTGTGTTTTGGCAAATCATTCTTTTTTCCTTTTATTACAATTATCAACACGTAACAATATATATATATATATATATATATATATATATATATATATAATTTTCATGAAATAACAATTTTTGTATTGAGTTTTTTTTTTAAATTTACTAATTGACATAACAAGGATTAGAAGAGATAACAAAAAGTCAAACATTGCTAAGAGCTATAAAGGATAGGAAGTTATGGAGAGCCATGATTGCCTGAAGTGACACTGCACATAAAAGAAAAGTATTTTATATGTGGTAGTCTTAAAGGTATTGGTGCCAAAAGTGGAATTGGTAAGCAGAGTTCATTCTGGTGTAGTCTGTTGCATTCACTTTTGTAGTAATGTCCTTGGGAAAGGTATGAATCTATCTCTTCCCCCTACCAGCAATGGGTTAAATAGCAAGGTATACTAGGCTCTCTATTCTTGAGTGGAAAGAAGCCTAATAGAAGGAAAATTCTGAATTCCAAACTCTACTATCTTTCCCAAGAGCAATTACAGTTCATAGATAATGAAAACAAGAAATCTATGGAGAAGCATGATCGCTCACATCCTGAAGGGACATGGCATTGGAAAAAATGAGATGAGAAAAATATTGCATCTATGTATTAAAAGATAGTTATCCAAATGATTGATATCTTCAAATGTATTTCATCATAGAAAAACCTAAAAAAGGCAAACTTCTCACTGATAAAGAGAAGACTGGAGGCAAGAGAGATGTGGTTCTACAGAAGGATGCTGAGAATATCATGAACAGAGCATGTAAGCAATGATGAAGTCTTAAGAAAAATAGAAACAAAAATTATACTTAGAATCAGTAAGAGACAGCTGAAATTTCTTGGACATATAATGAGGAAGGAGGGCTCAGAGAATTAGAAACTCACAGGACATATTGAAGGCAAAATGGAAAGTGGGGAAGTAGAAGGCCTGACAAGCTTGTGTGAATGGATGGCAGAATGGGTGATGAGAGAGATGGCCAAAAAACAAATTTTCGGAAGAGCTACAAAGGATGAGTAATTGTCAATATTCTTGTATTATTTTAAACTATTGTTTACATTTTGATAATAGGCACAAAGTACCATCTGGTCATCATCAGCTGCCCATTAATTGGCCGATATATGATATTTGTTGATTATTGTGATATTTTGTCCCTGTGATATCAGTTATTGTTCATTCTTGCTGAATTAGTGCATCAATACCAGATCCACAGATTGAACTCCTGACCACTAGATGAAAGTAACACATGTATAACCACATCCTGTATCCACTATACCACTGTCTTGAAGTGATATTTTTGGAGCCTTTTATATTCAATGTCAGAAGCTATTTTTTTGACATTTTAGTTATGATAATGGGTTTTTACTGCTTTTCATAATTTATTTTGTTACTGAAATACGTAATTGTCAATGTTTTTGTATTATTTCAAACTATTGTTCACATCTTGGTTAGCATAATACGTTAGGAAATGTTGCATCTATAATAACATCTATATCAGCCAAAATGCGGACACCTGATGATGACCAGAGGGTAATTGGTCGAAATGTTGTCTCTATAATAACATCGATATCAACCAATAATACAAGAATAGGAAATTTTGGAGAGCAATGATTGCCCATATCCTGAATGGACATGTCACATAGAAGAAGCTCTAATATACGAATTAAGCACTTATTGATAGAGAAAAAAATCTAAAAAAAAAAAAGAAGAAAAATGAAAATTAAACTCTTCAAAGCATGACCTTTGAATACACAATCAGGAGTCATGCGAATAAAATGTACACTTACACACAAATCAATAGATGTTGAATTGTTTGTTTCACATCAATTTTGTTATCATTGTAATTACTATCTTCTTTTAAGCTCTCTTTTTAATCATTATCAGCTTTATCTAACTTCAAGCCTGAGGTTAACCTTCTGTGTTG
>OZ038482.1:106506664-106619164 GCA_964036315.1 Acanthosepion esculentum | reverse complement strand
ACCAGAAGATATTAAGTCAAACTTGTATCCCCTCTAGGTTGAAAGTATCAAAGATGGCTGCTCAAACAGAATTCTAGCTCTTCAATTTATTTAGACTATACTAACCCATTATATTCAAGGGTGTGTTTGTGTTTCTATAAATATGAATTTTAAAATCAGATGTTTTTAATTCTTATCTTGGGAAAAGGAATAAGTTTATAAAGAAAGTGGGATATATCATAAAATACAAAGAAAGTACAACACTATATTATACCAGTTCATCCTTAATTTTTGAGGATGTGTAAGGAATAGATTTGGTGTTGTGGTTACTTCTCTTATTTTATTGCTGTTATTAGGGCTTAACTATTTGCTTGGTAATAAAATAAGCACAACCCATCTCTCTCGCTTGCAATTATCCATTACAATAAATATAATGTTTTTCAGTGCTAAAGCTGACTTAGTATAATAAAGCTTTATAAGCTTTTACTTGGTGTTGATTATATTATAGGTTGTTTTCATGACAACTTTCCTTTCTTTTTTATCTCTTGTGTTTAATTTTTTCGCTTTTTTTCTTTTACTTGGTGTTGATTATATTATAGGTTGTTTTCATGACAACTTTCCTTTCTTTTTTATCTCTTGTGTTTAATTTTTTCGCTTTTTTTTTAAATTTTATTTTAGACTGAATCATTTTTGCTAAGCATAACTTTTGCAACATTTATATGTAATTACTTCAAGAATACCCAAATTATTGTAATCAGTTATATTTTGTCTTCATAATCAAGATGTTTCTGCATCTCCAGCAATATCAGCATTGATAATACAGTGCTTGAAGTCACAAGTCACTTCACATATCTGGGCTATATCATCACCAACAACCTTTGGTTGACATGTAAATTGTCAAATGCATCACTAAAGCAATAGCAATGATGGCCAAATTAAGCAAGATAGTATGAGACAACAGTCAGCTGACTTTGAGCACCAAACTAAAGGTTTTCCAGGTATGTATTCTTAGTAATCTTCTTTATGACAGTGAAACCTGCACAACATACGCCAGGCAGTAAAACCAATTGCAAAGCTTCCATTTCTGCTGTTTAATGTATTCTTGGCATCACCTGGAGAGACAAAGTTGTCAACACTGCTGGGCTGGAGCAAACGGACTCCTGCAACATGCTGGGTCCTGTACATCAAATGAATGACAACCGTATACCAAAATAAATCATATATGGCGAGCTGGTCACAGACAGGGCATCATCTGGGAGGCAGCCCTGCTTTACTTTTCAAGGATTTCTGCAAGGACCTGAAACTCACAGACATTGACTCCAGCAGCTAGGAAGATCTTTGTAGACGATCGCAGTGGTTGACACCATGCTGTTTAACGAGTCTTGAAGGTCAAGAAAAACTAAAACCAAGTGTTGGCGTTCAGAAGACAACACAGGATGCAGAAAGCAACCTCAGATCTTCATTCCCCATTCTAGCTTTGTCTTTCACATATGCAAAAGAGAATAATGTCATGCAGAGATTGGACTTTTAAGCCATTTCAGACACTGCTCGCAAAAGGACTGAGTTTTGATCAAACAGAGTTCTACAATAATCCCGCGAGATATATGGATTCCGGCTCTGTCTTCGTTTCTTGCCTTATATTGATATTTAGCTATTTTGACTTAGCAGACATGTGCCAAGGTAGATAACTTGTAAGATATTTTTTCTTGGTTATCTCCCTTGAGTTATCATGCAAGTATAGTATTTTTGTATTTTAATTGTAATAAGTTATGAATTTAAATTTCGTATAATTTTTTATTCATAAACCTTTTGAATATCACAAATCATCACAAACCTATAAAAGATGAGCTATCCAGTGGAATATTCATATGTTTCCGATAATTCTAAAAAATTTATCGATAAATAACCCTATTTACAAGTAAAATTTTAAAATTATTTTTCATAAACAATAGAAAATAGAATGAATTACTTTATTAATGTTTGATGTGGAATCAGTCAGTACAATCCGTAACATATGATTCATTATTATTAAATTGCTGTAATATTTATGCAGCTATTATTTACTTCATTTTATTGTTAATCTGTAACCCATTTCGGGCATCACATGTACTGCCACAGAAAAACAAAATGTTTAACCAAAATTTCGAATCTTTAACTCAAAATCTTAATTAATGATTAAGAAAATATAATTTAATAATCAAAAAATTCTTTGGTCTTTCTTCAACATTAAGATTTTTTGACGATATTTTGGTCATTTTTTCAACATATATGCTCATGTTTTAACAAATCTTTGGAAACAATACAAAGAAAAAAATTATTTTCTTTGAACTGCAGTCTTAAAGAGATTTAAGCAATTTAAAGATATACTACAAGAAAAGGGATTGATTTAACAGCATTTACTTCTCTGTGTTAAGAAAGTGAAAATTCCTTTTTGCGGTAATGTACATATTTGAACATGTGGGATATGTCACTACCCCCACCTTCATTTTTTACGCACGCGCGACATTTTCACCCCTTCCTCTCACTTTCGGCCGGTTATAGTAGTAAACCGTTGTCTTAGCCGAAGATGAGGAAGAATTCAGTTTTTCGCGCGCTTTTGAGCTGACGTCACGGCAAATTTGGCTTTTCAAAATTAGTCGCCCCGTGGTCGTCTGACCATCGGCTGGGCCGGCTCACCTTGTCTCTCGCAGTGAGTATTTTTTTTTTCTTGCGGTATGTTCACTATGCATTACAACTGACTTTCTGAACCTTTCTTCTCGAAGAACTCGTTCCCGCCATATAGCCATATTGGATTTGAATTTTGGCGCGGATTCTTATCTTGTCAACTACCATATTTCCAGTATCTTACCGAAGGTCTTCACTCAAGACAATTAAATTTCATTCACTACAATATTCCCAGTACCTTACTGAAGACAATCTACTTGGCCTCTTCTTCAACTACATTTTCCAGTACATTTACTGAAGGTCTTCACTGAAGACACACTACTTGTTAAACTCTAAATAAAAATGTATGTTTGTTCTTAACCTTTTGTTGTTTTGCCTGTCTACTTCTTTTCACTTTGTACGTTTGTACGGTGAAAAGAGCACGTCTTATTATATTTCCTTTTTTTTATTACTTTGTCTGGGGATCCGGTAGTAGTGTGTAGCGTCTGGCACAAGGCCTTATTTTCGTAGGCCAGATATGCACCGCTATCGGGTCCGCAACAAACACATTCCAATAAGTTCCCTTATGATGAATAAAAATACAAGAGTTGTTTATAGCAGTTGTTATGGTTACTACTTCTAAATCTACTAAAAGCAGTGATGACCAAAACTTTCACATGCAAACTGTGAAGGCAAAAGGAAGAAATTTCAACACAGTGATAATTTCATGTATTATTATCAAAAAACTAATGATTAACAAAAGAGAAAATATAACAGTGTTTATACGGCATCTAAAAAGGAAGAAAAGACATTTATACAAAAATGTATAATTGTTAAGTTAACTGCTATTCAACATGCAGCCACATCAACCTTTTCAACACAACCAGCATTTACATTGGTGACCGCCGACGTTCTTAAAAAGGGGTCTACTCGCAATACATTGGTAACCCCGAAAAAAAATTGGCAAACCCGTCGTTCAAGGAATATAAAAACACAAAAAAAGAAGTGAAGTAAACCCTATTTTGTGCCAGCGACAGCAAAGGATTGACGTACAAAGTTTTAACTTGGCGCGAAAAATCTTTTGTTCACCACGTGCGTTGAAAACATCTATCCGACATGGCCGAACAGAACGCCAGCGAGGCAACTATAATGTTAAACTTGCCAGTTTCTGACACGACCAACGTGCATGTTTGGTTTCCTCAGCTGGAGGCTATTTTTCAAGCAAAAAAAATAGTCACAGATGGCACATTATACCTATGTCATGGAGAAACTGCCACCTGAAATCGCGTCCGATGTCTTGGATTTGTTGGACAGCGTCCCGACACATAACCCTTTCGACACACTGAAAGTGGCAATAATCTACAGGACAGGAAAGTCTTGGGAACGCAGATTGAATGATTTATTCAACACGTTACAATTGGGAGATAGTAAGTTGTCACAACTTCTGCAGAAAATAAGAAATTTGCTAGGCAAAAACGCAATGTCAGATTCACTATTTCACAAGCTGTGGATGGATAAGTTGCCAACCCACACGACCCAAATCCTAGCAACACTACCCGAAGACTTAGACCTAGAAAAGACTGCAGAAATAGCAGACAAAATAAGTGATGCTTCAACTATCAGCAACGTCAACGTTCCAGTGCCACACCACACGCTAAATGAGGACATAGTCAACAAGCTTCAGCAACAAATTAACAAGCTATCTGCACAGATAGATCGTTTGTACAGAGAGCGATCGTCGTCAGCTCACAACTTATACAAGTCCCAATGACGTTCCCAATCTAACTCTCGGGGAAGAAACGATACGTATTGCTGGTATCATCGCAAATTTGGTCAAGCAGCTAGAAAATGTACCAAACCATGCAGTTTCAAACAGCAATTGGATTCTACATCGAACCAGAAGGCGGGAAACGCCAGTCCCAACAGCGAATGAAGACGGCGTCTGCTGTTGGGGTAAACGTCAACCGTCTATTTTACATCAGAGACAGAAACTCCGATCAATTGTTTCTCGTGGACACAGGTGCACAGGTTAGAGCGTGATCCCACCTAGTCCCGGTTTTTCCAACACAAGATCTTCAGTCACCTTACGTGATGCTAACGGTTCGCAAATACAGACCTTCGGTCAAGTATCGATGACTTTGGACATAGGACTGAGGAGAACATTCCAATGGTTATTTACAGTAGCAGAAGTCAAGTTCCCCATCCTAGGCGCAGACTTCTTAGCACATTACAAACTTATTGTGGACATATCAAAACGCTCACTTTTAGACCAAACCACGAAACTTACAAATTACGGAATTACCTCCACCCTCACCTCCACTAAATTGTGTGTAGCCTTACCAGTGGACAATCCTCTTAAGAATGTGTTGGATAAGTTTCCTTCGCTTGTCCGCCCTTTCACTTATACTGAAACAGTGAAGCACCACACCGTACATAAAATTCAAACATCTGGCTCACCAGTTTCTTCCAAGCCGCGCAGGTTAAGCCCTGAAAAGTACAAGCTAGCGCGCACGGAATTCCAGCATATGTTAGACCTGGGAATAATTCGCCCGTCATCTAGCCTCTTTTGCGTCTCCGCTCCACGTGGTACCTAGGGCGCAAGAGGGAGCTTGGAGACCCTGCGGAGATTATCGAAGACTAAACACACAAATGGTACCTGATAAATATCCTGTGCCGAACTTAGCAGATTTCACAATTTCTCTGCGAAAGTGTTTAACCAAAATTGACCTGAGAAAAGCGTTCTATCAGATTCCAGTAGCCAATGAAGACGTGCATAAGACAGCAATAACAACGCCCTTTGGCCTTTGAGTTTATGCGAATGCCTTTTGGACTTCGAAACGCTGCTCAGCCTTTTCAACGATTGATCGATGAAGCACTTCACGGTTTAAATCACTCATTCGCTTACATCGACGACCTACTAGTGGCAAGCGCTGATATGGACGACCACGTGCGTCACGTGACACAAGTTTTTGAGCGTCTAGAGCACTTCGGTTTGAAAATAAACCTGGATAAATGTCTATTCGCTGTTTCCAAACTTAACTTTCTCGGATACGTAATTGATGAATCAGGAATCACACCGATTCCAGAAAAAGTGACAGCAGTACAAAACTTTCCGCCACCGACTACACTTCGTCAACACCTCGGTTTAATAAACTATTATCGTCAGTTTATTCCGAATTGTTCACAAATTTTAGCACCCCTAACCAACCTACTTCGAGGTCAAGGAAAAAAAAAACGTCACAATAACACTAACTGATGAAGCTCTCACTGCTTTCATTAATTCACGCAATGCTTTAGCGAACTTCACGAAGCTAACTTACTTACGCGATGACAACACAACAAATCTTTCGTTAACTACTGATGTGTCATCGGAGGCGATTGGAGCTGTTTTACATCAACACTCAGAGAAACAAACCACTCCAATTTCTTTCTTTTTTCGGTTAAGCTTACTTAAACCAAAAAAAAATATAGTACTTTTTCTCGCGAATTGCTTGCTATATATCTTTCTATAAAACATTTTAGACATATTTTGGAAGGTCGAAACTTCACTGTTTTCACCGATCACAAACTCTTAGTTTTCGCCCTCCATACAAAATCAGATACATATAATCCACGCGATTATAGACAGCTGGATTTCATATCGCAATTTACTACCGATATACGGCACATAGCAGGCAACGACAACATTGTCGCCGATACGCTATCGTGAGCTTCCTTACACAGTACCACTGAAGAAAAGCTGGATATGGAAATTTTAGCAGACGAACAAGTAAGGGACGTCAGTCTATTTAACTCATTGCAAGATTCGTCATTGAAAATTGAACAAAAACCCTTGCCTTCTAGTGCAAAGTTGATCGCCTGTGACACAAGTACTTCC
The DNA here is from genome assembly GCA_964036315.1 of Acanthosepion esculentum. Lineage (NCBI taxonomy): Eukaryota > Metazoa > Mollusca > Cephalopoda > Sepiida > Sepiidae > Acanthosepion > Acanthosepion esculentum. Next base: position 106,612,665 of record OZ038482.1, on the reverse strand, counting down.
AATCCCAGACCTTTGGTACCCGTCAGCATTCGAAGGAAGATTTTTTATCATTTTCACACCCCGGTCGCAAAGCTACAACAAAAACGATTTCCGAACGCTTTGTCTGGCCTAACATGAACAGCGACATTAAAAGCTGGACTCATTGTTGTATTACTTGCCAACGTACTAAAATCCATCGTCATACCAAGTCACCGCCTGTTAATTTCACCACGCCAGACGGCCGTTTCCGTTATCTACACGTCAACTTGGTGGGTCCATTACCGGAAGCCCACGGACATCAGTACATTCTCACAATAATCGACAGATTTTCTAGATGGGCAGTTGCAATTCCTCTCCAATCTACGACCGCTGAATCAGTTGCCAAGGCTATACTGAAAAACTGGATCTCGTTTTTTGGATGCCCATCAGTGATAACAACGGATCGCGGCCCACAATTCCAGTCAACACTTTTTAAGGAATTCATAAATCTTCTTGGAGCGAGACATATATCTACCACAGCATATCACCCTTGTGCTAATGGCCTTGTTGAACGTTTTCACCGCCAGCTAAAGGCCGCATTAACTAGCTCCAATGCTAATAACCAATTATCCTGGATGGACAATTTACCCCTGGTAATGCTTTCACTCTGGTCACAAGTTAAGGAGGACCTTCAATGTTCACCAGCTGACCTTGTTTTTGGACAACCATTGGTTTTGCCAGGACAATTTCTGTCTGATAGCTCAGCCTCAGACCCTTCTTCATCTTTTATTCAATATCTACAGAGTAGGATGTCTACTTTAGCCTTTACACCTACTCGGTTTCAAACTAAGGATATCTTCGTTCCTACCTTTTTGAACAAGTGCAACTTTGTCTTTATTCGACAAGATGCAGTTAGAAAGCCACTCACCCCGAGTTACCCAGGTCCGTTTCGCGTCCTTGCTCGGCATAATAAATTCTATACCGTTCAACTTCCTAGTGGATGATCCAACATTTCGATTGATCGCCTTAAGCCAGCTTACATAGAATGGAGTACTGAACCCAACCAAACATCGCAATCACCGACATCACCGAGCAATATACAACAGCAACCTGAAACACCTGCACACCAATATACAAAGAAAGGAAGAGAGGTCCATTGGCCTCGCAAGTTTAAAAGTTACATCACATATTGAAAAAAACTGTTTTCATCACCTTTTTCCAATCTGGGGGGAGTGATGTAGCGATTACTATTATGTTTGACACGCCTACATTTTTCTCAACTGTGATTGGTCAAATAATAAATACTAACTATCACAAGACAATTTACTGACCGCATTCACCACACTGAATTTTTCCTACTGTTAATTCACAAACATGCTTTTGTTACCAAATCACTGATTGGGTAATTTTTCATCCAATCAGATATTTTTGTTCGCTCTCGAAATTTCTCCCGTCATTGTCCTGGGAGCCTACCCATGGTTATATAAACCGGAATCCGTTCCAAAAATGGACAATAGAAGCAGAACTCAGCAACTCACACGCGTCTACACAGACTATTCATTCTACTCACCACACGCACGCACACAGAACTTAAATATCATTCACCATCAGTTCTATGTAACAAGCCAAGTTGCAACAACTCTGTTAGTTATATCTAATCCACAACTGATTCTTCTGAAAACATCATTCTATCTAATACAGAACTTTGAACATTCTTTCAGAAAACTTGTTTATTTACAATTAATCTTTCAGCTAACAGTTAAAGGGAAACTACTTCTCCTATCTTATTGTTTCACACATTACAGAAAATGTTTTGTATTTGTTGATTTTAATATATATTTTATTGTTGAAACAAAAATCAGTTTTCCATTGATACAAAAATGTATAATTGTTAAATGCTATTCAACACGCAGTCACATCAACCTTTTCAACACAACCAGCATTTACAGGCATCTTCCATGAATGATTAATCACCTGATATCCCACGATCTGCTCTCAGACAAGCAGTATGGTTTCCGCTTTGCCCGATCTACTGCTGATGTGCTTACGGCCATCCCTGAATTTGTCTACCAAGCTATCCATAATAACGGTGAAGCTTGTGCCGTGGCCCTTGACATCTCCAAAGCATTCGATAGAGTTTGGCATGCCGGCCTTTTTTGCAAGCTCCAGGGTTATGGTATCACAGGTCGATTGTTTGACCTAATACAATCGTTTCTGTCAAACCGGGATTTGAAGGTTGTTCTCAGTGGATTCATCTCCAGCTCCTATCCCACTAACGCAGGTGTTCCTCAAGGCTCCATCCTTGGCCCCTACTCTGTTCCTCATATTTATAAACGACCTTCCTGACGCCATAGACTCCCAAGTCGGCATCTACGCTGACGACACCACTATTTACTCCTGCCTCAAACACAAATCTAGTGAGGCGGACAAAATTAACCTGGCAGCTCAAATTGAAAAGGACCTCCAATCGGTTGTGAACTGGGGAGAGAAATGGATGGTTAACTTTAATGCCTCTAAAACAAAACTGCTCTCCATTAACCACCACAAGGATCCATCCCTGCATCCCATTAGAATGTCTGAAGACCAACTTCTCGAGAGCTCCTCTCTGCGGCTGCTCGGTCTCACTCTGTCTGCTGATCTGAGATGGAACAAATACATCGAGTCAGTTGCATCAGCCACCACAAGGAAAGTTGGTTCTCTGTGCCGAGCCAGGAAATTTTTCTCCCCGGAATCGATCCTCCAAGTCTATAAATCGACCATTCGCCCTTGCATGGAGTATTGCTGCCATATATGGTCTGGGGCCCCTGCTGTTTGCCTCAGGGTTCTTGATAAGATCCAGAGACGGATAGGCAATGTGATTGTCCCTGATCTGTCATCTCGTCTGCAGTCGCTCTCTCACAGACGCGATGTTGCATCGCTCTGCCTTTTTTACAAGTACTTTCATGGTAATTGCTCCGAGGAGTTGCTTTCGCTTGTCCCTAGGCCTCGTGAATTTAAACGTCCTACGAGGCTGGCATCCCGTTCCCACCCCTTCACCGTTGAAACTGTTAGATGTAGACGTCTCTTCTACTCCAATAGCTTCATGTCTCGCACATCTCGCCTATGGAACTCCCTTCCCTATTACTGTTTCCCTGACAAATACAATCTCCAACGGTTTAAGTGTAGCGTCAATCGACATCTCCAGTTGCCTTGATCTATCCACTTCCCTTCTCCACATCCTTTCATCTTTCATTCCTATCTGCTCTCGCTCCAAATCTTCTGTAACCCCCTTGCCTTGATCGACCCACTGTCTTTCTCTTTCTCCACATCCTCTCCTTTACCACTTCTATCTGCTCTTCCTCCAACCCTTCTGTAACCTCATGCGTGATAGTGGCCTCCAGCCTTGCTTGGGGAGATACGCTTAAAAAAAAACAAAAAAACTCTTCAAGTTTTGTTCAATTAGATCAGTGTCCTTCTGATCATCACCATCACCAGCAAATGATTTCATATCAGTTCCCAGTGAAAATTTACTTTCCATCTCATTGTGAACTGGTTGCCAAAATAGCTTGTAATTTGAGTTCACTTCTTCTTCCGTTCTCTACCCATTTGTTAACAGCAGAAAAACCCACGATGGTTGTATGATTCGCACAATGCCACCTTCCCCTATTCGTAATGCTATTTTGCTTATCTCCCCTTTGACCATCGGAAATTTCTATGATACCAGCAAAATCTTGTATTTGCAAGAATATAATGTTTTTAAAGATTCGCCTTATGAGCAATCATTTTTTTATTTATTTGTTTTTTCCTTCATTTTGCCAACAACATATTCCACAATGCTTCACCAGAAATGTACTAAAGTTGTTACATAAGAATAAATATGGTAGGATAGGATTAGAAGTAATTTTCAATCCTTTATGTTAAACACAGTTAAAGATTTTTTTAAAATCTATCTTAACAAATTGTTTAGCTGGATTGTCAGGTAACCTCTGAACAGATATTTGGACAATTCAAGTATGCATAATCATAGAGAAAATCAACAGTGAAGTCGCGCTGATCAATTTTTAGAACAGTCCAAACTCCAAAGCCTTCAATTGGGTTGATCATCATTTCTGGGATGTTATGCAGCTGGATTTAAGCCGTACTTTAGCATTTTGACCTCATGTATGTGTTCTATGGAGCTATAATAGAAGTGAAGAAGATATGGTCAAAGCCTTTGATGAAGGTTGTCCAGATCTATTCATCCATGCTGTACGTCCTTGAGCTGGAAACTTCTGAATCCTGTCCTATGCAGAATTTGTTGCCTGGTAAGACAGACTGAGAAGGTCAACAAGGAAATCTGGGTTGTATGAGATGATAACAGGGGCCAAAACTTGTGGTTGGGTTTCTGAAGAACTTGCTTTCCTCTTAGCCTTTTTAATCAGATGAGCATTGCAAGATACACGATGCATAGTTTGGTTCTGACCTCCACCTGAAGACAAATTAGTCAGAGATATTGAGGAGGTTGAATTTGTTAAGTGTCTTTTGTGATGAAAAAATACATTGATTTGGAAGTTCTTGCAAAAATCAGATAATAGTTAGATTTTAATGAAACTTTCAGAACTTATTCAGAAATGATTGAAATTAATTTAAAACTTTTCTTTTTTGAAAAAAAATTTTTGTAAAAATATTTGTTATCCCTCACTTATTTAATTTTATGAAATTTTGAGAAATACTTTTTTGCATCACTTGCAAATAATGAATTTTTACATGAATTGTTTTCATTTTATTTTGTGTTTTTAATTTTAATTAGAATAATTTGTTTTAAAATTCTGTATTAATTTGTATTGGTCAAGTTACCGTTATTATATTAAAACTGATTTACTAATCATAAATGAAAAAGCTCACTACAATTCAATGACTCCTAGTATTTAAAAAAAAATTTCTATTTTTTCTGTATGCATAAAAACGTATCGATGACATTATCGACATGTTTATAATTTAAAATTATGGAAAGAGAGAAGATAAAACTTCCAAGTTGCTACATTTTGTTCTCCCTCAAATTAAAAGAATGTAATAGCAAATGAAGCTTTTCTCTTTCTTACAATTTAATTATTTTCCTCCAGTTGAACTTGGACTGACATGTCTTGATCCGAGAGTCCATGCAAGCAGGTTGCAATCATTTTATGAACTTGAAGGATGCTAAGCATAGGACTTTGTATAGAGCGATGATCATCTACGGCACGTAGAAGAAAGACATTTATTTTAGTATAAAATTTTAAATTTTAGACAAGTCTGGCTGGCTCAATATTACGTATTAAAAAAACACGAGTTATTTCCCTTCCATTACCATTGTCCTGGAGGTTTACGCTAAGGAAGTTATTTTTTCTTTTCTTCTTTGCTTTTTTTATTTTTCTGATATTTTTTTTTAATTTCACAAAGAAAATAATATCAGCGACTGACAACTCACATAAAATACATTATTCTAAAGTTCTTAATCTTGTTGTTCGGTTTGTTTTTACACGTCTGAACCGATGTCAAGCAGACACAAAAAAGTTGTTTAAAAAAAATGTCTTCGGTTTTCGTACAAATTGGACAGGGAGGAAATCAACTCGGAGAGACATTTTTTAATACAGTCTTAAGACCTGAGGATATTAAACGTAACAGAAGATGGTGTGTAATTTACTATTTTGTTTGACGTGTACTTTATTTTTCATATAAATTTAGTTGTTGCTATGACATCGAACGGCGTATTTTATATGGAAGATCATAAGCACTATAACCATATCAAACCGCTGAGCAATTTTTAAACATGAGAGAAACTAAATAAAAATAAGACTTGATTAGGACTAATTTGGCTGTTTTAATTTGTTTTAAGTCTATATCTTAAAATTATTTTAAATAGGGTTTTAAAAACTCAAACGTAAAAAAGCTCTCTGATTTTCTATTCACAGTCCTGCCTTCCAATTTCTTGATAATAAACTCCGTTCAGTAAATGTGGACAGTGAACGGAAAGTGATAAACCAACTTAAAAAAAATCCACTTTTAAGGTAATTTCTTTTTTTTTTCTTTTTATTTGTGCGTGTGTGATGTGCATACAGTCCATGCACTGGAATTATTATGCAAATCACCTAAACCTCAATAACTCGAAATTGCTTTGAAAAATCTTTGTCAAATTTTAAATGGTTAATTTAGATGTCAAAACAAGGCTTGAGCTAAATTTTTAGGTAGTTTCAACATATTTTATTAAAGTTACTGGATTTATAAAAACTGCAATCTGAAGTTGTTATGCAGGTTAAACTAAATTAGTTTAAGGAAGACCTCAGAAATCTAATAAAACTATTTTTTCATTTTTTTCTATAATATATATTGCAACGTGGGTAGTGGAAATAATTTAACAAATGCAGAAAAACAGAGAATAGCAAAGTTTTTGAGTTAAGGAATATCCACCTAGGAGCTTTGCAGAGATCATTGACCAATAAGGAGGGCTGTTGAAAATATAACTAAGTTGAGAACTTGTCTACTTGAGGTGAATGTAAAGTAAAGCAAGTTATAGTGAAACAACCACTTTTGACCAGTGCTCAGATCTTTTGAAGAGACTGGAATTGAAGGGATCAAGAATGAAAAAAGTGTAGAATACTTTTCAAATTGGAATCCGTCAAAAAATGTCCTAGGCAAGCTCCTCTCATTGGAGTAAATAGTTTAAAACACCAAAATTGGGCCAAGAAATACATAAAAATTGATTTTTCTAAAGTAATTTTCATGGACAAATCTCTGGTGACACTCAATGGATGGGCCAAAGAATGGATTTTAATTGATGCAGATGTGCCTGTGGTTAAAAGAAGGGAGCAAGGTGGCAGCAGAGTGATAATAATATGTGCTGGAATTGTCAGTTAAACTATTACTGGACCATTCAAAGTTAGTAATAGAGTTAAACAGAATAGTGCTAACTACCATGATTTCATTGACAAGACTTTTTTTGGAATGTTACAAGTCTCAGCCTTGTGGTTTTAAAGTGAAGTATGACAATGCTCTTTCTCATCTAAGCTTACCCGTTAATTTTTTGAGTGTAATAACTTTACAGGAGAGAAAATTATGGAATTGTTACCATCAAGTCCCAATCTGAATCTGATCAAAAATTTATGGTCAGTTGTGAAGATGAAATTATATGAAGGTGGCAAACAATATGACAGCAAAGTAGACCTATAGGGAAAATTAAAATTACAATGTCATAATTGAACCTGCTGAAGTAAAGAATTTAACAAAATCAATGGATAATAGATTGCTGACTGTTATTGAGATGAATGGTCACTATATTAAGATGTAAATGATTCAGAGACTTATCATATATGTTTTTTATTCATTCTATTATAGGTGTTGATTAATTGTTGATGATTTTATTATCTTATTATTGAAGTAAAAAGTGATTTTCTGGTTTTGCATCGTAACTTCATACTGCAATTTTTATAATAAATCCAATAACTTTAATAAAACATGTTGAAACTACCTAAAAGTTTAACTCAAGCTTTGTTTTGATATCTAAATTGTTTAAAGTTTTACAAAAATCTTTCAAAGCAAGTTTGACTTATTGAAGTTGCATAATAACATCTGACAGACTATATATATATATATATATATATATATATATATATATATAAAAGGCAATTGAATGAGAAAGTGGAAAAATCCTGTGTAATGTGTTTCATCCTCTGAAAGAACTTAATGTTCTTATTGATGGAATTATATGTGTTTAGTGGGAGGGAAAGACATAAATAAGAATGCTGGTTATGCACTGGTGGGAAGCACTGAAGATGTGGGAACACTAAATTTTAAATTTCTGAGTTTTAAAATTTTTTAATTTAAAATTAAAAAAAATTTTAATTATATTTTTTAAATTAAAATTTTGTTAACATTTAGAATTAAGAAATTTTAAGACAAAAATTTTAAATTTAGTGCTCACCTACCTTCAGCACATCTCCATAGTGCTTAATTATAACAGATGTTCACATTTATATTTCTCTCTCCAACTCATCAATAAGAAAAAAATTTTTATTTGATGAAGTCCTTTTGGAGTGATGAAACTCATTACATAGAATTTTTCTACTTTGTCATTCAATTACCTAATATTGTTCTGATATATAGAAATTTATATATCATATTCTCCCATATATATATATATATATATATATATATATATATATATATATATATATATATATATATATAAAAGGGGTAAAAACACTGCATACTACCTTGGTTTTGACCGTAAGGTCTTTTCAGGTGCACGCAACAAGTGTTCATAATACTATACCTTACTACAATTATTCAGCCATGTCACTGGAAGTCAAGAAGGGAAGGAGGTGTAAGCAAAAAAAAAGAAAAAAAATTATTATTCATCCAGTATTAAAGGAGGAGGGGTACAATGCCAACCTGTATTTTAAACCTCAAATTAATCCAAGAGATATGAATAACAGGCAGAGAACCAGAAATGTTATTTGGTTTAATCCTCCACTTCAATATGTAAGGAAAAACTAACATTGGAAAAATATTTTTTGGTCTTTTGGAAAAGCATTTCCCTAAGTCATCTGAATTATCAAATGTTTTCAACACAAACACCATTAAATTAAGATATAGCAGTACGAGCAATTTAAATAATTTGATAAAAAAGCAAAATGTTAAGATTTTAAATATAAATGATTCAAGAAATAGTAAAAGAAGCAGTTTATGCAACTGTAGAATGAGAAGAAAGTGTCCTCTAAATGGGATGTGCTGCACAGAAGAGGTGGTCTACTAGGATGAAGTTAGTGATGACAGTAGGCAGATGAAGATCTATATAGGTTGTACCAAAGACCCATTCTAAAAACACTGATATAATCACACTTCCACTTTCAGGTTGAAAAAATGCAGGTACAACACGAAACTGGCAGACCATATTTGGAAATTAATGGATGAACATGGCAAAAGCCCAAACATAAAGTCGTATCAATGGTAGGTTTTGTCAGGAAGAGAAGTTGACTATAGCAATATATAAGAACAGCCATATGTTGTTAAATGGTAAAACTGAGATAATGTCCAGGTATAGACATAAAAGTGAAAACATTCTTGGTCTGTACGATCCCAGATGAAGAATAATAAATTTATTTTTTTTATTTTTTTGCTTACACCGTCTCCCCTTCTTGACTTTTGGTGCCATAGCTGAATAATTGTAGTATGGTGTGACATTACAAACACTTGTTGCCTGCGGCCTGAAGAGGCCTGATGGTTGAAAACAAGGTAGTGTGTGGTTATATAAGGTGTTTTTGCCCCTTTATTATATTTACTTGCTCTGCATGTCTTCTTTCAAGATTGAGCACTTTTTTTATATGTCCGTTTTTTGGTACAGTATTTTTTCTGGCCTCTTAACAGATTTATGTTTATATATAAAATCTCAGAGTAAAGATCAACATATACAGATTAGTCATTTTCTCAACCCTTCTCTCTGGTGCTGAAACTTGGACCCTGTATTGCAAACACATAAATCAACTTGATGCCTTTCACATGTGCTGTCTTCATGCCATATGTGATATAAAATGGGATGACTGGGTCAAGAATAGTGCAATACTGAAGAAATGTAACATCACAGACATTGAAACCATTCTAGCAAAGATACAACTTGGGTGGGCTGGTCATTTTGTGAGAATGGATGAGCATAGGCTTCCAAAAAAGGTACTGTATGGACAACTACCAAACTCCAAGCGTTCAGTTGAACGTCCACTCTTACATTACAAAGACAAATTGAAAGACAACTTGAAATGTCTCAACTTTGATCTGAAAACCTGGGAAGCCCAAGCATCAAACCAAAAGGAGTGGTGTAAGACATGTTTCATTAAATTAACGGGTTTTGAAGACTGAAGCACCGTGATCAGCTTCATCAAGCTCTAAAGCAGAGATGCCATCAAAAACCTTGCTTTAATAAATTGCATCTGTCAGTGCGGCTTTGTCGCCCACAGCAAGGCTGGACTAGTATCACACTTACGAAAGCACAAATGAAATATGTCTTTCCCTTACCTGATTTTCTTCATAATAGCCCCTGCTAGCATACATAAGTGTAAAATGAAAGGCACCATCCAATGCTGACCCTCATTTATCATTCACGATAGGATTTTCCATCATATATATATATATATATATATATATAAACAATTCTGTTTCAAGATCTCATACTTTTTCCACTTTCAGGGATGAAAATCTGATTTGTGGGCTGAAAGGATGTGGCTCCAACTGGGCTATGGGTAAGTCCTCCACTAAAATGACTCATTATAATTGTAGTGACTCAACTCATTTTGGATAATTTTTAGTCTTTTATAATGACTTGAATGTCTCTTGTATAATTTACATTTCATTTAAGAATCCAGATCTTTCAATATTGTTTTCAATTCAGAAACAAACAATAGTGTGAAAATTTTAAGTGGCTTAATAAATAAAGTGCTGGTGTATTTTTTGGTCATTATTGGTGGACACTCAGTAAAGTCATAAAGACTTTACTGTGTATATCCACTGTCACTTTTCCAGAATAAGGCAATTTGGTGGGGAGGGCAACAAATGATATATTTCGCATATCTCTTACACTGTTACCAGAGTTCCAGTAAATAATCTGAGAACATAAGGTTGGGGTGACATTAAACAAATATATTGCATTTCGTTGAGTATAAGTATAAAGGAATGTAAGCACAAATGACCTGTTGATCTGGGGCTGGGAAACAAATAACCTGTTCCCATACCCCCATCCCTGTTGTACACTTGTGTACACACTCAATCAAGAAAATATTAAAATGAAAATTCAAATAATATTTACAGTTGTATATAGGAGGCACAGTGGAATAATGGATAGCAGCTTGGATTGAGGAATCGTGTTTGAATTCCAGTCGAATCCATTATATTCACTTACATGTTAATACCCTTGGAAAAGATATGAATCCTGTTCTCCTCCCCCCTAGCTATGGGTAAATAGCAGGACAGACTGAATTCTATAGCCTCGGATGGCAACTGGTCTACCACAGAAAAAATAGCAACCTACTGTGGGAAAAAAAAATTTGCCTCGTCAGTCGTATCGAAAGATACATGATCGCGTAAGTGTGTATCATGCATGGCACATAACTGATGATATAGTGTTGCCAACTGTCCTTTATGTTAAATAATGAATGTTACCAGGATTGAACTCAGAAACTGAAATTAATAAAAGTATGTGTGATACTACTATTATTATAAGCTGGCCCATCTACTAATTAAAATGAACTCTTCCTGGTTAATAATAAAAAAAAATAAAGCTTCCGGTATTCATTTGTTGGGGCAGAGGATTTAAGAGTACTTGGTGAATCTCTGCTCATAAACCAAAACAATTAGTAGCAGTGTAGTTAAAATGTCATCCAAGTGTAACCTGAAAACTCTTCCAAGTTTAAAGGACAAATGGATTATGAAACCTGGATTGATTGATTTTTTTTTTTTTTTACAGCTTATTGACCTTTTGCAGGTTATTTAAAGCTGGAAAATATTTTTAGATTGTAAAAATTTTTTAAAGATAATAATGATTTACTGATATAATTTTTACTAATTAGCTCTTACCTGAGGGGAGAAGAGGTGGATTCATACCTTTCCAAGGGTGTTTGCAAGTAAGTGAATATAATGACCCCTGATTGGAATTGAAACTCAACTCTCCATGTTCCAATTCCAAGCCATTATCCATTACACTAGACCAGGGGTGGGCAAACTACAGTCCGCGGGCCACATGCGGCCCGCCAAGTGATTTCGTGCAGCCCGCTTTAAAATGTTATTTATTAAAACTATATTTTTCCTTTAAAAGCCCTTTATTTTGCCAATTTTAAATATCAATTATTTTGGTTTATATATACTATGTGGCCCAGTAAAACTATAAATTTTTAGAATGCGGCCCTTGTACTAAAAAGTTTGCCCACCCCTGCACTAGACATATCTAAGCTTACATCACCTTGTATTCCCAAATGGTCACCCATCTAGGTACTGACCACACTTGAAATTGCTTAACTTTGGTGATCATACAAGAATCAGTGTTTCAATGTGATATGACCGTAGGCCTATAAAATCTGGAGGAAAGATTTAGAATTATGAACACTGTATCCAGATTTGTCAGGAGAAAAATGTACCATTGCAATATATGCAAATTTAACTGGCAAAGCAAGATTGACATCTTTTGAGTCATCGATATGAGAAAATGAGCACTGAAAATGGGTACCAGTTGCTTATTGAGAAACATTTTATAGGTATCTACCACCACACCCATGTTGCAACTGGATGTGACAAAAAATTGTGGTTTAAAGTGGGTTTAATGGCTGTACCGTGGAAAAATTCCCAAGCCCACTTGGCATTTCTGTATTTGGGGATGCTTCAGGTGTCAAGCAATAAACCCAGCCCTCTCCCAAGAGAGAGGTAATGCTTGAGGGAAGACCCTTTGGGACTTGGGCTTAATAGAAGAATATAAATCCCAGCCAAAGGCAAATGGATTTTATATATCCCCAGTAGAAAAACCATATGTTTATACAGAACTCAGTGGGCAGAACCCATTTTATCTGCTGGTCAAACAAGTCAACTTATTAAAGCACAAGTTTACATTAGTTATTGAGGTACCAAGGGAAAATAAAAGGAGGAAAAATAGCCTATTGCATGCTGATGGCAGGATTACTCCATGTTTTAACTACAGATCTCACAAACATTAGTCCTGTAGTTGTTCTCATGACAATGAGAGTGAAGCTGAGGCTGTCCAGATTTTATTAATGGCTTCAGAAACATCACCTGAATTGCTTGAAAACAGTGTGTGAACAAGCATGGCTTACCATTTTCTTTTAGATACTCTTGATATAGATGAAAAAAAAAACAGTTATAGCTGAACCATCAAATTTCACATACAAACTTGGAAATGGATGAAGGGTGGGAGCTCTGAAAAGTGTCAGTATACTTTGTGCCATGGCTGGAAAAAAGTCATAATAAAAACTGATGTAGTAGACTGCAATATATCATTGTTTGAGTAAGTGATCAATGCAACAAGAGGGGATGGTGGTTGACTTAAAAAAAACCTGGTGAAAGCTTTTGGTAAATTTCCTCAGCCAATTATGCCCAGTCATGGGCACTACATGCTCCCTATTTTTAGTGCACCTACCATAGAGTCAGTACAAGAAGAGCTTTTGGGTGGAAAAAAATCCTGACAAGCAGAAAATTACACTCAAAGTGTATAAACAGTTTGCATACCCTTCATATGAAAAACTCTAGTGACTGCTGATTGATACTGGATGTGAAAATGAGCTAATTGATGCTGTAAAAAAAGATGTCTGATTTGTGATGTGCGCACTCTGTATGAAAAGGTCCAGCCTTGTTCTGTAATATCCATGTGTCTTGTGTCTTTATTAAATCAAACTCTGTGACAATGAACTTGAAATCTTGGTTATTTTTTAGTTTCAGTGGATCTTGTTACACTCTTCTGCACAGCAGCAGTGACAAATAATAAAAATGAAGACACTATAATACATGCTATATTCATCAACTCTTCTTTTCTTCTTTATGTGCTGTGTCCCTCATGATGTAGCTGATCACGGTCCTCCACCATTTCTTGTCCTTTGTAGCTCTTAATAAATTTTGCCTTTCTGTTATTTCTCCTAAATCGTGTTCCACCATCCATTTACTCAAGCTCACATTATTATACATTATTTTCCTCTGTCCCTCTTGCCTTCAATCTGTCCATTAAATATCAGATTTTACAAGCCCTCTTTCCTCTATGTACCCTAGAAATTTCAACTGTCTGTTCCTTATGCTAAGCATAAGTTTACATTTTGTTACCATTTTCTCTAAAAATTTGTCATTGCTCAGTAAAACTTTTGTCGTTGCTCATGGTATTCTCAGCATCCTTCTGTAGAACCTTATTTCTGTTGCTTTGAGTCTCTTCATCAACTTTGAGAAAAGTGTCCAGCACTCACTGCCATACAGGAGGACAGATATCATGTAATAAATTAGAACTCATTTTTCCTTATTTCTAGCAAAGTTTTTCTATTAATACTTTGCTTAGCTTTTAGAATGGCTAACCTTCAGATTTCTGTGTCACACTTTCTATCCTCTGTTAAAACATTTTCTCTATATGGTGTATTTTGGTGCACCTTGAATAATTAAAACACTTTCTTTACATTGCATATTTTGGGGCACCTTGAATCATTAAAACACTTTCTCTAGATTGCATATTTTGGGACACCTTGAATCATTAAAACACTTTCCCTAGGTTGCGTATTTTGGGACACCTTGAATCATTAAAACACTTTCTCTAGATTGCATATTTTGGGACACCTTGAATCATTAAAACACTTTCTCTAGGTTGCATATTTTGTGGCACCTTGAATCATTAAAACACTTTCTCTTGTTTGCATATTTTGGGGCACCTTGAATCATTCCTCATGAACAATGAAGGTGAATTCAATAATGAATCCATGAGAGATTTATTTGGTATTTGACTTCTGAACATAAGAGTACAGTGTCAATGGAATAATGGCACCTGGGAAAGGCTAAATCAAATCCTATCTATCAGTGTGAAACAGATTATCAAGGAAACTAATTGCAATGTAAAGATAGCTTTGACCTGGACTGTAATTGCCAGGAATTTTGGATGGAATTTATGTGGGTTTTCACTAAACCAATTGGTTTTTGGAAAGAATCCAACTTTGCCCAATATGATAAATGGCACACAATTGCCATTAGAACAAAAAACAAACTCTCAAGTAGTATCAGAAAACCTAAATGCCATGCACAAGGCAAGAGAGGAGTTTATAAAAAAAAATGAATCAAATGAGGGAATACCCATAGCTCTTCATTAAGTGAGATAGAAAACTGAGCTGGAATCACTATTGGAAGAAAAGGAAGTGATAAAGTAAATGAGGAGGAATTAGAAAACCTGCAGTCTCTTATTGGTCAGTTGATCTAGGTGGGCACACAAACACATCCAGGTGTGTCTTTTGATGTGTGTGAACTCAGCGGAGTAACTGAAGCCACACAAATTGAACAAGGTGTATGTGAATAAGATAGCAAGGAAAATAAAGGAAAGAGAAATCAACTTAAAGTATTTTCTTTTTGACAATACAAAAGAAGTGGAGACTGAATGCTTTAGTGATGCATCATTTGGTAATTTGAAAGAAGGATGGTCCCAGGTATGCTGTGTTATCTTCCTTAGTAACAATAAAAGATGTTTGTAAGCATGGTAGTTGAGATGAGTTTGATCGGTTGTGAAATCTACTATAGCTGCAGAAAATTTGGCCCTGCTTGATGCTGTCTCAGAGCTATTTTCAAACAGGGATTACAAATCAGTAAAGACTCTCCTATTGTCAAATGCTAATGTAGACAATAAAGCCCTTGTTGAGTCTGTGTACTCAACAAAACTAGTATGTAATAATCAGCTCTGGATAGATATATCTTTAGGAATATGATTGATTATATCATCAGAGGTTTTTGCTGTTGCTAATAATAATGTTTTTGATAAATAAATGTAACTTTGGATAAGTTTTGAACAAAATGTATAAAAAATGTGACACTATTTTCTGAACAGTTTTATATTTAAATCTTCTGTCAATTAATTTCCAAGCTTTTTGTGTAACAATTAGATGAACCAGAAAAACCTGTGAAAATTTCACAGTTTTGCTATTTCAATTTCCTGATGAATCTTAATTCTTAAGTTAATGACTGAATGGCAAATTCCACAACAATAAAATATCCATAGAAATACCCCTATCATGTTGTTAAATATTAGAGCTTAACAACTTTAACAAAATATTGCAATAACAATCATAAGTATGAATGCTGGTCATTATTTTAAGAAGTAGATACAAATGAAAAGATTTGAAATTGACAACTTTTTCGATTTCATTGAAACAGCTGTTAAACACTTCCCTTCTTTCTTTCATTCATTTTCTTACTGAAACTAACTAGTGCCTCTGATATGTCTTTTGTTTTTCCATGTAATCAAAATGAAACAGTCCATTATTTATGAGATATTGGCAGGGCGTAACGGTCGTGCAAACTAATGAAGGGTGGGAGGGACAAACACAATTATAATAGGATGCTATAAGTTGTTTGTACCAGACTGCATTGTTCTGGCAAATCAAAATTTGTATTGTTTTTTTTATTTTGTAGGTTACTATGACAGTAAATGTAATTTGTTGGCTGAATCTTTGAAAATTATTCAGAAAGAAAGTGAAAAATGTGAATACTTCTCAGGTATTGTTATACTGCACAGTATCTCAGGAGGAACAGGATCAGGTAAGAAAAGTTAAACAGCACCAAATTTAGCCATACTAAACTACCAAGGAGGATAGTTCATTTCTTAAGTTGTTACATTAAGAATTTCTTTCAGGCAATGTATTTACAAATCTCATTAACCTTTAAAATTTTGTAGTTGACTATCCACTGTAGACGATTCTGACCTCCGAGCAAGAGTATTTGAATTTTGAGCTTGTGTTGTCATATCTTGTTATGGTAATATTAGCCATTTTCTTATGTGGAATCATTTGGCATTCATTGATTGAACATCTAATACTACTCCCAGTTGAAACTTATAAAATCTTTCTATTAAAAACAGTTTTTCAGGAAAATAGGCTTCTCAAGTTCACTAACTCTTTCCAGTATTGATGGGGGATTTCTTTCCTAACCTTTTGTTTAAAGAAGTTTGGAATGTCAAGATCTTGATTATATAGTTATTTTTCTCTTTAAGTTACATGTGATATTCATTTTAGTTATTGCTGCTGTTAAGTGAATGGTATCTGTTATTTGGTTCTGTTAAGTCAGGTGGTTTCTGTTATTTGGTACAGTACTTTGTGATTCTGCAATGCCAGTCCATGAGGTTTGAAACATGATGGTCCTCTCTAAGACTTACAGGATTCGTTTACTCAGCCATTTTTTATCAATGATCTGAGAAAGCAGTTGTGTACAGTTTGGACATTTCTGAATGGGTTGGTTGCTATGTATGACATCCACATGAAAGTCTCAATCTAATGAGGCTACTTAAGAACATGACTTTAGTTTTAGATCAATGTTTTTGTTTTGTAGCATCTTGGACAAAACTATCCCTCGTTTATATTCAATTTCATTATCTCCAATACTAAATTTCTTATAAGTAATCCATATACTGAGGTATTTGAAGTGTTTAGTATTTATTAATTCCACATCCTGATTTTTTTTTTATGGGTTCAGGGTATGTGCCATCACTGCTTTCATTCTAATTCCAGACCAGTTTCTGTTTTTAAAATGATCTTGATTGAAATCAACAGTGAGTGGTACAACTGAGGGGCCTTGAAAAAGAATATAGTGAAAAGGGAATAATACTCGTTAATAATTCAGAATTTTTAAGGTTAACCTTGTACTTGGCTTAGAAACTAAAAGAGTCATTACCAAACATATCTGACAGATAATCCAGATATAATTGATGATTTGCCTGTGACCTAAATTTGGCTAATCACAAGTTTTCAAGCTGTTTCAGGTCATTTAAATCACCTGACGGTGACATTAGAGTGAGCAAGTCTTTTATAGTATCCGTCTATGCCTTTTAAAATACTTTTGCTGTTATCGACTTGAAATCCAGAGATGAGAAATCATAAAAGTTCTGTGGCTCGTTGATTCACTGATTGTGACCTTAAGATAACGTGTTTCACTTGGTCATTTAAATGATTGGTTAAATTTAGTTTTTACTAAAAGTCATTTCAGTTATTCCATCTTTATTGCAACTGTGGCAGTTTTATTAGTAAAAAGTGGGAAACTTTTTTGGTATTTGAGTTACCTTTTTAACTAGCCTAGAAGCCATCCTCTGGGCAGACATTAGGCTAGATCCTACAGACTGCTTTTGGGCCTTTGACCTTTTACCTTCAACATCCTCTGTACATAAAAGTTATAAGAATTTAGAAATGATAAAATTATTTTATCTTTATTCAACACTTTAGTTTGGCATAATCTCTTTTTTGTAGATGCAACCAAGCTCCATAGTTTATTTGCATTTATTTTCCTTGCAATTTTTATTTTCTTTTAAAATCACCATTCTTTATAAGCCTTTCATATAAAGGCACTCTTAAAAGACATTAGGGAACCTGAAATATGTAATATTTCAAATACGTCACAGTACGTGTTCTAGAAAAATAAAAAAACATGAGCAACGTACCATGCCCACTTAGGTTTTAATTATGGTTTAATTGGATGATGTTAATTGCAATTGCGATGAAGAGCAAAATTAAAGTTAAACCTTTCACTCTGTTCAATATTTAAATTTAACTTTAAATAGTTATTTATTTCATTTTTAATCATGTGTAACTACTGTAGTTACTACTTGTTACTTCTGGTTGTTTATGATTTGCAGAGATCGAAAAACACAGATGGATGGACAAACATACACTGCACTTTATTTATAGATTTTTATTTAAATAAAAAGAAGCAAATTATACAGCAAATTTTGCTTGCTTTCTTCCATTTTTGACGTTAGAATCAATAAACAAAAATTTACAAGATTTATTGTAATTATTGTAAATTATTATTATTATTGTAAATAATCAAGAGATCTTTTTGATTGCAGTTAAAAAAAATGATAAACACATAATGTCATCTGCTAACAAAAACTGAACAAACATTGCAGCTTACTCAATATATATAAATTGAAGGACACTGGTTAATATGGCTGAAAAGAAATCAACCTCTGAATGTTTTCCTTTTTAAAATATTTTGGCTGCATTTTATTTCATGATTCAAAGAAAATAAATGCAGTAATTTAAAGTTAATGATTATGTCTGTATTTGGCTTTATTCTCCAACATTTAATATCTCTAGCATATATGGCTTCTATGAATTGTACATCTTTCTTAAAAAATAAAATGAAAGATCTAATACCAGATATAATTGCATAAAGTTCTCTCTATATATGTTTTCACATTCATGATGATGATTTTGCAAAAGCAATTAAATATTTATATTAATTTTAATATAAAATGCTAACAAAATTTAGATTTCTTGATTGTTGTTGGGCTACCCTTAAAAATTGTCTATCACTCTGCAAGACATTTGTTACCTTCTGTTGCCTTTTTTATTTTCTTAATTTTCTTTTCTTTTTTATTTTTAAGGATTATTTCTTCTATTGCAATAAATGAAATGTACTATTTTTCATAATTGAGATATTTTGTACTAAAATTACACATGTCTGCAAATAAAACACAACTTTACAAAAATACAAGTATTTTTTTAGCAATAGCTTATATTTCTGGAATTGAGATAGATTTTGAAATAAACACATGAGCTTGGAAATCAAAACAAGGGAGCGTGAACGTTTAACCATTTAAGCAATTTATTAAAATCTTTCAGCTTACAAACTAAAACCAACAATACTTATTTTGTGTTGATTAATTAAAACCTTTCCCCCCCACCTCCAATCTAAAGCCATCTACTCACTGCACTTCTCTTATTATATATTAGTTTAAAAGCTGCACTCCAGGCAGGCTTTTAAGCTAGCTCCTCTGGTCCAGCTTAGAAAACAGCAATGATAACTTTGAATTCCTCAGTTCACTCCATGGAACTTCAAAACCTCACTTTAACTCTGATTTGGGCTATAAGTCCAATTCTGACCAAAAGACCGATTTGGGTTAAAATTCCAATTCAGGCCAAAAATTGAGTTCTCCAAATCACAAACTCTGTGAAACTTCGGTTGAGTTCTTCAAATCACAAACTCTGCAGAACTTCAAAACTTCATTCCATGAAACTGCTCATTTTAACCCTGATTCCTTGGCATTTTGAAAAAATAAAATTGGTTTCCAAAATTCACAAAGTTTGGGAGATATTTTAAACTGAATTTGAAACAAAATTTTTTAAATTCACAAAGTTTTTGTGTTACTTTAAACTCAATGTAAATTAAAAACTTTTAAAATCACTGATTTTTTTCAGTTATTTTAAAATTTGAATTTGTAACTGTTCCCTCTCCATCCGGACACAAATCCCAAAGCTGGATGTTCAAGCACCAGATGAGCATATTTTCAATCCTGGGATCATCCCGATTTCAAAAAGGTATAATATGTCTGTGTAGAGAAAGTTACAGCCTGAGTTAGACGAGTTTCAGACACACGGATGGACAGACAGAATTTGCCATTTATTTATTTAGATTTGTTGTAAACTTCATTAAAATTTTTTACTTCTGCATGTTAATAATTTCTGTATTATTTGCATCTGAAAAATAATATTTTATCACTTTATTCTTATCAATTTACTTATATTGGAACTTCTACTTTTAAAGGCATCTCAACAATATTCTGTTCTTGTATTTGAATTGTTTTTATGAATCACTTTTTTCCACAGGATTTGGATCCAGTTTAGTTAAAGCTCTCCGGGATGAATTTCCTCAGCAGTACATTTTATCCTGTGCCATTTTGCCATATTCTAGTGGAGAGACTCCATTACAACACTATAACAACATATTGTCTCTTTCCAGTCTGCAAAAGTAAGAACCAGAACTTTTCTACAGAATCTAATCTGATGCTATAGCCAACAAGAAGAATATATTTCTTTGCAAATCCAGTGTTGCAAAATAAGATACAAAGTTATTTAATATCACATGTGATAAGAAATGAAACATCACTCCTTTAATATGGATTTTACAAAAAGTACTTGAGGCATCACAATGGAGCAATTAAAGAAAATATCCTGAGATTTCTCTTTAAAAGCAATGAGGTGGCACAGTCTGAAGAGGATGTTTTTCAATGCCCAGGTTCTCTAAATATGTCTTGGCCAAAATAATTAATAAGGTTAAAAAAATGTTGAAAATATCAAATATTAATAATTAATTAAATTGATAGGTTAGGGAATGTTTAATTAGAAAAGAAACTGATTTAATTGTATTATTTTTAGCATTCCTTTGAAATAAAATCAGATGTTTCTAAAATGAACAAAAGGAATATGTTGACTAAATTATATGTGCTGATTTTTGTAGGTAGGCTGATTAAGTTATGATTTTATTCTTAATATATATAAAGTGTGTATATATATATATATATATATAATTAAATTAATATAAGTAAAAGTTTATCACTTAGCTGATTGATGTTACCTTTCCAACTCCAGAGTTTCGTAGTTGGAGTTGGGATGCTGAAGGTAATATCAATCAGTTAAGTGACAAACTTTTACTTATATTAATCCTAATTCTATTAATGCTTTATCTTTGATATTGAGCACTTTATTGTGAAGCCTGCTTGCCTTAAATGTCTTTTCTCTCTGTATCTTACTGTCAGCATTTTTGACTTCATACTATCTTTGCTATCACTATTATTATTTTTTATATATATATATATATATATATATATATATATATATATATATATATATATATATAAGTAGGCACGGTGGAGTAATGGATAGTAGCTCTGATTAAGGAATCAAAGAACCAAGTTTGAATTCCAATTGAGTTTATTACATTCACTTATGTGCTAATACCCTTAAGAATTATATGAATCCATCTCTTCTCCCTACCCCCAGCTATGGGTTAATAGCAGGACAGACTGGGTTCTATAGCCTCGGGTGGCAACTTGTCTAGAAAAAGGAAAACTCTGAATTCAAAGCCTGAGGGTCATTTGGAGACCAGGTGGCATTTTGTGCACCAGATCTCTGTATTCGGTTCTGCACAAGCCTTCACCAGTATAATCAAATCATATATGTGGCTAGTGTGACTGTTTGGTTCTAAGAGCTGAGCTGCAGTACTCTCATATGCCAAAGAATGATGTGAGAGTACTCTATATATAAAATGAATTGACACATTTGACTTCATTTGAAAATCCAGCATTACTAAATTTTGTTAGAAATCCTTAATTCAAAGAAGAATCTGCAATATCATTGGTCTTGACCAGGCATCCCAGATTCAGTCACTTTCCTACTGCCATAATGTAGCCTCCCCATGTATTTTCTGTAAATACTTTCATTGTAATTGTTCTGATGAACTTTCCTCTATAGTAACTAGATTCTATGAATTTAAGTGCAATATCAAATTGGCAGCAAGGTCTCGTCACTTTGCAGCTGAAATGGCTAGATGTAACTAGAGTTCTGTGCTAATAGTTTCTTTTCTTGCACTTCTCATTTGTGGAATTTAAAATGCAATGCCAATCATTATCTTCTGTCTTCTTAATTTCTGTTCTTTTATTGTTCTCACACCTTAATAATGTTTTCTTTTTCTTATATTCTTTGACAGTAAACATATACATGTTAGTGGCTTTGTTACCTTGCTTGGGGTGAGATGATTAAAAAAAATTGACTTTCTTTTTATTGTTAGCTCAAATGTTGCCAGTAGTGAAATTCAGAATTTAGTAGCAGTAGGTCTCTAAAAGTATCTCAGTATGGCAATCCTAATTCTATGTCACCATTTTATCTTTTTTTCAGATATGCAGATGGAGTTGTAATATTACCAAATGATACATTTCTTCCTACTGCCCTTCATAAGAATTCTGGATCTTCAACCAATGTTCAATGTTCTCTAAAAGATGTGAATGAGGAGATGAGTTTGGCTTTGTCTGGACTTCTTTATCCAACAGACACCTTAGCATCTGCAAAGTAAGAACCTTACATACATACATACATACATATATATATATATATATATATATATATATATATATATATAGGCAGCATATCTTCATTCATGTTTGGTTGAATAATCTGGACATATTGTATTTTTTTAATCCTCTCAAATTCTCGGATCAACTTCTTAATGTTGATATTAAATTCATTAAGGAGGTCGTCATAGTGATTTTCATTTCTTTTATCTTCCCAAGTACTTTCAATTTCATCCAAGATCATCTTTAGGGGTCAATTGCTAAGACAAAAAATTAATGTAATTGATAGTTGTGAGTTTTTTTTGTAAATGCACATAAAACTCACTCTGTTATAATTATAAACGTGGATGAATGTGTTCCGTTATAATTAATTTAAAAATTAACTATTATATATATATATATATATATATATAATATTACATCCTCAAGATCTTCCATGTAAGTCATTGTTTAAATGTAAATAAGGACTGCCATTAATGTTTTTGAATGAAGTAATAATTCATGACTTTACTGGTTATGGTTTGAATGAGCTTGTCTTAAATAGATACTAGTTATCTTTGTATCCCAAATTTTACAAATACAAAAGTCATTGCTTAGTGATATACAGTACCATGCAAAAGTCTTAGGCCATTTTAAACTCTTGTAAATTTCTAATAATTGCCATCTTATAAGTGGATGTTTTTTAATGTGCTGTCTACAGGTGAAACTTTCACCATATTGGAGTCATTTTCACACTTAATTATCATATTTTTTTAACAATGCAGATGACACTACTATCTACTCCTGTCTCAGTAGTAAATTCGGCATTGCTGACAAAGTTAACCTGACCATTGGTCTCGAATATGACCTCCAATCTGCGGTTGATTGGAAATGGCTTATTAATTTTAATTCATCCAAAACAAAACTGCTGTCATTTACTCACCATAGAGAAACTTCCCTGCCTCCTATCAGCATCGCTGATGCTCACCTCTACAAGAGCTCCTCACTGCACCTTCTTGGCCTCATGTTTTCCACTGACCTGTGGTGGAACAACTACATTGAATCAATAGCTGCATGTACCACAATGAAAGTTGGTTCGTGCCAGGTTTTTCTCGTCTGAGGCCATCCTTCAAATCCACAATTTGTCCATGTATAGAATACCGTTGCCATATATGGTCTGATGTCCCCGTTGTTCATCTCAGGGTTCTTGACAAAATTCAAAATGGATATGCAATGTGGCTGGTCTTGACTTGGGGGTCTTGACTCCAGTCACTTTCTCACCGACGTAATGCGGCTTCCCACTGTCTTTGCTATAAATATTTTCATGGCATCTGCTCTGATGAGCTATTTTCAATGGTGCTTGACTGCATGAATTTAAGCGTGCTGCTATGTTGGTATCTAAGTTCCACCCTTTTACTGTTGAAACAGCCTCTTCTACTCTAATTGCTTCTTCTCTTGCACTTCCTGACAGTGGAACTCCTTTCTCTTACTTGCTTCCCTGATAACTATAACCTTCAAAAATTTAAATGTAATGTCAATCGACATCTTCTTTTGCCTTGATCCCAGTTCTTCTTTTAATCTTTCTCTATTCTTCTTTTTCTCCCTTCCTCAACCCCCCACCCCCATAGCCAGTCTTTTCCCTTACTTTCACTCTCTGTAGCCCCTTGCATACTAGTGGCACTCCGCCTTGCTTAAAATATATATATATATATATAGTGTGTGTGTGTGTAATATATATATATATATATATATATATATATATATATATATATATATCAAATATGTGGTGCAGTTAAATTTATATTACAATGAATCATTCATACAAAAAGTAGATTAGTAAAGTTAATGAGATAAAATGGCGAAAACTCTTCGCAAACAAATTTTTAAAAAAATTTTGTTTGCGAAGAGTTTTCGCCATTTTGTGTGTGTATATACATATATATATATATATATATATATATATATAGTGTGTGTATATATATATGTATATATATATATATATAGTGTGTGTGTGTGTATATACATATGTATATATATATATGTGTATATATATATAGTGTGTGTGTGTGTATATACATATATATATATATATATATATATATATATATATATATATATATATATATATATATATGTATGTATGTCTTAATATATTTATTGTTTATGTTATTTTTATAGATAAAAGTAATTTGGGTTTGGTTTCATCTGACTGAAAAATATTTACTCCCATGTTCTAGATGGCTTCTAGCATGTGCTAATCTGCATTTTAGGTGTTTAGCCATAAGCAAGGGTGTTTTTCTTGGGTGACAAGCTCGAAGTCCTGTTCAATGAAAGCATCTAATGACTGTCTTTGTTGTAAATTTCTAATAATTGCCATCTTATAAGTGGATGTTTTTTAATGTGCTGTCTACAGGTGAAACTTTCACCATATTGGAGTCATTTTCACACTTAATTATCATAGACAGCTGAACTTGGCAAGAAGTTCCAAATGAAGAGAGTTGATGCATACAGACAAGGTGATGGATATACAACACTTTCCAAGTATTTACATGTTCCTAGATCGAAAATTCGTAGCATTATCAAAAAGTACAATGAAACTCAGGACTGACAGAAATGGTTAATTTCTGAGAAAATTGAAAGGAAAATTGTTAGAGATCTTTCAAAGAATCCTCACTTAATGAAAAAGGACATTATCAATGATCTAGATATGAGGGTTGAATGTACCAACATGCATTTCAGAGACCCATCGATCATATGACGCATTGCAGTACCCTTTACTTTTCCCTTATGGTGACGATGGCTACGACTTTGGCATTCCCCTTCATACTCTGGGTGGCCAACCTACAACGTCTTCCAAAGCCTTATCGTGCAGGGCCTTCTACTCATACCGGTTCATGGTTAGGGATGGAGACTTCAACCTACTTCATAGATGCAAGGAGATTTTCCACCAGTTTGCGGTTGACATGGGTGCTAAGATGAAATCGGAGAAGCTTTGTTTTATACAGAATCATCAGAAACGGCTGCACTCAGACTCATACGTACACTTATGCGGTAGCCTTCGAAATGAAGTCAATCTCCACGACCTAGGGAAGCTGTGCAATTTGGTCTCTACCTATACTGGGGGGGGGGGCGTTACATGCATGAACGTACGCAGGACGCTATGACATACGTTAGGCCATATGGGCAGCCAGACTTATTTATAACGTTTACCTGCAACCCCAAATGGGTTGAGATAACGGGTGAACTCCTACCTGGACAGGATTACACTCCCAGACTTGACCTTAGTGCCCGCGCATTCCGCTTAAAACTGGGAAAACTTATGGACTTAATAGTAAAGGGGTGAATCCTACAGTGTAAACACAACCACTGTTTTACATTGCCAGAATTAAAAATCTTGACCAATTATGAACGGGTGGCAGTCTTCAGGTAAGCACGGAGCAGCAACACAGCAGCCACCTGTTGCCCTTGATCTCATTGATTTTGCTGCCAGTGAGATTCCTGACCTATCAGTGACCTCAACAACTGCGGATATGTGCGTAAGTTCAATAATTCAAACCCCAAAGCAATTTAACTACATAAAAAAGCAACACCGGGCTTTACTGCTAGTATATGATAAAATATGATTTTAAGGGATAGAGTGTATGTAAATATAAGAGCAGACACTGAAGTCAACATCCAGAGGTGACAGTCTGTTTCATGCTAAACGCAATCATCTGGCATATATATATATATATATATATAGAGAGAGAGAGAGAGTCAGATGTAAAAATTCTTTTTTTCTCTGAGAGTGGCTACAATAACAAATGAACATGAATAACATCTATTGTTGTGTTTTTCAGTGGCTACAGCCTTGGAAGAGAACCATGGGAACTTCTTCAACAACTTTGTCCTCTTCCAAGTTTAAAATTTATTTCTATTGTTCATCAACAGAAAAGGTTAGTATTTTGATTAAGATTTGGGATTTAATTGAAGTCTTCTTTTTTCCTCTTCCGTTATGAACTTTGACTAGTTCTTCTATCTGGATATGTGATAATAAAAAAATTAAACAGACAGATCTTGTCAGTTAATTATAATAAAACTTGTTTGTGTATATATATATATATATATATATATATATATATATATAATTGTAGCAGCTGTCACACTTTATGTCAGATGCATGTGTGGAAAACACTGTCAGCAGCAGCAGCGACTACTTTTCAAATTTTATGCATGCCCGAAAAACCTGAAAATATTATATATTTATGAGATTCAAATAAGTTTTATTGGAATCAACTGACACTATTTTTAATACATTTTTCTAGTTTGCATTTAAACTGTCACATTTTGTTTGTGTTTTTTCATCCATTTCTAGTACTTATCTGGAAAGTTAATGTAATCAGTGCTATAGACAAAAGTTTTTATTAACTTCATCCTGGGAATGCTACCTTTCTGATTTAAATATATAAGTATTGTATACAAATGATGTCATGTGTAGAATGTTTTGTAACTATATATAGAATATACATATTAAATCTTTTAGAAATCATATAATTAAGGGTTACAAAACTTGACAGTAGCAGGAAACAAAGATATTAAATTATTTAAACACATCTTAAAATCCATCCCTTGTATTGAAAGATATTGTTTAATGAAGGTTGTTGCAAAATATAATGATGTCTTTTAGTATTTTGAGTTTTTTTACAGTGAATGTTGTATAGCATTTTAGGATTGTCTATTACGATTTGTTCTGTGTTAAGTCATATTTTGGTTGCTTGTGATGTGGTGATCAGTATGTGTATGATTTGCCCTAATTTTCAGTAAATGGCAAATTAACCTGTGAGAGAGTGTGGTGGTTGTATGACCATTGCAAGAATTTAATCTTTTCTTATTATTAGTATTGGAGATAAAAAATCTTCCAAAAGGCAACAGAATTCATAAACAACATTGTTTTTACATGAGGGTGAGTTTTTAATATTTTTTTTTTAGGTTCCATGTTATTGGTAATGATTAGGTTAGATGCTTTAAACTTTTTATAACCAATAATAAATTGCAGGTATTTATTACAATCATTAAATGACTTATACTTACAAATTACATTTATAACACTTTTTTTATCTTGTCTATAGTTAAGATGTGTTTGGTTACAATAGAATAGTGTTTGTATATTTTTCTTTCCTTAAAATTCTTTAAAGCTAATTTTGTTTTTCATCAATTATTGACATCGGAAAATATTGTTGGAAAATTAATAAAATTATTATTCATTTCTTTATAAAACATGTATGAAGAAGAAATCACTTTAGTGTAGTCAATCCTTTTCATTATAAGTGATGTTTTATATCAACGAGGATATTCACTTTGGTAACTGACCAGAATTTTAGCTTATAGATTGTTACATATAATAAGTTGTAAAATTTTAACTATTAGTCTACTAAAACATTAAGGAACGGGATTCAATTAAGTGTTGAACAGAATTTTCCTCAAAGGTATCTTTAAGGTTTTTATTTTTAAAATTTAATCTAGGTTTTTCATTAGTTAATATATTGAACATATATAATAGATTGGCAAAATTGTTAAAGATTTTATTTTTATATGAACCATGTAGAAATTTGATAAAATAGGACTGAGAGGTGATCCCATAAGTATAGTAACAGTCTGCATTTAAATGTTACTAGTGATCATATAAAAGTACTTCTATCATGCAGAATAGAAGTTTATGTAAAATTATTGGTTTAATATTGGAAGTTGGGGACAAATAATCTTATGTACATTTTGTATTATTATATCAATAGTTTCTCTGACATTAGTAAAGAGACTTTTAACATCTAACAAAAAGTGTTATTATTAGTTTTATTTGAGTACTGTATTTGAAAAAAATTCATTGTGAAATTAACACATTTATTTGCTAGTTATGGTAAGAACAGTTGGTTGAAAATTTTTAAAAAGTGATATGTGGGAGTAGGAATTTGTGAAATCATAAGACATTAGAGGTGAGCCAGGTTTATGTTCTTCAATTCTTGTTAAGGTATACATGGTGATAATCAAAATTTGAAGGATCTGATTTCAACATTGTTGGCTATAATAAGTTTATTTATGTTTTTGAATTCTGGTTGATGTGTGTGAACAATTAGTGTTATTTCAATCACCTGCAACAAGCACATGTGTGTATTTGAGAAAAAGCAAATAAATATACTAAATATATCTTATTGTTAGTTTAAAATGTTATTGATAAACACTGTAAGTTTGAAATTGTATTCAGTGTAGCATTTTAATATATACTAGGTATGTTTATCAATAAGTCCATAGCCTAATAATGAAAAAACAAACATTTTACAAGCATTCATTTCTTAGTATAAGTTCCTTCCATGTCAATACACTTAACACTTCTCGATAGATTCCATAGGTCAACTATTAACCAAGGAGTAGATAGATTCACCTATCGTCTGGTTCACACCCTCCTTAGTCTTTTGAACAGGAGTAGAGGTTTATTCTTTGTTTCCTGTTTAGGATCAGGTTTTCGGTTCCTTTTAAAGTCTGCTTCAGCTCTGTACTCTTAACGTCTGCACCTGAACTCTGAAATTTTATTCACTAACTATTTAATTTCATTTTTTTTTCTCTTTTTTGCCAGTAGGAATAAATAAATTTGCCTATCGTCCAGTTAACACTCCTCCTTGGTCTTTTGAACAGGAGTAGAGGTTTATCCTTTGTTTCTTGTTTTGGATTAGGTTTCTGGTTCCTTCTAAAGTTTGCTTCAGCTCTATCTAATGCTTGTTCTTTCCTATGCTAATGTAAGTCCACACAGTAACCCTCTACCTTGAGGGATTCTTGGACCTTGTATTGGTTGAACATTAGTAAGAGAAAAAAAAGGAAAATTTCAAATCAAATTTCAGTTGATAACTGTCCCAAGCTACATGCTCATTATTCCATCCTCACGTGTTTTTGTAAAACTCCGCATTAATAACATGTTTGTTATGTGACACACAAATCAAACCAAAGTCATGCTGTAATGTTATATTTAAAGAAACTGCATTATCATATTTAAAATATATTTTCATTGTAATTCTTCTGATGAGCTTCTCTCCTTGGTGCCTTGATTGCTTGAACTTAAACATGCTACTTGATTGGCAACTAGGTTTCACCATTTTACTGTTGACCAAGCTAGATGCAACTGTATGTTCTATTCTAATAATTTCTTTTTTCACCTATAGCATTCCTTTCTGATTTCTTGTTAACCTGCCACTTACAATCTTCAAAAATTTAAATGCAATGCCAATCACTATTTTCTGCCTTTCTGAACCCTGTTCTTTTATTGTCCTTACTTCTTACTAAAGTCTTCTCATTCTCTTACACTCCAAGTAAGCCATTGCATCCTAGTGACATTATTGCCTTGCTTCAGATGAAATTATTAAAAAAAAATCAATTCATTTGTACCAAATTATTTTAAATTTCTTGACGATTATATTCCTATTTCAGATATTCTACATGGAAACAGTGTGTGAATTTGCTGCAAAGATCATTTAGTATCAGTGGTCTCAAATTTATATCCTTCTTTTTCTACAAAATTTGCATACAAATGTGCAGATATTTGTCAACCTATAATAATCCTAAAAGTATAATTGGCATTGACATAATCCTCCTGTATAAAATGCAATATGTATCACCACACACATCACACTTTTCTATATCACTAGAAAAGTCTAATTGATAAAGATTGGTGAATTGCCCATCTGTGTATAGTGAACTGTTTAGTGATGCAATAGAAATATTTAAGAGACATGCTATGTTTTTTTTTTTAGAAATATCCTGTTAAAAGAACTCTTAAATTTTAATTGGTACTGCAGATAAAGATATTCTTTAATATATATAAAAGTAATTCCTAATAGGTAGGTTCCTGAAGGTAGTTATTAATGGACAGTCCTCTTGCAGTCAATGAAGGCATCCCTCAGGGGGTCACTTCTTGAACCAACTCTCTTTTTGATTTACATAAATGATCTGCCTAAGAATATCCTCAGATCATTTGTAAACCTCTGTACCAATGATACAACAATATAAAAGTGCACCTCTAAAACTCTTGATGATCAGAGATTGGCAGCTGATCTCTCATCCGATCTAGCACTAACTTCATAGTGGGGGAAAGACTGGCTGGTTACATTCAATGCCTTAAAAACTAGTTACATTCAATCATCGCTGATCAGATCCCAAACTACTTTCAGTCAGGATGAATGATTGTCCCATTGGAGAGACTCTGTGCATTGAGAGACTGTTGGGCCTTAAACTCACACCTGACCTCAAGTTGAATTTGTACATTATCATCCATCACTAAAGATGCAGGTAAAATGATCAGCTCCCTGTACTGCTCCAGTAAGTACCTGACTCCTCATGCTATCCCCTACCTTTACAAGAACCATATTTGGGTGGGAGCTTCCCAGTCTCAAAAGTGTCTGTAAGTCCTTGTGGGTGACAAATTATTTTCCACCCTCCAACTTCTCTATTGCTACTTCTATGGAAAGTGCTCGATCTACATTCTTTAGTTCTGCCAATCCTAACCTTCATGGCTAGGATCCACCATGCCACTTATATTGAAGTAAATCACCCACATTCCCTCCGTTTTCCATCAATGAGAAGGAAATTCCACTCGAACAGCTTCTTCCCACAAACCACTGCTCTGTGGTACTGACTCCCAAGAGTATCTTTCTCTGATCACTATAATCTTAACCTGTTCAAATCTAGGGTTAACTGTTATCCTCCCCTCCTATCTGTAACTGCTTCTGAATGTAATCCTCTACCTCAAGTGGCCCCTGAGCCTTGTACAGGGTAAACCTCACTGTAAAAAAAAAAAAATAATAAAATAATTTTTAAAAATTAGTTTAATTTATAATTGTTTTTATGTATAGCAAGGAAAGGATTAACTGTTAACTCTTTCACCGCTGCATTATTGTCGAGCTGCACTCGTCAGATTTGGAAAAATAAGAAATTGTTGTTTACTGGAAGTAAATGACTATGAAGATGCTGATAGTAATTTCTCATGGGTGCTGCCATTTTGCCTTAGCAACAATTATGGAATCCTACACTTAGGGCTTTATTTCATACTATGGCTGGCCACTTGCATCTGAGTATGCCTGTCTGCTAGGGTGGCTAGCTATTCTTATTTTGCAGATGCCTGCTCGGACACATGTTGGTTTGACACACACAAAGCCAACCTGTGGTCTGTATTGTAACTATGCTGAGCATACCTTAGTTACAGTTTATGAGAGAGAGTGAATAATCTGGCATGACCAACAGAACAGCTTAAACAAGGCCAATAATATCAAACCCTCAGATATGATGATTTGTGGCCATGCTAGCACAATAATTGATGGCTTCCATACAGTTTCATTTACTCAATTTCACTCAGAAGGCTTGGGTCAAATTGTAATATGCTTTTCAGGCACTTCCAAATGGTGAGATTATCTCTCCAGACTGATATTATCAAGAAGTCATCTTTCTGACAAATCAACCATGAGATTTGAACCCAGGTGTCATGGTTGGAATGCTAACGTTCTAATCATTTGGCTGCATAGTAAATGAAGAAAATTACAGGTCTGGCACAAAACAATTTAGCAGCTGAACTTTCTGGATTTGTGAACATATTGCATATGTAGAATTCAGTAATCAAATGGCAAAATGGAAAAACACTATGTAACATGTTTTGTTCAAAGAAGGTACTTCAGACTAGTTATGGTTTTAGATGGATTGTCTTCTATATAACAAGATGTGGAAGTCATACAATAAATATCAGTTAAAATCTTTACCTTGAAAATGCTAAAAATACAGGGAGGCTTAACTTTAAATTTAAATTTTTGATATCCAGTGTATCAAGATGCATAACCTTATTCAGCTTTCTATCGCTTTCACATTGTCATTTAATTACCCACAATTATTTGGATATATAGATTTATATATCGTGTCTTCTATATATAGAAATGTATGATAAATTCCTATTACACCACAACATTACTGTTAAGATAAATGCATAGTTTCACATAATCCAGCTTTTTTGCTGAAAATTTTACCTATTTGAGTGAAATGATGATTGCACCTTTCATCCAATCAAAAATGGTTGTCCTTGATTCTTTTGCTCTACAAGTCCACCGCTAATGTTCTTGTTGGCCGAGGAGAAAATGAAGCCTATGATTTCAGCCAATATGTTTGTAAACAACAGAAGCAAACTGAGAGACTCCTCTCCTGTGTTCAATGGGTACCTGACCCTGTTGTTTACTGGACAGGTAAGAATTATCTTTATCATCGCAGAAGTCTGTTTTGGCAGACAGAACCAGAAATATGTTAATTACTATTTTTTGCTTACCATTTACATTATATTATTTTCAGAAATACACAATATTACTATTTTTTGCTTCAAATAATAAATTACTTGCAACTCAAGTAGTCACCACTTTTAGTAGAACCAGAACGCAATTCCAACTGAGGGTAAAATTTAGTTACATGTTAATGATGACACAATGTTTTTTTTATTTTGTTTTTTTTTTATAAGCAACTTGAGATTTGACCAGTACTCAGGTTTCTTATATTTTTTTTTTTTTTAACAAGAATCAAGACTAAAATTGCTTTAATGGTTGTTGAATTTTTTTCTTAATGCTTGGGTCTAATAAATAGTAAAGAAAAAGACTTTTCAATGTAATTAAACTTAGTAGAATTGGTAGGATTCTGGAGTAAAGTATAAAATAAGATATAAGTAACTCTATTTAATTTTTACATTTTTCTTTTCTTTTTCTTCTATTAAGATTTAGTCAAATTTAAGTATAGTTGCTTATTTAAAATATAAGATAAAAAAAATATCTTGAAATAATTGTGATAAGATTTGATTCAGAATCTTTATAATAGGATGTCAATTATGAAAAAATAGGGTTAGATATTGAAATGAGACTGTTGTTCAGTCTACATTCTGATACTTTAACCACAGTTTTTTTTTTTTTTTTTGTTTTAAATCATAGCTGGTGGGGAGAAGTGGATTCCACTTCTGGTTTCAGATTCAGCTATCCTTCTTTTAGACTGGTTGCTAGTCAAAGCTAGGGTATTCAGTTTACCCTGTTATTTTATCCGTAGCTGGGAGGAGGCAAGATAGATTCATGCTTTTTTTTAACTGCATTGTTATGAAGTGAATCTAAACTTACCAAGTTTGAATTTGAACTCAGTTTGCCAATTCCATTTTCCATGCTGTTAACCTTTATGCTATCCAAGCTTCATTTTGGGAGTTTTAGATATTCAAGAATAATTTGTAGAATGTGGTTCATGCATTCCAAAAGCTTACCACATTATGGTTCAGTAAGTGAATTGATTTTTCAGATGTAATACAATAAATTCAATATGGAAATCTGAACAGTAATGACGTTGAAGCTTAAATAATAAAATAATCAATGCAAGAGACAGTT
The DNA here is from genome assembly GCA_964036315.1 of Acanthosepion esculentum. Lineage (NCBI taxonomy): Eukaryota > Metazoa > Mollusca > Cephalopoda > Sepiida > Sepiidae > Acanthosepion > Acanthosepion esculentum. Next base: position 106,578,768 of record OZ038482.1, on the reverse strand, counting down.
TGAAGATGTGAATCCAAAGTTAACTGTAAAATAACTAGTATGATTCAGTATTACAAGTGATGAGGACCTCTTCAATTTCTTATCTCTAATTGGTCAGAGCCAGCCAATCAATGAACCAACCAATTCCCACCACAACAAAGGTTGATTACTGCATGCTCTCTCCCTGCTATTTCATTACTTGCAGCTTTTAACTAGCCAATGGTTATTCTGCGAGTGGTAATCCTTATCTAGAATTTGCTTTTGGTGCCAGGATGTCAAAGAGGTTTGTTATGGTGATTCCCTTTTGTGACAGGTGACAGAAAATCACTTATGAATTTTATCCATTAATTCATAAAAATTTGTTTTATGAACCCTGCATAGGTCAGTAGAACTTCATCTCAGGTTCTCTAGATCTGACTTGCTGGACGTTCCTTGTGGTATCACATCAGATACAAATTATGAACTGCAATGAATGTGTAAGAGAGAGATGGTTTTTTTTTTTTGGTTTTTTTTTTACATGAATCTCAGAAAGCCTGATCTCAAATAAAATAAATTGCAGTTGAATGGTTGACCCATATCCTTCTGACATTTTAAACTGACACCTTTGTTTTTTTTTCTACATGTATCTGAACTATACTTATGAACTATAATTTTGGAAAGTGAAAATTTCCCTGAAATATGTTAGAAAATTTTCAAATTTTCATCTGAAATCAAGAAAAGTTTAAACTGATGTCAGGGGCTTCCCTGGTTTAATTTAAATTTGACTTCTGTTATATTTCCAGCAAATAGCCATCTACCTGGAGAAAAGAGTTCTACTTTGACAGCAGCCTCCAACCATGGTAGGATAACACATTGGTTGCAGATGGCACTTGATAAGGCTAAAGCAATGTATACTGCAAAAGCATATTTACATTGGTATTGGAATTATGGAGCAGACAAGGTAGGACAGCAATGCATTTTTTTTTCTATAACAAATATTTTCAATGAACATTAATCAATTCATAAAAAAAAAAAATTACACACAATCTCATTAGTTTTAATATTATACTAATTTCTTAAATCAAATATTATCAGTTTTGGTTTAGTTTTTCTTTTAATTTCAATCACAATTCCCAAATAAATATTATGGAATGGTGATATGGAAGTTATAAAAAGTAAATGAAAGAAATATTGGTCAAAACATTAATACTTGAAAATTCTTACAACTAGAACTACTAGTGTGTACAAATAAAAAAAAAAAATTGGCATCGTGTCATTTAAAAAGAAAATAAGGAATACCTGTATGGTTAGATATGAAAGACTGGTTGGCCCTTGTTGCTTTAGTCACTAAGACAACTATCACAGAAAAAAAAGCAGGCTGACAAGAATAGTGAACAGGTGTTCAAGCCTTACCAGAAAATTATTCTCTACACTGCAGAATGATTGAGAGTTGTGATAAAAAGCAACTGAAATTAAGATGAGAATTTTAGTTCAACAAATACCTACATTTCATATCCATAGATGTCTATATTTAAAGGCTGCCATTAAACTTGATACCCAGTCACTTCATATCAATTTATATTAGGGAAACTAATCTATGATATACCTGGAATTTTTCCACTTGGAAAATTGGATAGTGGTCAGAATTGCAGCCCTCACACTATTAAGTTGCAATCTGAACAATATTCAAAATCTGTGCTATTTTATGATAGCTGACAAATCTGTATATTATTATTATTATACAGAATATATCTGCAAATAAGGAAACCACTTTATAATTACTGTTGAGTATACTTGGAGTTATCAGATCATCATAAAGATCACTTAAATTACTTTATTAGAGCATTTTAATGGTATTCTAACAGACAAACTCCCTTAGGTATAAACAGGGATCTTACTATAAAATCCCTTTTATAACTTCCATATCAATTTATATTTAAGTTACATACTCTAATGAGTGTGTCAGTCAACAATTTTGTAATTATTTACATTATTCAGACTTTGTCATATTTACAAATTGGAAGTTCGTTCTAGTTCCACATAGCATGAAAAACTAACAGAAAATTATACCTTAGATAAAGCATCTGCAGTTTGTATTATTTCTTGAAGGAAGCAAGCAAGCAAGCTCAATCTTTCATATTTGAATTTACTTGACTGCCTAGATCCAAACATGAATATTCTTTACTGATCAGAAATCAATGGCATTCATGTTAATGAGTGTTTGCTCAATTCTAGCATTTGCCTCCTTTTCTATCACTGGGTTTTCGTTCACCATTTAATATCCTTGAAAAGCTTGATTTAAAGTGACAACAAGTGTGTAATCAGATGCTCAGCTTTCAGTCATCTTAGGTAGTGGAAGTGTCTTAATTTATATGAAAATACCAATCTTCCTGTAATTGGCAATACTAGTAGGAATTGTAAGAGGACATATTCTATAGTACAACATCAGGAATTCATATGCTGTGAAAGTTCTAGTGGCTGAAATTTTTCAGGATCAGGTTCAATTACAATTCAAGAGTTCTGTGAAAGAGAATGTGTACTTATAATTGTTGGTTAACATTAAGAAATTTATTGAGCATTTTAAAATGTTCTACCTTACTTTTCTTAGTTATAAACAATAATAAAAATTGACAATACTTTATCCGAAAGATATTCTATTAAAGATTTTGGCAAGTGTTTTTGTGTCATTAAATATGTCCTATAGAAAAAAAATTTTTTTCTTTCTTCAGAGTGATTTTGAAAAAGCCTTTGAAGCAACGGAGATAATTATTGAAAATTACAGAGAAATGGCCTGCATGACTTGATGCATGGAATTGATAAAGATTTAAAGAAATCAATAACTTTACTAAAATGTTAGTGCTTCAAAAATTGAATAGTTTATTGTAATTTACATAAATGCTAACAGCTATATATTTCAAAAGTTTGTTAGGATGTTCAGAAAGTATGAGTCAACCAACATTTCAGAGTTTAACACTATGGAGGATTATAACCTTAAAAAGCAACATAATTCTGAAAGTCATTCTGTAGAGTTGTCATTCAAAAACATTTGTGTAGTGTATATGGATGCAGTGAAGGCTTAAAGATGTCAACTGTGATTTAAAAATTTGGACTGACATATCTGAGAATTCTTGTTCTTCAGAATGTGTCAGCTTTCATATCTTTTGAAAGAGATTAAATCCATATATTTGCCACAGAAAAATGTCATGTTCAGCTGTCCACAAATATTTCAAGCAAATTAGGAAAATTTGCAAAAAGTGAATTTGAGATCCTCATGAGCTTTTCCTCAAACTGAACACAACATTCTAGCATCTGCAGAATTATTCTAACAAGGAATGATAACCTTTCATTTTTTCCCTTGCACTGTTACAGTTGATGAAAAAATGGGTTTTGCATATCACCAGAAAATAATGCAAATAAAATAAAATGGTTATTACAAGATAAGAAACCAGTATCAACACCAAAACTAGGATTCCACCCACAAAAGTCTTTATTTCTGGTGGAATATAAAAAAATAAAATATTATCTATTACAAATTGATGGAACAGAGAAGGACCACCAGTACGGACATTTATTGCCAGTCATCAGGCAAATGAAGCATTATATCAATAGTGTCTTACTGAAAAGGTATTATTCTCCAGCATAACACAATGCAAAATAAATCTAAGGAGGAGAGGGAAATTGTTATACTGAGGAGTCCCTTCATGTGCATCAGATTTAGCACCTACAGATTTTCATGCGTTTCTATTATTAGAACATTCAGAAGCAAAGAAGTTTAAAAGCTTTTCATTCATGTTGGGCTGCAGTCATTGGGGGAAAAAAAAAAAAAATGTAGGTATTAAATACTTACATTTATTATGTCATTTCTGATTTATTTCTACAATTACTTGAGCAGTGCACACTTGCAATCAAAACAGACACCATATATATTGCGTGTGTGTGAGAGTGAGTTAAATTGCGTGTGTGTGAGAGTGAGTTAAAAAAAAACAAGATTAAAGAATGAAATAAAATCAGACATTGTAGAAAAAAAAAAGATATATCTATTTATTAAAGTCAAACATTTGTAATAATTTTCTATTGTAAACAGGCAAAATCTGTAATCAAGTAGAATTGAATGTTGGTAGCAAGTTAAATTATTTTTAATAACAAAAAGGCTGACTAACAAGGAATAACAGATTAAAAGTTCTTGCATTAGTGCAGTTCATATTCTAAATAACACCACAGGAGTTATAAGCCATTTCAGTAAATAATCACTGAATTCCCACAATATTTATTCATGGACAAGAACAATTTATTTTCATTTTTGCTAAAAGCTGCCAGTGTCATTGTTTTAAGGGTAGAAGAATGTGCAGCAACAAAAAAAAAAAAAAAAAATCAAAGAAAAATTTAAGATCAGTAATAAACACTTTGACAAATACAAGGTAAATTCTTGGTTTCTTCGGGATGGTTGAAATTCAACAGCAAAGTAACCAATAGAAATGATGTTAGGCCATTACTATGTGGCAGTGAATAGATTGAGTAATGTTGTGAGAAAAAAAAAAAAAAAAGGATGAAAGTAAATACAAATTAAAGATTAATGCTTAAATCTATAAAATACAAATAATTATTTTTGTATTCTACACAGGATATATTGATTTACCTTTTCTCTCACCATCATCAGGTACATCAGACCAGATCCTTTGATAAACTATTAAAACTGATCAGTCAAGTTTCAAAATGGTTTATACTGAAACTTGACTTTACATGAAATGTCAAATCCTTCCATCCCACCAGAATTTTGAAGTTGTGTCTGGTGTTTCAGCATAAAATGTTTGTGAGCAATATTGTACTATTTCTTTTTCCTGCATAGACCATAAAGAGTCAATGTATATACAATATAAGCCATTATCTCCCCACAAATATTTATAACACCTGAAAAAGATTTTATCAATAGGAAAAATGCAACTGTCAAATAATTTAGTTGTCATTGTGAAAGATGCATTATAATTGTTTGCATCTATTCAAAGTACCTTTGATTCTTATAAGATGTTATATACATTCCTGTCATATTCCAAAGCAAATCAATATAGACAAAAGGTGGAGAGGGGAAAGAATAAGCCAGTGTTTTGTTTTTTTTCTACATTATTCAAATCCAGTAATTAAAATGTAAGGATATAGTTTGTGTAAAGAAGTTTTGAAAACGGATTTGTTTGTTTTTTTGAGATAGACATTGTTTTATTCAACCAACAGTAAAATGTTATTTGCAGTAATGCTGGAAGTAAGAAGTAATTAAACCACGTCCATTTCCAGGTTGGAAAAAGATTTAAGGATGACTACAAAGTGGTCAAATTTTTTATGAGAGAATTTCTTACAACAGAAATTCTATTAAAAAAAAAAAAAAATCTCTATTGTTATAATGAAATATTTTCTAAGGCAATTTTCTTTCTTGCACATAAATACACAAGGTATCATAAAAATAAATCTATTTTTCTTTACTTGCTTCAATGATGTCAACCAGTACATACATAATGATTTACGATATTGGAACTCAAAACTCATACCAAACCAGACATACAGGGTTATGGTCATCCCTAAAACCCTTGGGAGTGCTTTTATCATAAGAAATTGACTTAGAATTCAAAACTTATTCCAGTTATGCATAAGCTTGACTTTGGGATTAGATTTTGTGTATTTATAAATTCAAATATACAAAACAGAGTTGTAGAATAATTCTATTTTAATGATTCATAACATCACTTTATGAAAAGCTCACATTTCAGTAATATATTTTCAGAATGATATCGTTTCTTTGTTATCATCCCATTTTTCACTAGTGCTGATTGGTTTGGGACTGAACGAAACCTTATCCTAAAACATGATGCAGCCTTCTAACTTGTTTTATTGCAAAGTTTATCTGACATTAACAACTTACACAATGTAACAAATTATTTTAACATTTACACATCTGATGTTGCTCTTCATATATCTTAAAATATTATTTTCATGAAGACTTGATTCTTTTAAGATCTTCATTGTTCTCTTATACTAATTGAAAAAGCTAAGTAAAAGTAAAAAAAAACTAATGTGAGTAAAAATAAAATGAACTTGTTTTAACTGTTAAAATAGTTATTCTTCCTCTTACCTAGAGACAAAGCAACAAATTAAATGAAATTAATTTTTTTTTTTTTTTTTTATATATATATATATATATATATATATATTGCAACTCCCATTTGTTCAAAATCTGTTAAATATGTAAAAGAGATAAAATATAAAGAAAGCCTTTGGCAAGATCTGACCTCCTCTCCCTGGAAACTTGTCTTTCCATGACAGCACCTTTACCAGTTTAACTTTGAAGACAATCAGTAAATGAGACACAAAAAGAAAATCCCATGGATAAGAAATAAGAGGTCAAATCTTACCAGAGGCTGGTGTTTATTTCCAATTCATATTTATTTCATAACCAGAATAACAACCTGAAAATTTTGATAAAAAGTCAGAGAAACAAGAAATATTTGTTAAAATTAATAATAAACATATTCGATTGTATGAAAATTATTAATCTATAAAACGATTCAAGATATGTTGCTCACTTAGCTATTTATATGTATTGAAAGTGAGCAAATTATTATTTCAACAGAATATTATAATATGGCTACCAAAAATATTGATGGGATAAAAACCATTAACAACAAATCCTCATTTTTCACAGAGTTTCAGTATCTTTGCTTTGATATGTGAAGATACTAAAATAAAAATAAAAAATTATACAACAACTAGTTATTTGGTTCCAGAAATGAAAATATTGCCTGTAGTATTAGGTTCAAAAGAGAATGTAAGGCTTCATCTCTTTAAAAAAGTTATAACAAGCACAAAAGACACACCGGACCTATAATTATAGCTTATAGTAATAGATTTGCAGCAATATTTTAATTACAAAATCTGTTAAATAATAAATAGTGAAAATAAGAGAAAAACAAATATCAAGTACTGAAATGAAAGAAATTACTGATCAGATTAAACAAAACAAAATAAAATCAGTCTTTGGCATATTCAGGCATCAAATAGAGAAAAATCTCTAAAAACTCAGACAACTTTAATGATTAAGAAATATCACTGATACAAAGCCTAAAATAAATTATTGGATAATTTAGAGAAATTAAACTAGGCTATATTAAAAAAAAAAAAAAAAAAAAAAAAAAAAATGGAGGAAATTGTGGAATAATGTTTTCCTTTTCTGTCCATACCTTTCTACAAACTATTTTTTTTTTCCTCACACTAATTGACACTGATGATTTTTTTTTTTCTAGTTTCGAAAGTATTTTTATGGGTGGGTGGGAGAAACAGCAACTAGAAAGGAATTTTCATAAATTCTGAAATACTCAATCACAATGGGATTAAAACAGACTGATATGCAGACAATTTTCATTCACTCAAAATTCTACCAAAAAATGACTTTTGGACAATCCTCTAATTAAATGTTTAAATAACTTTCTTTTTTTCAAATATTGTTTAGTAATTATTAAAATATTAATTATTTCAGTATCTTTGGGATGCTAAAAAATAAATAAAAAATACAAGTTATTTGGTTTCAGAAATGAAAATATTGCCTGTAGTATTAGATTCAAAAGAGAGAATATAAGAATTCATCTCTTTAAAAAGTTATAACAAGCATAAAAGATAAACCAGACCTATAATTATAGCTTATAGTAATAGATTTGCAGCCAAATTAGAGGAATGGTATCTGAAGTTGTCCGCATGAAGAATGCAACAAGTATACACAATGGAGTTTTAAAGTCCCATTATCTACCCTAATATTTGTATTCTTCTATTTCATATCTGATACAAGTAGGTATGGTGCTGAATAATAGTCATTTGTTGATAAAAACAGTGAAAACTTTCGACTCAAGTTTATAAATCTACTTCTTAAAAGATGACCTGATGTATGAAAAAATCCTTTGGACCATTTTTAAAATCTTTTGCTTCATGTTCTACATGAACAATATATTGATTATCATTTTTTTTTTTTTTTTTTTTAAAGTTTATCACTTTATAAATTTAAGGTATACTGTCTCACGGAAAAATAGAGATGCAACAAGACTTAACAGCAGTATCTTCATATACACATGTATGCACACACAGAAAACCCAACCAAAGTATTAATCGAAAAAACTACACTCATCTACTTTATGACGAAAGTCTTTCTTATTCATACAAGAGATATATAGTATGAATATTTCAACATGTAATCAAGCTAAGTCAAAACTACAATTAATGATCTTGTCTCATGTACAGGAACGTTCTAATGACAATAATGTCAATGTGAGCAAGTGGAGGAGGGAGAGTAGAAAGGTAGGAAAGAAAATTCTAAATCTGTTAAAATTTATTAAATCTAAAAAGGAAACTTAATGACAATTCATTTTTTTTTTTTTTTTCTAACCAGAAAGTACGAAACCAAAAGCACTGATAATTTCCAACCACTATCATTTTCACTCGTTCACACAATGGCACAATTTATTAGAGAAATTTAAAAAAAAAAAAAGGAACAGATGGTCAAGGCACATTAAAACCGTGTGACTGATCATCTCTAGTTCTTAGCAGAATCCTTTGAACAAGGAAAAAAAAAAAAAAAATTATCAGAATATTCAACATTTTACACTTTTACTCGTCCTCCCAATTCCATTGGGGAGGTACAAAATCTTCATATTCAGTATTGTAAAGGAATGTGCGTATGAACGCTTCCTTGTCTTTGGGCTCTGGATGAGTGCCAGCAATTCCCTCCTTGTACATATATTCAGCCAGTGATGCAGCAATTGACACAGACACATCGGTAATGGTATTCAAGGGTGGGTACACTCTTCCTTCACTCAAGTGGGCATCAGATACCAAACTTGCCAATGTCTGAAAATATGAAACAAAATCAAAGATTTTCATTTGTAAAATTAATATGATAGCTGAATAAGTATGTATCAGGCTTAAAGAAATTGTCAAAGATTATTCACTAAATACTGGATTCATCTGAAGAAAATTGATAATAATGGACAAGTTGAAATCCCAAGATAAGAACACGAATTCAAATCAACTATCATTAATAAATTGGTATTTACTTGACAAGCAGAGTGATTGTGTTTTTTGGAGCCTATTAAAACTGTAAGAATAATTCTTTTGTAAGTGAATATTGCATGAACAATTTTATGAAGATATTGATTTTTTCAGTTACAAGTCTTATTTAACCCACAGCTGGAGAAAGAAGAGATAGTTATACCTTTCTTATGGGTATTTGAACAGAAGTGAATATAACTTGACAAGCAGATGGGAAACATTCATGCACTGAATGCACCAGTCAAATTAAAGAACTGACTACATATTTTTGTCCTTATACAGGGTGGGGAGGCAAAATTTACACTAAAAGCTTTACTTGTTTTTCTTATGAAGCAGTCCAACTCATTTTATGAAATCTGGTGCATTTTATTATCATAAACTTGCATAATAATTACCCACATTTTTTTTCAGATAATTGTGTAAAAGATGAGTGTTGAGGAAAGTAAGCGTCAAAGGGTGTGTGATATGATAAATGCACATGTTTATCGACAAGATTTCAAGCATAGTTGGATTATCCTTACGGACAATTTTTAATGTGAAGAGAAGGACTATGAGGGGAAACTATTCAGGGAAAGCCTGAAAGTGGCAGAATCAACAAAAAGTACAATAATGATTTCATCAACAGTCAAATCCAAAATCTCAAAAGACCCAATGAAATCCATGAGAAAATTAGCAAGTGAACTTAAAGTGAATGCTAAGGGCACTTTCAGAACAAAGCATCCAGCTCCAGTTATCGTCTCTGGAGTTGTTGCCTCCAAGAGGAAAAAAATGCCTATCAAATTTTACAAACCTGGTGAAAAAGTTAATGCTGATGCCTATTACAAGAGTGAGATACAATGTATTACCATGGCTCAAAGCCAACTACCCAGAGGGAAACTCAGGATGGTGCTCCTGCTTATACAACCAAAGAAGTACAGAATTTCTGCAAATCCAATTTTGCTGATTTTTGGCAATCACATTTCTGGCCAGCTTCCAGCCCAGATCTCAACCCCCAGGATTATGCTGTTTGGAGCATTTTAGAACATTCTACTAATAGATCTTCTCATCCAAACGTTAATTCTCTTATGGATACCATCAGAGAAGAATGGGACAAGATGTCCTCCACTTTTTTTGGGGGGGGAGAAGAGTTGTAGAAGTTTCAGGGAGCGCGTGGAGGAGGTAAATGAGAAACAAGGAGGGCATATCGAATAAAATGTTTCTTTCGTTTTGTATTTATATGTTGGAACCATTCGTATTTCTTTAAATAAACTAATTAATCAACTATAAGGCTTTTTATTTCAATGCCAAAATTATGCAAGTTTTGCCTCCCCACCCTGTATGTAAAATACCAAAGTACTTATTGTATCTGTTTATCCATAAAGATGCATGAGCAAGTTAGAAATATCCATTTCATGGAAAGGGTTCAGAAACAAGTTGCAGTCTCTGAGTCTACATTGTATCTGATGTAATTTATTTATTTCCCCCTTCCCAATTAAATTTTCACAAACACTATTTGCCAGCATATATATATTTTTTTACATTCAGTATTATTTAATACAAAAGTAAAGTTTGGAGAAGAAAAAAAATATTAACGAGAATTAACAACGACCAGCAATCTTCTTTTTTTTTTTTTTTTTTAAATCAAATTTTATCCAACATTTTTTATTTACTTCCTTACAGTTAACTTTGCTAATTTCTAAGATAATATCCATTAAAACAACTGCTACTGCTGATAAAAGATTTGATAAAAATAGGTAAGGAAAACAAGTTGGAATTGCTAAGATAATAATTATTAAAAGGCATTTTTAATTTTTTCATAAAATCAGTCTCTAACAAGTAAAATTTAGATTTTCAGCTACACAATATTCTTATTCCTGGTATAATGAACATGAAACTAGTTCGGTTGAGGGCATACTTACCTGAGCAGCACGAAGGAAAAGGATTTCTGGTATATGCCGAGCTCCACATGTAAGCACAGCCAAAGCAACACCAGGGAAAATGTAAGCATTATTTCCCTGTCCAGTGTAATATGTTTTTCCATTAAAAGTGAATGGATCAAATGGACTGCCACTGGCAAACACACAGCGACCCTGTAAATAAATTAATAACCACAAATTTAAATGTAAATAAATTAATAACCACAAATTTAAATGTAAATAAATTAATAACCACAAATTTAAATAAATATTTACATATATTAATATAGGTACCTCCATGAAATGTAAAGAAAAAGAGCATAGCATGATGAAAGCCGCCAAACTTGACGAAAACAAAATTTTATCGTCTAAATGTTTATTAAGAGGAAAGATCAAAGTATTTTTGTGGTTTTTTTTTACATTTTTTAAATTGTTCCTAACGCGTTCGAAAATTGTTAAAAATCTTTTTCTTTTTTTTTGAGTCAGCAAAATTGACCATTTTTTTTTCCATTTTATAGAATCAATGAAAATCTCAGTTTGAAATTCTTTTAAATATCAATTATCATTTTTTCAAAACTTATTTTAAGAAAATCAGAAATTATGTTTATTTAAAATATTTTGAACCAAGCTTAGCTTAACCTAGCTTAGCTTTTGCACCGAAAAAATGTAATTTGAAAATAAAACAAAGCAGGTCATAAACTTTCGCATCATTTGACAGGTGTTGAATGACTTATTGATGGATTCTGTGAGGATAATTTGTTCTACGGAAGGAGAAAAGTGAAATATTTTACATTTAAGTGAACAAATTATTTACCTCGTTATTTTTAAGGAAAACTTTCAGAGCTCTAATTTTTTGTTTTTTTTTGTACTTAGCTTTCACCTTTACGTTTATGATGCTTTATGGAAAATATATTATAAAAGAAATTTATTGAAATTTAATCTCATTCGTAACAGTCTTGTTTAAAACAAGACTGTTACGAATGAGATTAAATTTCATAATTAATTTATAGGTACCTTTCTCATGAAATTTTATCAGAAGTGTACATAAAATACAATAATTTTATGTACATTTACTACATTTTAGTGTTATCTGTATTTTCATTCATTTTATTATTAATTTTGATATTTCATTTATGGAAAAAATGCCATAACTGAGATTAATATAAAAATAAGATCATATAAATTTCATAAGATGATACTGATACTTTCAGGTAACCTTCTCAGTTGAAATTGAAAAATCAAATAAACTTCTCCACACGTGTTTCGCAAAATTAAAGGCCTTAACAGTGGAGAACAATGCTTAACTCAAATAACGTAACTTAATTGTATTCTGGTTGGTCTTCCGTACTTTATAATTAGAGCCTGATTATAAACACAAAATTACATTCTTAATTACTTCCCGTCTTCTGATTAGTCAAAATGATACAATTTACAAAGCGCTAAAAAAGATCTATCTCATAAGGACACTTAGGAAACCAGACGCGGCTTTTAACTAATTTTACAATATTTTAACATCTTAAATGTAAAAATCTATTATAATTAAATAAATAACAAATAACTGTATTAAAAATTCATTATTCATAAAAACAACTAAAAGCAAATAAAAGCATTTGAAATTAAATAATATATTTGTTTTGAGTTTTGTATGTTACAATTCAGAGCTGATTTTCAGGTACGGGCGGTCCAATTAAAAAAAACAAAAAACATGATTTGCATTCTTCAAAGCCTTGTACTTTTAACTATTGTAATCACTAAACCCGACGCGAGCAAATTTCTAGAGTTTTCATAAAATTAGTTGGGGGAGGGGGGGTAATAAATATAAAAAAATATTTCTGCCATGACTAATAAAAAAAAAAAAAAAAAAAAAAAAAAAAAACATTTATAATAATTTCAATCATCTGTGAATACTTTCTGAAAGTTTCATTAACATCCGACAATTATTTTTATTTTTGCAAGATTTCCCAAAATTTGTTTTAGTCAAGTTTGGCGTTTTTTGTCATCATGCTATGCCATTTTTTTTAGCGATTTCGTAGAGGTACCTATATTAATACTCTTATTTTTTAAACTTTACACAATGTCAGAATTTGCTTTCACAAGGAATTTTGCATTGAAGTGATTGTTGACAAAATTTTAAGAATTAATATACCATAAGAATTTCAACTTCTTTTTATTAAAACAATTTACAATAAATGATCTTGTGGTGCAAAATATAATGAAATTTGAGGATTGTTCATCATATTGGAAATATGTATATAATCATATAGTTATTAATGTTTTAATTTCATACATATATAAAACTGACAGTTGTAAGAAAAATATAAAAAGAAACAAGATATTGTAAAGTTATTAACTGATGGGAAAACAACATTGGAAATTGCAACAAAGCTGAACAGATATCATAGAACAATTAATAGAAATCATTAAATTAAAGGTGAGGGCAAAATTGGCTTTAAGAAAATATGAAAAAATTTGTTGAATGCTAAAGGGTTAAATAAATGAATCAAAAAAGAAATCAAAAATATTGGCAAGGTAGAACAGGAAAAAATAGCTTTAATGTCACAAAAAGAAATGAGAAAAATGAAAAAGGGTAATTAGAGAAGTAGACTGATTAGCAAAGAAATATTTGAAGATTGTATAGCAAATGGAAATGGAGAGAAAAGGTGTAGAATATTAAAAATATTGGTTGAAGACCTGAAATCAGCCAAACTATTGCCTTTAAATTAACGTTACAATAGTTAATCAAAAGAACACATAAAATGCACAAAGAATTACTTGAAAACTAATTTCACAATTTCTTTTTTAGTAGATACAGGGGTGGACCTGATAGTTGCATGAGAACTTGGGCCCTTCAGAGTCAATCAATGTGACTTAGAAGACAACAGGTGGAATCATGTTTTGAGTTAATATTGTAGGTAGTAAAATAATTTCCTCCAAAATTCATAATAGTATCTAGATAAATGCAGAGAATTATTTTAAGTTCTTTAAGACATTTTGTTTAGGCAATAATGAAGAACTTTTAAATTAAAAAGAATCTCCATGCAAGACAATACTCATTCACAAAGCTGACTATTGTACACTTTGCCAAAACAACTTCAATGGCTCCTAACCTCTCCAAATATTAATTCGATAAAAAAAAAAAAAAAAAAAAAAAAAAACTTTTAATCCATCATTAAAAGATGTATATAAGAATGGAAAATAATATTCTGGCAAACAATAAAACCTGCTGCAAGTAATGTTAAAGCTGAAACAGTAGCAAATTTAAAAATTCATGGGTGAAAGACTTCTATGGTTTATATCTTTTAGATTTAATTATAACTAAAATTTTATGCTGCACATTGTATTAAACAAAACAAGTTATCTATCCCTATTAAAAATATTGATACATGAAACTTGCACATATAAAATATATACTGAAAATTTTACAGACATCAATTAGTTAATACCAATTTTATTGTGAAAACATTGACATGCATAAGTGTGTGTGTGTGAGAGATAGACATGAGTGATGCAGAAATATTCTCAATCCATTGAAGAAAACCTTAAAAATAAATTCATATTTAGCTATTTTTTGGTAAGTAGTTAAAGCTAATAACCTTTCAGCATCTTGTATGTTTTCAAACTATAATTTATTCAATTATTACAGAAAAACAATGCAGGTAAAAGAATTGATCTGATATTTTACTGTAAGAAAAAAAATAAAATAAAATTAACATTGACCTTGGTTGGCAGAAACAAAATTTTAAATTTCACTCAGCAACTATAATTGAACATACACATTTGTTGAGTGTCAGTGCTTATAAAATATTTAAATTAAGAAAGAAAAAAAAAAGGCATCAAAAAGTATATTTACCTCAGAGAAAGTATAAGCCTGTTCTGCCGTGCACTCAGATTTACTAGTTGGATTACTGAGAGCAAATATGATTGGTCGCTCATTAAATTTAGCCATGTCACGAATTATCTTTTCTGTAAAGGCTCCAGTAACAGCAGCCGCTCCTATTTAAAATAAAGGTGTGAGATTTTTTTTTTTTTAATGACCATAGAAAGGAGCTAAACAAATGTTACATCTACTGTTTAGTTTAGCATATGAAGTAAATTCAAATTTTTTAAAAAAAGGAAAGAAAGTGGTACTTTATAGTTATATTATTTCAGGATATTAAATTTTACAACACAAAATTACTATATTATTTACACAAGTAAATATAATGGTAGATGTCCAACCCTATGCTCAAAACCCAAACACATGCCAACTGGTATCCAAGCTGGTTAAGAATAACAGCATAAAGTTTACTAACTAATCGTAATATGTAATTAATTCAAGCAAATATTGACATTAAAATAAGAGTAATATTTTGGCGAACATGGATAAACATTCCCACAATAAAATGTGTCAAAAGGATGGTTTTTCTAATGATTGTTTTTTTTAACTAACTTCTACATGGACAATATATTGATAATTAGTTTTTTTTTTTTTTTTTTTGTTTTTTTTTTAAATTTATCATCTTGGCAATTTTTGTTTTAACCCTTTGAGCCCTGCATTCCTGAAAATTTGAATCCTACCTGAGCTCCTGGGTCAAAATTCGCAAATAATTGATATGTAATGCTTAACGGAAGATATAAAAATAGTTACAATTATTTACCCACTGTTCAACTGGTAGCTGGGCATTATGTCATTTTTCTCTATCACCAGTAAAGTGGTGGTCAGGGCTCAAAGGGTTAAAAAGCAATGATCAGAATTTGAATAAAACCTAAATACATGAATGTGAATTTATACAATTTTTTTTTGTTCTTGAGGATTTACAACAAAAATATTAAACTTTATTTATTTATCAACCCTTCAACTTGTGTAGATCAGGATGCCAAACCCTGTCAAATGTCTTTGAAATATCTAAAACAGCCAGAGATTCACCCTTCTTATTTAAAACTTGACAGACTTTCAGTAAGACCTGACAGTGGTTGACCTAGAGAAATGAAAACCATAGTTTGTTTGGCAGAAGACTGCGAGGTGAGATGCATAACTAATTTGGAGTTCATTCGGGCCTCTAGTACTTTGCCAACAAGGTAAGAGATTAAATCAATAATTCAAAGGATCAAATGGTTCATCAGAGTTCTTAAAAACAGGAACTACAGAAGAGGATTTTCAATAATCTGGAAAGCAAGCAGCAAAGTATCTATTATAAAACTTTGAGAAAATTGTCCAGTTTAGGGACACACTTAAAAACAATTTCGGGGATACAATCAAATTGGCATGCTTTGTGGGGATCAAGTTTGGAGGTGATAGTGAAAACGATAGATGGAGTTATGTCTGTCTATCAAACAGTAGAAACTAAGTTTTAGGTGGAAAGTTAGGCAAAAGGACTAAACGAAAAATAATATATTCTATTTGTTCTTGGTGAGTTTCCAATGAAAAAGAAATGAAAATCAAAAAATATATTTTAAGGGAAAACTGAAAATACATTTTTTTGGTGTGAGCATTAATAATGAAAGTAGCCTTACACCAAATGGTTACAAAAGGTAATAGTAATTATAAAAGATACACTTGTATAGCAAGAAGAGGTATAGCCTTCACTGATCCATTAAGTATATATACGACAGAGTCAGCATCATGAAATTAGGAATGCATAGATATAGCTATGTGTTTAAAATAGTTTATAAAAATTTAGATGCATAAAAGATAAATAATTGAAAATAACTTATTTTATCTTTCTTACTTTGGAACGCTTGTAAGAATAACACACAGAAACTGAAATGAGTAAATGAATGATTTGATGTATTTAAGAATCATCCCTAGGGTAAAAAGAGGGAAAAATTCTCACATGAAGAAATTACCTGAACTCCTTTAAGTATAAGGTGTTGATACAGCCTGGCAGAGCTAATCTGTGAACTTACTGTTCCTTGGTAATGAATAACCAAAGATTAGGTAACAAATATGCTAGAGAAATAAATGAATATTTTTTTAATGAATTTGTGATCTATAAATATTACCAATTAACAAATAGAGGCAATGTTCTGAGGATGGGGTTAAACACATAAATTTCAACTGAATTTCCTTGATATTTTAATAATAATAAAAAAAAAGGAAAGAAAAAAGGTAAAAAGAGAGAGAGAGAAAGAAAAAGAGAGAGAGAGAGAAAGAAAAAGAGAGAGAGAGAGAAAGAAAAAGAGAGAGAGAGAGAAAGAAAAAGAGAGAGAGAGAGAAAGAAAAAGAGAGAGAGAGAGAAAGAAAAAGAGAGAGAGAGAGAAAGAAAAAGAGAGAGAGAGAGAAAGAAAAAGAGAGAGAGAGAGAAAGAAAAAGAGAGAGAGAGAGAAAGAAAAAGAGAGAGAGAGAGAAAGAAAAAGAGAGAGAGAGAGAAAGAAAAAGAGAGAGAGAGAGAAAGAAAAAGAGAGAGAGAGAGAAAGAAAAAGAGAGAGAGAGAGAAAGAAAAAGAGAGAGAGAGAGAAAGAAAAAGAGAGAGAGAGAGAAAGAAAAAGAGAGAGAGAGAGAAAGAAAAAGAGAGAGAGAGAGAAAGAAAAAGAGAGAGAGAGAGAAAGAAAAAGAGAGAGAGAGAGAAAGAAAAAGAGAGAGAGAGAGAAAGAAAAAGAGAGAGAGAGAGAAAGAAAAAGAGAGAGAGAGAGAAAGAAAAAGAGAGAGAGAGAGAAAGAAAAAGAGAGAGAGAGAGAAAGAAAAAGAGAGAGAGAGAGAAAGAAAAAGAGAGAGAGAGAGAAAGAAAAAGAGAGAGAGAGAGAAAGAAAAAGAGAGAGAGAGAGAAAGAAAAAGAGAGAGAAAGAAAAAGAGAGAGAGAGAAAAAGAGAGAGAAAGAAAAAGAGAGAGAAAGAAAAAGAGAGAGAAAGAAAAAGAGAGAGAAAGAAAAAGAGAGAGAAAGAAAAAGAGAGAGAAAGAAAAAGAGAGAGAAAGAAAAAGAGAGAGAGAGAGAAAGAAAAAGAGAGAGAGAGAGAAAGAAAAAGAGAGAGAGAGAAAGAAAAAGAGAGAGAGAAAGAAAAAGAAAAGAAAAAAAGAGAATTAATGTAAAAGACATTTTTGTACTTCTATTTATCTTTAATTCTGCATTTAGATAATAAAATTAATTTGCAAATTGGATAATTTAGGTTCTCTTGTAACAAGCTTATTTTTTTAAAAATTCAGTAGTCAAATTGACAAACTTACCAATTAGTGCTGTAGGTTTTAAGATTTCAACTGCTTCCTGTAAAGTGTCTACTGGTCTATGATCTTTGGCAAAGTGGGCTTTGTGTCCACTTATTCCACCAGAGGGACGGTCCTAGAAAAATATTTAATAGATATCAGGTCATTTTCATTTGATTTTAAAGGAAAATATGATACTTGTAGCACAAGCCATTTCCAATTTTATTTTCTAATGAAAAGATTAAATATTTTTTCCCTTATATAAAAGAAAAGCATATTTCCTATCATTTCCCACACATTAGTAAAGTAACTATAAGGCTAAGTTAAAACTACTGCAGGTAATTTGATTAAAACTCAACCTATTATACAAATTTATTTGGCTATTTTCTTTTTTTTGTCCTGAAGTCAAGTTTGGCTTCTGAGAATTTAACAGGTAAAACTTAAAGGCATTCCATCAACTTTTTCATTTTATGACATTTTCAAATATTGTTATAGGCCAACAGAAAAAATATATTAAAAACTTATTTGTAATTAGATGTTTGTCTTCAGTTTACAATAAGACTTAATAGAAGAAATAAAGCATTACACAAGATAGTTTCAGCTTCCTCTTCACCTCTGCCCACTTGTAGAAATGGACTGTGCTGGATAATGTCATAAGTAAAGAAGTAGTGTAGCTGTGGCATCAATAGTAAGTGGGCAGCACTCTAAACCATTTAGCTATGAAATGATTGTTAAGACCAGAAAGATAACACTATTTCCAAGGTAGCAATTGCTTTAGGTCTTTTTGCTTGGCTAACACTAGCAAGGTTATAACAAGTAATATGTGAATACTAGACAGACATAAGCAACTCATGAAAATTGCAGGCACCCACAGGTGATTAAAAAAAAGAAAAGAAAGCTACTGACAAGCATAGTAACCACTCAACAAAAGGAGACACCATATCAAATCCAATCCCAATTTAATGTAGGTGCAACTCAACCCATAAGCACTGTATAGTGTACACAGCATTTCATGGGGTTTTAGTCATCAACCAACCAGAGTATCATTATTGAAACCATAGCATCAGTTAATGCACCTCACATGGATCAGAGAATATCAGCATTGAACTACATCACCTGATCAGGTGAATGCTACCCACTCTTGAGTAGAAAATGGAGTTTGTATGCAGAGGAGAAAATATGAAGCTATGAATACAGCCATGTTAGCAGGGTGTTGTGAAAGCTAGTAGTGGCACTGTGACAGTGTGGAATGCATTCTGTTGAAGTTCAAAAAACTCTAGAGTATCATGATAATGTGCCAAACACTGATCTTGCTGCAGGTTATTTACACACCCTTTATGACTGCCAGGTTTCCTGATGGTGACAATGTTTCAGCAGGATAGCACAAAGCTCACACTATAAACATTAAACTGGTTCAAGGAACACTCAGCTGACACCAGCAACTTCATTGGCATGGCAAGAGGACTTAGTGTAGTAAAACTTCTCAGCCAAGCCCCAGTAATTTCTGCAGTGTTTGCAAAATGTATGGTCTGGAATTATAATGAAAAACAATGCTCTTATGATTAGCAAGTGATCGGCATTTCTGGTGGATCGCTGCATTTAATTTATCCAGCTGATCATAGTACATATCCAAATTGATGGTCCTGTTCATGAGAAGAAGCTCATAAAAGACAAGACTCTTCCAATTCCATGAAATTGAACCCATCACTTTTGTGTGAAGTCTTTTGGGGTTATTTGTGGTAATTTGATTCACTTCCCACATGATTGATTCTAATTCATATTGTTATAGGGGATCCATTTTTTGGCCCTCGTCACATTTTTATCTAAAAAAAAAAAAAAAAAAAAAAATAAAAATCATTTTCTTCACATTTCTGCAACAAATCTGTTGAGCAAGGGTAAACAGTGAGTCTAGATATTTTGAGAATATTTGCATACATGCGTACATTCTGGTTGTATAACAGATTAGTGTCAACTAATTCCTTCATTTTGTTGCTGTTAATCTCAGTTGGCCAGTCATAGCAAAGTGCATCCTGAACAAAAAAATTTCCCAATCAAAATCTGGAAAACCACTTTTGGCATACATGTTACATAACAGTAACCTCTCCAAACACAACACATACCTTCCATCAGGTTTCTCATGCATTCTTATCATTTTTTTTCAATTAAAACCCATCAGGTGTCAGTAATATTCACTTTTGATCTTTTTCAGAGTGATCCCAAATACACACTATACAACATGTCTTGTCAAAAGTTTGCATCAAACTATTATTACAATGCACTTCCTCACATCACTGTACAAGCTGTGATGACATCCAAGGTAAGCTGTATGCGTATACACTAAGCTTACTATGTTCATAGGTTTGTCTCTGGCCGTGATCAAATTCAGCAAAGAATAATGACAAATGCTTTTCAAGACACTGGTTGGGAAGTAGCAAACAATACAATTTCTCACTTAATCAGTAAGGTCTTCCTTCAGCTTCAAAAAGGTAAACTCCTGTTAACTAACTTCTGGCCATGGGAAAAAAGACCCTTACACTGTGCCTGACCGTCTCAGAGACTGCTGGTCCTTTCTTTAATTGCTGATTGAAGCAATCACCACTCATTATATGCATACTGGCTGGAGGATCCATCACCCCCCCCCCCATCCGCCCACTTGTGTTCTGGAAAAGGAGACCACCCATTCAGCTTTCGGATGGTCAGTTTTTCAAAGGATTCTACTTTTATGATTACCTAAAAATCACTAACAAAATTTTATGTTTGCCAATTCAAAAGGTGGGTTCGAGAAAAGATACTTGAAAAATCCTGATCATTAAATTGACTAAGATGTGCTGGAGACAAGATTTCTAAGAAACCCTGATCATTAAATTGACTTAAAAGGAAAAAGAATCTATATTTATCTCCTAAGGATGTGTGAGAAATCATATTACTACACTATGTTAAAGTGTCAAGTATCTAACGAGCATGTAAGTGCAAGGGATAGACTTAAAATGCTTGACGTTTAATATCAAAAAAGGATTAACTGAAACAAAATTCAAAAGTAAAAAGGTTACTCACCTTTACGATGAGGCCTCTGGAATCTACCATCCAAATCTTAGAAAAGGCTTCTTCTTTTGTAGCCCCACTCTCAATCATTGCCAATGCCACCAAATTGGCAATACCAATGTTGGCCTAAAACAGATGTTGAATGAAATTAAGTAATTTAACATGCTTAAATATAATTTATCACAACAATATTATCTTTATATTTTTACTTGTTGCACTAAATCTTTAAAAGTTTGAGATCTTGGAAAGGTTTGTCCCTTCTGCTAACACAAAAGAGATCAATTTAAATATTTATAGTGTGAGTCAATGATTTTACAGTCAATCTTTCACAATTTTGATATATTGTACTTGTATTGTAAATTGCCAAAAAGTAGAAAGTTTGTAGGTTTTTTTTTTGTTTTTTTTCAGTGGTGTCATTGTCAGTTATGGTGTCTATATATTTGTTCATGGTAATGTTTATTTTTTTAATTCAACAAAACCTTTTTTTTAAATTGATGCCTTCAAAACAATATGACTCCCATAAGATGGCATTGCTTACAAAACCAGTTTGAACATCTGCCTTTCTCTGAAAACATAAAATACACTTCTTTACAAATATAACATGTTGCTTTCTATAAAAAAAAAATTTAAATTTAAAAAAAGAAGTTCAATTCAAATGTGAATATTGTCTATTATGTTCAAAATTTTCTCCGTGAACAATTTTGTTTCTCAAAGTTTTTTTGTGAAAATGATATAAATATAAAATTTGGCATTAATAAATATGTAAAACTAGTCACTAGAAGAAACTCAAATAAGATGGAGTCCCCTCCCCCGCTATGCTTAAATAATAGAGTTGCATCAACAATGTCGTTTTAATATCTACTAGTAAGTAGATATTAAAATGACATTGTTGAGGCAACTCTATTGGTGCCAAATTTTATTATTGATTCAAACAATATATATATATATATATATATATATATATATATTTAGTAATAGTTATGAATTAAACATTTGTTGTACAATTGAGTACTTATTAAAAAACAAAGTCACTTGTAAAAGTTACTAGAATTAACATTGTTCTATGTATTTGTTGAACTAAGCCAACTTCAGCAAAAAGGATCTTGTGGACCTCTCAGTGAGGTATCAAAATATTTCATGCCTTTCAAAACACACATACTAAACACTATTAAGATGAATATTCCAATTGTGGTTCCAGCATGTCTCAAACTGCTTCAGTAAAAAACTTAATTGGAAGTTAGTTTGTATGTTGGATGATATTATTTGGACAGATTCCTTAATGGATAATTGAAAGGACAACTATTTAATGCAAGAAAAATATGGTAATAAAATTAGGAGGTGATCAATAACTTGGGTCCCCAAACTAATTTTTTTTTAAAATGTTGACCTTTTGTAAAAATCTGATTCATGAAGAATATAACTCTGCTAATGAAGATAAAAAACTATAAGCTTAGTCTTTTATTGATTCATTCAGTGAGAGGAAGGAGATTAAAGATCTTTTAGATGGAGCACAGATATCAGATTACATGATCATCAGCCTCAACTGTTTTAATTTTATACATTATATGCACTTAACTCTGAAAAGCTCAAGCAATCTCTGTATACTACTTTGAAGATAAGGTTAGAGCATTGTTTTCTACAGCATCAGTGTGGGTCACTTCCACTCGGGTTTAATTGTAGACATTTGTCTATTTTTAACAATAGGTTCCAAAGAGGTTGAACATTAAAACAAAATATTTTCTTTACTGGTGAATACAGTAAACACAAAAAGTAAAAATTTTGAATATAATAAAATGTTACTGACTTCTCCAGCTCCTTGGAATAAAAATATATTGTCAACTAATTTTCTCTTTGTGATCCTCATGCTAGCAATAATTCCAGCAGCTGCTACAGATGCAGTGCCTGTAAAGAAAGTAAAAAAAACATTAAGGAGATGTTATAAACAACACTTAAATAAAACAAAGTTTATTTTAATATGTATCATTTATCTATGTATTGGAAATTATGTTTTAGTTAATATAAGGTGGGGAGGCAAAATTTGCACTAAAAGTTTTACTTGTTTTTCTCATTAAGCAGTTCAACTCATTTTATGAAATCTGGTGCATTTTATTACCATAAATTTGCATAATAATTACCCACTTTTTTTTCTTCAGATAATTGTGTAAAAGATGAGTGTTGAGGAAAGTAAGTGTCAAAGGGTATGTGATATGATAAATGCAGATTTTCATACACAGAAGATTTCAAGCATAGTTGGATTATCCCTATAGACAGTTTTTAATGTGAAGAAGAGAATGATTATGAGGGAAACTATTCTACTAACATAACTTCTCATCCAAACGTTAAGTCTCTTATGGATACCATTGGAGAAGAGTGGGACAAGATGTCCCTTGGTTTTTTGGAGAAGAGTTGTAGAAGTCTCAGGGGGCGTGTGGAGGCAGTAATTGAGAAACAAGGAGGGCATATCGAATAAAATTTTTCTTTCATTTTGTATTTGTATGTTGGAACCATTCATTTTTCTTTAAATAATCTAATCAACTATAAGGCTTTTTTATTTCAATACCAAAATTATGCAAGTTTTGCCTCCCCACCCTGTAATTTCTACTAGTCATCAATTAGAACTGCTTTGATAAATAAAAATACAGGTTCATGTGAAAATAAGATTCTGAACAAAGTTTATTTATTGAAATTGCTAAAGCAAATAAACCTGGATTAACACTTATGCAGTGAAATCAACCCTAGGCATTGTTTTATTCTAGGAAAATACATAATAAAATTAATTCATCTGATAGGGACCAGAAAGGAAAAAGGATAGTGATATTTTTAACCCAGAGTATTTCCTTTAAGTCCTATTCTGACAAGAGATGCAATATATGCTCAGGTTTTAGATACAAATATCTACATCAGTTGCTTACATATAGAACACTTCTTACTCAGAAGTAATCACATTTCTTCTTTAATGTGCCGTGTCCTTTCAGGATGTAGTCAATCATGACCCTCCACATTTTCCCATCCCTTGTAGCTCTTAATAAGTCTTTTTTTTTCCTCTCCTAAACCCTGTTCTGCCGTGTATTTACTCAAGCCCATTCAGTATGTTATGCACTGCTTTAATCTGCCCCGTGAGTATCAGATTTTCCAAGCCCTCCTTTCTCGTTATGTGCCCCAGAAATATCAACAGCCTCTTTCTGGTAAGTATAAGTTTTTTTGTTTCCATTCTCTCCCAAACCTCATTGTTGCTCACATGTTTGGCCCATGGTTTTCTCAGCATCTTTTTGTAGAACCACATTTATGTTGCGTCAAGTCTCTTCATCTTTGAGGAGATTGTCCAGTATTTGCTGCCATACAGGAGGATAGATATCATGTAACAGTTCAGTACTCCTTTCTTTGTTTCCAATGAAAGATGATTGAAATTTAAAAAAACTTCCAAAAATGTGTGTGTGTGTGTGTATATATATATATATATATATATATATATATATATAAAGAAGCAAAACTTACCTTGGATGTCATCATTGAATGTACAATACTGATCCCTATACTTTTGTAAAAACCGGAAAGCATTGTGGTTTGCAAAATCTTCAAACTGGATCAAAGTATTTTGCCCATATCTGCAAATAAGATATAAAATTACAATTTTTTTTTATACTTCATTTTTAAAATGTCAAACTAGAAGAAAAAGAAAATAAATACACACAAGCTATCTTATACTTGAATAAACATTCATAGAAATGTTGTAATTAGATATAATCACAATATAGTGGTAAAATTTAAAACATCAATTTATGTACATTTTTACAAAGTTTATGTATTAAAACGTGATCTAAGAAATAGGTACATGTAAGATAATGGTACAGTTATATATCTAGTAAATGTCATTACATAGCTAACTATAATTATTTAATAGAAAAATCAAATTGTTTAGATTGGTAAAAAGCATTGTCATTAATTTTGTGATGAGTTTTGCTTTCATTTATAAGGAAAAAATATGGATCAGGGCAACTATCAAATTTGTATAATTTGAAGTTTAGTTTTGTCAATATTTTCACTTAAATTTTTTTACTCCCCACCATAACTAATTATTTATATTTTCTAATTGTGTTTATGATTTCTGTCAAAAATGCTTTTTAATAGTTTTATTGATTGCAAATATTACAAGGAGGTTTACCTGCGTACAACAGCCTGCATGAATTCATCAATAAACTCATCATATCGAGGACCAGTAACACGTGGCATATTTAAACCTATGTACAATGGATCATTACGAATTTTCTGTCAGCAGGAGAAAAAAAAAATTGAATTACAAATTAAAAGAATACAGAAAATATCAGTGTGAATTTTTTTCTTCAAGACTAGAGAATAAGCATCAAATGAATAAAGATTTGCTTTCCTTTATTTTTAAAAAATTGACTCCTGTCAAAAAAAAAAAAAAAAATAAAAAATAAAAAATTCATATTTTGTAGTTATATATTGGTGCATACAGATTTGTAATACCTAAGGTGTAAAATTAATTTTTTAAAATGAAAAATCTTTCTTGAAGCTTTTATTTTAGTTTTCAATTTCAAGCTAATAGATTAAATTTAATATTTACCAATAAGCAAAATACTTTGCTCTTTCATGACTAATTTAAATTTGACTCGAAGGATTTTTCTTTTGTTAAAAATTCAATTTCAGCCCCATTTTTAGACTGCATTTATTGTAAAATAATTCTTTATTAAAAAAAAAAAAGAAAAAAAATAAACAGGAAAAAAGAACAAAAAAGTTTCATAAAATAAAATATACTCTTGAAACTTTCTTTGAGTAATATTAGCTGATTTAAAGTATAATTTATCTGATTTGAAACAAATATTTACTTTAAGTTTAAAATATCACAGAAATGCATTTTTTTTTTTTTACACTATGGTAGGTATTTATGACAGCTCGATGACAGATGTATGTTTAGCTAATGTTCACCTACGGGAATCAGGGGTCATCTGTAAAAAAAATAATTGATAAATATGAGCACCTTTCATATTTTGAAGTATTAAGTAATTTTTAAAATTTAGGAAAATATTCTCCATAATCTAATGTTTTATTGAATTTTACATAATTTGGTTTTAAATTTACTATAGTTATCAATCTTATTTTTTGATAATGTTGTGTATGAACATCTGTATCTACAAAAACTGACATGTTTATATACACACAAGACAAATTCAAAATTCTTTTAAAAATATTGGTGTTTGATGAATTATACTAAGCTTTCAATTTATGATAAGTAAATATAGTTTTTACTTAATATCATCTAAAAGGATGAAATTAATACAGAATTTTAAGATTTAAAATTTAATAAATTATTATAATTAAAAAAAAAAAAAAAAAAAGAAAAAAAGTGTATTCTTGTAAAAATTCTTTCATTTTTTTTTATGATAATAGTGTCCTTAATATATCTTATTTATAAAAGCAATTAAAATCTTTTCTAATTAAATAATGTCTTAGTTTTATTGCATTTTTTTATTTTACAATTTTCAGTAAATGGTGTTTCTGTCTTACAAAAAACAAATTGATGATTTAAATTCTCCAAAGAGTTCTGTTTTTAACTAATAAATATTAAGGGTGTGAAATTTCTTGAAATTTCATAAAATTAAGTGTGTGTGTCTCGGAGGTAACAGATTTTCTTAAGAAAAAAAAAAATCTAAAATAATTTAATTCATTTGTGAATAAGTCCTGAAAGTTCCATTAAAATTCAGCAATTATTTGATTTTTACAAGAATTTCCAAATCAATGTTTTCTACCACAAAAAGAAGCTAAAATTTCCTATACTAATCTGACGCAAGAAAAACAAGATTCTTAATAAAAATTTCGAACTTGTTAATAAGGATTGAAAATATAATTAAATAATCAAAAAAATATTTTTGGTCTTTCCTTTCATTAATAGCAAAGATTTTGGTGATAAACCTTTGTTTTTAAGTTTGGGTCATTTTTTTCATGTTTTTCCAGTGAATTAGTACATTTATTGTATATAATTAGGTATATCCACTAAGTTTGTATGGAAGAAGATTTGAAATTATTGGTAGATTTTGGGGGTGGGAGAAAATGTTTAACATAAGTTCATTAACCTCATCATTTTGAGTGTGCCTCATCAGTCAGATCTAATTACTTTAAAAGTAATCATATTTTAATTTGCTTATACTTAGTTTCATGTCAGAAATAAAAGACATATTTGCATATGATTTCAAAGTAATTTTAAGACAACCAAGTGAATTAGGTAAACTGATATTGTATTTTGTCTCAATTCCAACACACGACAAAACATTATCTCTGTCACCATATATAGTTATACTGTTCCTTAATAACTCATTTTTTCTTTATAAATGTATTAAAAATCTAAATTTTCTCATGAAACAGAAACTTTTGAAGTCTAAGGATACAATTGACCAAACATTTAAAGTGACGGACTTGACAGAAAGCAGTTTGTGGAAAACCTAAAGTAACAAGCCAAGATGAGAAAACTGAAAAATAACACAAGAATTTGGAAATTTAAAAAAGAAAAAAAAAATATTTGCAAGGAGTAGTGTGCAAGGAGATTTATACAGCAAACTGACTCAAATCTTTATCACTTTATAGCCACTGTGATATTTATTGTTCTCTAGTAACATTTTTGAGCTTTCTACCAATATCCCAGAACATTTGTCTCTGAAGGTCAGAATGCTTGTCTACCACAGTGAAGCATAGAGGAGGTAGAATTATGGTATGGGGAGAGGGTCTGCATTCAGCATTGGAAAGCTGATACAATACAAAAAGTTCAACACAAAATAACAAAATATATTACAAAAAGCATCATTCCAGGAAACTAATGTGTCAGAACAGACAACAAAACAAGAAAGCAAGAGTTTTTTTTTTAACCTAGGAGTATCCAGAAAACTGTTTTCCTGTTACTGTTTACAAAATAACAATGATAGTTGGTTTTGTATTCACTTAAATTTATCCGCACCCAAATAAAGCTTTCTGTATAGTTAGGAATTTTCTATTCATATAAGGATGTATAATAGTTTAATCAATGCAAAAATATATAAATGACAAAGCGATCAGTTTAGCTTGATATACTAAAAATGCCCAAACTACATAAACTTATTTGCCAACATTGCAAATAACATCTGTTACAAAGTTTTTTTATTGCATATATTAAAATTCTAAAATTAAATCTACTGGAAGTAATGAAACAAAAAACAGATTTGATAAAGTTTTACCTCATTATTTGTTCCAACATCTAATAAAATGGGGAGGCATTTGCTTGGCTGGATTCCACCCAGAGCAGTGTACAAAGATAGCTTGCCAACAGGAATACCCATACCATAGGCACCCAGATCACCAAGGCCAAGAATACGTTCTCCATCAGTCACAACAATTGCCTGTAAAATCATCAAAACATTTTTTTTACCAACAAGAGATGGGAAAAGCAAATAAAATTAACATATTAGTTTTAAAATAATATTTCCTTTAGCAAATCGGCACTCGTGTGTGTGTTGTATATACCCTTTGGTCTGGGGAAAGTCTTGGTTGACGGGGTTGACTCCATAATGTATTTTCTCTCACTTGTCTTCTGACTTGGCATCAAAATGTATTTTGAGTCCGGAAATGAAAGAAAACTTCAACAAAAGGGATTTTTAAATTATCTATTTTATTAAACATGCCAATGTGTACATTTTTAACTAGCCAGTGGGGTTGCTGTTATCACTCCCACTGGGGAGCAAGTTCCCCAAGACACAAAATAACCACCTCTACTGTAAAATAACCACCTCCACTTGTAAAAACTTAAACTCCCTGAAATCACTTTCTATCTAATATTTCCACACTAGTGGAACATGTAGTTTGAAGTCCATTACTAACAACTTTTGATTTAGATCCTAGAATGCCATTGCCATTAATTTAAACTTAATTTTTTTTTGGTCGGGAGGAGTCCGGGGATAGTTTATGATAGAAGTTTTTAGGTCATGGAATCAATCTTAGTCTTGAGAGCAATGTGATGCACTGGTTAAATAATAATATATAAGAAACTCAAAACCAAAGAATGAAACTCATTTTGAAATTGCAGTTTCACTTGACTCACTTGTGTATAATAATTATAAACTAAAACCGAGTATATTCAAATAAATCTTAACTGTTTAAAATTCAAATGATGTCCATTTTCTTTCCATTTTATGCTGGTGATATATATATTTTTTTTTTTTTTTTTTTAAACATTATCAATATCAGGTAAAATAAAATGAACTATTATTAATATTTAATACATCACTTGTAATAAAACAATATTTTTCACAATTAGCAACTACTATCAATATAATTTATTTTTTTTAATTTTTTATTGTCTTCCACCCAAAATCTTATCTGTGTATCCATGAAATTGTTGCTTGCTTTTGAAAAATTTAGGGTGACCAATATGTATCAAAAGGTTTGGGGGAGATAATGTGATATCTCACAACCAATATCCATTTACATATCAAAAATCAACATTCAGTCCATTTGTCCTGTAAATACATTTATTTCTACTTCAATATTATTATCAATTTATTGTTGAATGCATTCCAAATATTTTGTTTTTAAATTTATAATCTTACTGAAAGATTGAAATACATGTATAAAAAACAAACAATTGTGCCCTCTGCACTGATACTAACCTCCAGGAGAGCAACTTATTGCACCTTCTTGGTCACATGTTTTACACTGGCATAAAGTGAAGTGATTATATTGAATCAATTGCTAGGTCAGCTGCTAGTGAAGTTGTGAATACTATGTTGTGTCAAACAATTTTTTGCATCAGAAGCCATCTTCAAAAATCTGTCCATGCTCTGAATATTGCTGCCATATCTGGTTTGGTGTTTCTGCTATAGATCTCAAGATTGTCAACAAAATCAAAAGAAGGGTTCTTTAATGTAATCAATCCTGACCTGGAATCTTGATTTCAGTCATTTTCCCCCCTACTTCCATAACATGGATTCCCCGTCTTTTCTATAAATATTCTCATGTCAGTTGTTCTTTCCTCCTCGATACCTTTTATATTTTATGTGGCAGATTTTTTTTTTTTTTTTTGGAGTAGGCACTCAGTTTATTTCTTAAACAGCCTATTTATTCATTATCGTCTGATGAGACTTCTTGAATATTCAGGCTGGTAAAGTCAAATTTGCACTCTCCAGCAGGATTTGAACCTGCATCCCTCAACTCTGTTGGATTGATAAAAAAAAAAAAAATAAATAAAATAAAAAAATCAATTCTAAAATTGTTTGTTTATGTCTGGATATGAAACTGCAGATATGAAAAACTGGGGGACTATGACAGGATTCTATGACTACTCCTTGTAGCCAAAATGGTTAAGGCATACTGGGCTTAATGGTAGCTTCCTCTCTCCAGCTGGAGAGTGCAAATTTTTCTTTAACAGGACTTCTGGAACATTCAAGCAGGTAGATGAAAATAAATATACTGTTTAATAAATAAACAAAGTGCCTACTCAATAACAAGTACCCACTTAAAAAAAAACTTGAAATGATAATTCTGGATGTAAAGAATGGATTTACTGTTTGAGCAACAACAACAATGTGCTTACAAGAGAAACTTATGCAAATTAATTATCTATTAAGAATTAGTATTTTGCATCACCCACCTTTACGTTCCGATCTGGCCAATTGCACAAGATATCAAAAATGTGGCCCTTGTCTTTGATTGAAATGAACAAGCCTCTAGAAAGAAAAGAAAAAAAATTAACATACAGTGTGTGTGTGTATATATGAAAAAGGTTAATATTTGTTGCTATATTATTTTATTTTGTACAAGAGCAAAAATTTAATTATATTAAAATTACACTTGTGATAATTGGACAGCTTACAACATAGGAGAAAACAAATATAGGGAAAAAAAAAAACAAAAAAAAAAAACAGTAATGTACTTTTAATTAGACATTAATAACTTTTCTATATTGATGGTTCAAAGTAGCTCAGTCATTTTATGACCAGACAGTTCCAATTATTGTCCCTCCAGAACTAATTCTATCAAATTTCTAGCTCATGTTACAAAAGTTATTTACTGCTGTCAATCAAAACAAGTGATATTTATTTCTATAGAACATGGCCCTACTTAAATTCCTTCCTTTTGAAGAAGTTATGTTGATTAAGGACACCTTTTCAAAGGAGTAAAATAAACCTTAGCCGACTCTTCCTACCTTTTAGTTAAACTGTATAATTGTTAAAGCTTTATTTCTTAAGCTAGATGACCTTTTTTTTACCCAATTTATTATAGACAGAGTTTTATCATTATCAATAATATCCAATTAGTCTTAAAAAGGTATTATTTTAAATCATGAAAAGTTAAGGTCTATGCATATTCAAATTTTAAATTAGAAAAATGCTTATTCTAAATCAGTATTAATAGTTACATTTTCACATAGAGTGGACATTTTATGAAATATAGTAAAGTTTATTTTAATGAAATTTCTGCTACAATAATTTTCATACAATATTTATAATTGGAAAAATATAAGTCAATGATCACAAGACTCATTTTCTTTATGTTTACACCATTTGTACACTAAAAAGAATATTTAAGAGAAAGATGTCTTAATTATATGTCCTTATAATGCCCAAAACATTGTTTATATCAACATCTATATGAACCAATGAGAAGAACAATAGTTTGAAGGAGTCAAAAGTATTATCTATTCTTTACAGTAAAACTTTCTCTATAAATGAACAAAATCTTTAAGCCTAGGTGAAAGTCATTTTATGATGAATTTTGTGCTTGTAAAATCTGCAATACCAGAAATAAGCATATGCAAGTAAAACGCATCATTAAATAATACATCTGGCAGCTGAAGGAATGTACAATTCATTCCCAACTGTAGATTTAAAAGGAAAATTTTTTAAACCCAAGTAATAATTTGCATACATTTGATGGTATAAAGAAGTACAGGGAAAGGTGATTTATTCTTTCAACCAGATCTATTTGGGAAAAACAGTTATTCTTTCAGAGTAAAAACTAAAATATTAACTGAAAGGAAGAAGCTTAGTTAAAAAAAATGTTAAGCAATATGCTCAATCAAAGAAAAGAATCTTATATGCTGGGGAAAAAAAAAAAAAAAAAAAAAATAAAGAGCTTAATGTCAAATCTGCAGTACTTTAAAAAAAAGAGAACAAATTGATAAAATATGGGAAGAGTACAGATTTTGATAATTAGGGGAAAAATGAACACTTGGTTAATATTGATAATGTATTTCAATCAAGTCCAGTATGTATATAAAGTTTTGCGTTAATGCTATAACTACTACCTGTAGATATTAATGTACATTGTATGCTTATTGCTAACACTTAAAAATGGTTGTCAATTAAAATTTTCAACCCTGAAAGTTGATATTTATCACAAAACATGCAATTGAACAACAATTTAATAGAGAATTTGTTTATTTTTCTCACCCCAACCCACTGCCTTATTCACACATTTTTATCTATAGTCATAGATAAAGTGTATTTCATTTAGTAAAATTATGTTCTCTCTGCTCAAGAATTTATAAGGACATAGCTGAGCATTTTCATAAACACAATACAATTAACTTTTGTTCAAAGTGAACATATGCACAAAAGAGCAGATTGATTTTTCATTTTTTTTGTTTAGAAAATCAACATTGCACTCAATGTGAAAGCTGGGGTTTTATGTGATAAGTTCTGACACAAAAAATTAGATTAATAGCTTTTCCCAATTTTTGAGCCTTTAATTTTAAAGATCCTCTGAAAAAAAAGTGTAAAGAAATACCTAATTTCCATAGGGTTTTGCTTACACACAAACTTCCAAATTTTACTATTTCAAGAATAAATCCAAATAAAGTTAATCTTTTGTATTAGATACATTGAATGCAAAATATATTCAAACAAAAATTTTAATTATGAATCACCACAAGCAAAATATATAATTTTTTTTACTGTATTCAATAAGTAAAAACTTTAAAAAAAAAAAAAAACTACAAAAGATTACAAAAAAGCTACTCAAAAAATAAGATTTGTTAGATCATAATTAATAAAAGCAAAAAATAGATAAAAGTGTACGTAACAGTATAATACTGCTGGGCACAAATAAGAAAAAAATGTTTTAAATTTGCATTATTTATTGAAAAATCACAAAAACTACTGCACAAACTACTATGTGTTGACTTCAATGTTCACTTTTATATTTACATACACTAACTCTGATATTGAGCACTTTATCCCATGAATATAGCACACCTTAAAACTATATTTCTTTATATATATATATATATATATATATATATATATATATATTAGTGGACTCTCCCATTGTATTCAATGTATGAGGGTCAAGCAGTTCAGTTTTTAGGAACTGACAGCCAGACACCAGCACACATGATTTGATCATAGTGGTGAAAGCTTTGTGCAGAACCAACCACACTTTTTGAAGAGCTGAATGCAGGGACCTGGTACACTATGTGCCACAAGGTCCTCAAATGACCCTCTGCAGGTTTTGAATGCAGAGTTGTCCTCCTAGACCAGTTGCTATCCAAGGCTCCAGAACCCAGTCTACCCATAGCTGGAGGAAGAAGAGGATTAATACCTTTCCCAACGGTATTAGCACGTAAGTGAATGTAATGGATTTGACTGGATTTCGAACTTGGCTTTTTAAGTCATTCATTTCTGTAGTTCACTGCTACTAACAAGCAGAAATTTTTTCTGATGATGGCCATGCTGGCCGAAACTAGTCAAGGAATCTAATTGAAATAATAAAAAGGAAGAATATTAATATACAACCCTGTGTGTGTGTGTGTGTAAGATTTTAATTTAATATTTTTTATTGTTAAAAAAACAAAACAAAAAAAAAACTCACACACATACATACATACATCTCCCCTTTAACAAAAAAGTTAATGATCAACAAGAA
The DNA here is from genome assembly GCA_964036315.1 of Acanthosepion esculentum. Lineage (NCBI taxonomy): Eukaryota > Metazoa > Mollusca > Cephalopoda > Sepiida > Sepiidae > Acanthosepion > Acanthosepion esculentum. Next base: position 106,544,772 of record OZ038482.1, on the reverse strand, counting down.
GTTTATTATACCCCTAAAAGAATAAAAATAATTTTGAAAATATCTTGTAATTCAGATCAAAGGATAAAAAGCACCCCCCACACACACACAGTACAAATGCACCTTAGATCTAGGTTTAAGCAAACAGACTTATTTAGTAAACAATAAGATCACATGTTGAAGTAGGCAAAGTGCCAAACAATCAGTTAAGTAGGTAGGAATTCTAGGTAATCTACAGCCAAATATATAAAATAGATTCCATTAATAGAACCAGCAGGAATCACCTTACTGAAGGTTAATTTCCAATATCTGTGAGAAAGAGAAAAGATTCATTTGCTATTTTGCAGTAGTTAAGGCTAGCAGAAAAATTCAATTCAATGTCGACAACTACACTTAAAATAACTCAAGCTAAAAGTGTTTTGTAATATGAAAGGTCAATGAATTTGTAAAGGCAGTTGAAGATAATACTTTAAGAAAGCATCTTTTACAGCCATAAATTTTTACTGCATGAATTTGTCGGGATATTGAGATCAGTACAAGATGAAAAATACATGCAACAAAGTTACTGGTGTGGATTTTACAAACAAGTGATTAGTAGTTGGAGTAGAAATTAATTTTGGAAATTGATGCGAAAGGCCTAGATAGCCAAACTAATATGCATTTTACTAGCCTACCAAAATATCTTTGTACATTTTTTTTCTCCCCTAATAAAGCTTTTCATTATAGTAAATTGAATAATCTGTCTATATTTCTGAGATGAGGTATTATGTACACTGCCTTAACTAGGTATTGAACTCACACTCTTTGGGTCCTGTCACTGGATCTAACCAACGCCTTTATCCACTGTATTTTTTTTTAACACCAAAGCTCATATTGCAATTTTCATTGTTATTATTGCTTTTCTCTAGCAATAATAACGAAAATTGCAATATGAGCTTGTTAAAAATGGTTGCTGAAGATATTAAGTTTATAAGTACCAGAAATTCATACACAGATGTCCTTAAGGACACATGGCACAGTGGATAAAGGCATTGGTTAGATCCAGTGACAGGACCCAAAGAGTTGGGAGTTCAATACCTGGAGAACTTGGAGAGGTGAATTAACAGGAGATAACTGATAACTGACATCCATTAAACATGGCCCGTGGAACTAGAACAGTGAGCGAAATAAAGGGTTCAGTTCAACATTCCAACCACATGAAGGCCAGAGCGTACAACGGCCAAAACGTGATAAATATGGCAACAAAGATGAGGACAATAGTCCAAATAATGTAAATAGTGTAAATTGAATTAGCAAAGGAATTGTCTAGATTTAAACTCATGACTTAACCCTGTTAAGTAGGATCTAGTAAGACAAAAAGCACCCTCCCCATCACCAGAAAAATAACGACCGAGATAAACCAGCTGGCCCATGTTAGGTGGATATTGGTCAAAATTCATTAATTTTGTTAATTGTAATACTATCCTCCAATTCTGACTCGATTGTTTATTGGCGTGAACAATTCAGCTGACCTTGCCAATATGTGACTGAAGGATGAAGCCATCAAAACCTTTCTCTTGATCCTCTTACTATACACATACAAATTGACTTAGCACAACACCAGAAAGAAACATGTCTCTTCAAAAAATGCACTTATATATAATAGTCCTAAGCTGTTTGTTTAGTAGCATATGGGTTATTTAATACTGAAATTTAATTTTGGGGGGACAATAGTAATTTTTTATAAAGATGTATTTCTGATAATTGTTTTGCATTTTCACAAAAATTTATTGCTGGCAATTTTTTTAAATACAAAAATGTATTGTTGGTATTTTTACTATAAAAAAATATTTTTATACTTTCATAGTGTCTTAACCCTAGTTTGTGCATTAACTATTTACCCATAATTGGTACACTAACAGGTGCTACTACCCTAGGTCAGGGTGGATATAGGAACAACAGCAATTAAGAGGTGGTTCCACGCTCCTTAAAACCTCCTAATCAGAGGTTTGCTGCCAGATGTAGCTTATTGTCATACCTAGAATGTGTCCAAAGCTGTAGGGCAGTAGTAATTGGCAGTCTTCCACACGTACAGAGAGAGAGAGAGAGTAAAGCAGTTGACATCACCCTTTTTCATCACCTGTTGCAAGATACTAATAGAGAATCATTTTCTCAACTGAAGAAATTTTCCCCAATCTAAGAAGTTTTCATTTACAGTGTGGGAGACTTTGAGATCAAATTTGTTTGTAGGCCCAAGACCAAAGCTCCCTGTTTGAATTGTTGAACCAATTACCAGTCCTAGTATTGTTACACTTTTGTTGATGTGATATATTGTGAAAAAGGCTGACACCTAATTCACAAACCAGTTGTAGTTAGGTAGACCACACCACAGAAAAAGGTAGAATAATCCCTGCAACCCTTGACAAAAACTGTTGTTTCTTCAAGTAAGAAAATATCTGTTCTGAAAATTTCTTTCTTTACTTTTAATTTGGTCCCTTTGCTATTGAGGATGTTTCAACCAGCTTTGCCTAAGACTTCCTCAGATCAAAAACAAATATGTGTGTGGGAAAAAAATCAACTGTTGGAATGAAACACTCAAGCAGTGGCACTAGGATGAGGAGTGGAGAATTAGAGTTATGTTATATACTCAGTGTGGCTGTGCAGAAATGAGAAATCACAGAGTAGAGTTTGAATTCCAGTTTAGTACATTACATTCACTTATGCACAAATACCCTTGAGAAAGATATGAATCCATCTCTTTTTCACCCACATATGGGTAACTAGCAGGCCAGACTGGGCTCTACAGCCTTGGTTGGCAACCAATTTAGGAGAAGGAAAACTAAATTCAAACAAGTCTGGAAAGGATTTTGCTCCATCAGGCTACTTGCCCAAGACACACCACAGCTGAAGTACATGTGGTGCCCCTATGACCGTATTGGGTTAATAGACTTGTAGTCGTATATAAACAACGCTTATTTTGAAGCTGAATCATTTTTTTTTGTTTTGATTATTGTATCTTGCAAATTTGAAAGAAAAAAATTACTGATGACTGGTGAATATAATTTTTATTGCTAAAAAGAAAAAAAAAAGGAAATTATCTTTTGTTTGTAATAAATTTACAAGGATCTTATTACATCAACACCTATATGGTTCCTACTGAGAAGACTAGTAACAATATGATGATAATCAAATATTTTGGTGAAAATAATTAGAAAAAAATTGAACTATTCAGAATAACCATAGTTTTTGTTCTGCTAAAACCCTATATTATGAAGCAGTTAGAATTAGAATGCTCTGAATAAACTGTGTTATTTTGTTTCTCATGTTTCTCAAGCAGATAGTATTCTTTTATCAAGATTTGAAGAAAAAAAAAAAAAAAGAGCTAAAACAAGATCCCTTCTCATAATCTAAATTTGTTGCTTTTGTTTATCTTATAGACAAGTGAATAAGCTTTGTTTCTTGAATAAATAGTTCTACTATTGGCAAGAAGCTTTAAAGCTAATCACTTCCATAAAAAGTAAGCTGTTATTACTCTCACCTGGGACGTCTGAATAACAGACCATACTCCTGACAAGCCTGCCCAACAGTGGGGGTGTAGACAATGGGCATCATCTCTTCAACATGTTCAACGAGCACTCTGTAGAAGAGACGCTCATTCCTGTCAAGTAAAGCAGTCAAATAGATGTACTTATCCAGATCAGTGGGTCGACGCCTAAAATTCTCCAGGACACGATATGCTTGTTGGTCCTGAGTGATGATACATGGAGGCAGCAAGCCATGAATACCCATTATCTGACGTTCTTTTAGGGTGAAAGCCAAACTCTGAAAATAGAAGCAAGTAGGTTAAAATAAACTATTGTGTATATGAATTTTCAGGATCTAAACATTGCCCAAGATCCTTGGGTAAATTTTTTAAAAAATAAATAAAAAGACTCAAATGTACAGAGACAGGGTGTGTGATTGTCAGCTAGAGGAACAGCCCAGAACACTAACTATGAATTGGAGATATCAAAATCAAGCAAGTACAGAAATTTGAATATTTGGGAAATGTTTCAACAGAGGACAGAAAATGTAATATCAAAACTTGAAGATGCATTGGAATAGCAAAAAATACCTTCCAAAAGTTAAGCAAAATTTTCTTAGAAACAAAAAGAAGAGTGCTCAGCTGCTATGTAATATCAGTGTCCCTCTATGGCAGTGAATGCTGAACAATTTCCTCCCAGATGATGAGGAAACTTTAGGAAACAGATGTGGTTCTATAGAAGAATCCTGTGGTTGAAAAGAGTCCACCAGCTACAGTCTTTAGCTTTTAATTGAGACTAGCGGGGATACCTGGTGTTGCTCAGAAGATCTCTGAATAATAGTTTATTATTGACAATTTATTGATATTTTTCAGCCATCTTATGGAAATTAATTTTGTATTCAATCTTTAAAAAATAAACATTTTTTTTTGGTTTGTTCCAAAATAACTAAATTTAGGAAAATATCACACTACCATGACCAGAGTAGGGGGGGGGGGGTCAGAGGGCTGAGCATCCCCATATTTTTTATTCAAAAAGACATTTTATTTTTTCAAATTAAATACTAACATGAATACTCTGTTAATGTGGTTTTCAAACAAATCAAATTGATTTATCTCAGTTCATTAATCTTTTTTCAAATTTTTATTAATAAAAAAAATAAATAACCTTAAATTAAAACATTTAATTTAATCCTTTTTTCAAGAAAAAAAAAAAACTATAGCAAGCCTTACTTCTTTGAAAAATAATCATTAACTATTTATTTTGGAGAATTTAGATTGTTTTTAAGTAAATAAAGATCCCATTAGGGATTATTTTCTTTTTAAAGAAAGTGAAAGAAGCAAACATTTCTCTGTAAATGAATTTAATTACTATTTTGAAAGAAGTAAAATAATTTGTTTTACGAATTTAACTAAATTTTATTTAACTTTCGAAAAAATAAGTTTTTTGCTTTAATAAAACTTATTTTAAAATTTACTTTTTTATGTTAGTTACAAACCAAAAAACAATGAGGTTTATTTTTTAAAAACTGAATAAAATTTTTTCACAAGATGGTCAAAAAATATTAATAAAATTAAAATTCTTTTAAATTTACTGTTGTTTTAATATTCATCTTTTAAAAGTTACTTATTTACTATAGATATAGAAAAAAAAAATTCAAGAAAATAGAAATTTTAAAAATACATATAATGTTTTGAAATTATCAGCAGAATTAGAAAGTAAAAACGAACGAGAATAATTATTCCTGTTTGTTTTTACTTTTTAATTCTGACAATTTTGAATACAGTCTAATGCAATTATTACATATTTTTGTAACTTTAAAATATCTTCATAAATACAAATATTACGTTAATTTTTTTTTACAAAAAGGTGGGCTGGATGATACTGAGTCTGTATATATATTTATTTTCTTGTAAATTATTGTAGTTTTTTTAGTTTCAGCCAGACACACACACACACAACTGCCCTTTATATATGTATAGGTTTCACCCCCGTTGACTGGAATAAGATCACCCAATGGAGCTCTATAAAAGTCGGATTTTTCTCTCTAGTCAGTTTTTTGTCAGATTCCTGGAGAACCTTTGTCCCTCAACTTTAACCCCAACTCAGGATTTTTGCCAGTTGCTTGATTGCTGAGAAAGTCAAACAGAGAGTGGAAGAAAAGAGAAGACTACAGAGTCAAAACAAGCAGAGACTATAACAAAAACTTAATTTAATCTACAAATTCTAAGAATACCATGGGTGGAGTATGTGAATAACAATTAGGTCTTAAGGAAAATGCAAATGAAAAAGGACACTAGCAGTTAAATTCTAAAGGAGATAGCTAAAATTTCTAGGACACATAACGAGAAAAAAGAAATGGCTTGGAAAATTTGATACTTCATGATATACTGAAGGCATGACAGAGGGAGAAGGCAAATAACCTATGAACAGCAGAACAGAGAAGAGGAAGGATAGAAGAAAAAATACTGAAAGCTACAAAGAATAGGAAGTTGTGGAGAGTCATGATCATTCATAGAACTAAAGTTAAAACCAAGCTTGCAGTGCATATGGAAGGACGGCAAATATTTCCCAAAGAGAGATCAAAACACTGGAAAATTTTGCACATATAAAATTTGAGATTAGGATTATTAAATAAGTATACTAAAATACTTATCAATAAAGCAACATGTATAACAATAGTACATATTTAAAAGTCTTTAAGAAATTCTTATAGATGTAGCTCAATAATTATAAGTTAAAACAGAGGATAATTTCAACAGAATTATATTCAGTACCAGATTTGGAATATTTAGCATGATAAACCCCTAGCCTAGCACATGACAAACTTTTCTAAATATTGTTCATGATGATCACAAAATATCAATATCATGGTTTTAATGTGTTTAGTTTCTATTTACACTTACAAGAAATTAAGATTAATTAAGGATATATCAGCTATTCTGAGTTTAAGTAATTATTGCTATTAAATGACCATATACATTAACACACACACACACGAAAAGAAAAAAAAAAGATTTATTTTAGAACCGGACACAGTGTTTGAGAAGTATCTATGGAAAATAGATCAAGGAAATGGCACTTAATGCTAGTTGCCTGTGACTTGCGATATCAGTCATAAACTAGCATTACTCCAAGGCAAAAAGAACAGCAGCATAAAGGCAAGAAGTGAAGTTCTTGGGGCTATACAGGAAATATGACTGCTAACTATAGACTTGAAGAGGTCAAGATTTTATTTGTGAATAGCATTTCAGAGTTCAGTCAAAGATGTCAGCAATATAGTGTGGATGTAGACTTTAGAAGGAACCAGAAACCCAGTCCTAAATATGATTCAAGGGATAAACATCTACTCCTGTTCAAAAGGACAGAGAGAAGTGTGAACCTGATAATAGGTTCACCTATCTACTCCTATAGGGAAAGAAAAAATAAATAATTAGTCAATAAAATTATTATATATCCATGATTCCAGTGCTTTGAAATTAAGCATTTTAAACTTAAGGTTTGGAAAAAGAATCGGAGAGCCGAGTTTGAATTCCAGTTGAATGCATTACATTCACTTACATGCTAATACCCTTGGGAAAGGTATGAATCCTCTTCTCCCCCTAGTTATGGGTAAATAGGACAGACTAGGTTCTAGAGCCTTGGATGGCAACTGGTCTACTGTAGAAAGAAATAGTAACCTACTGCGTGAAAAAAATTTGCCTCATCAGTCATATATCGAAAGATACATGATTGCCTTATGAGTCATGTGCCATGCGTGATACACGCATGGCACATGACTGACTGACAATTTATAAACCCTCTTTGTATGATGTAAATATGCAGTCAAGCAATTTTAGATTGACATATGCCCAACTTTTCACTTGTTGGAAAGTAAAAATACTTGCGAAAAAACTAACAGAACTTTTGTATATCTTGTTTATACAGTCAAAATGTATTCTACAAAAAAGGATTGTTGATCTATTAAAATAGGAAATGAATATAATCTTCAGAAAACAAGCAAGCATTTACAATACTGCCTGAAATTAACTCATTTCCTCTTCATCATACCAATGAGATACAAGTGTTTTTAAAAATAAAGCAAAGAAATGATTGCCAATTGTATGTTGGTTCAATAACTATAAAAATAACAAAAAACAAAACAGTAAATGTTATAAATGTAAATCTTTAACAGATTAGTGGGAACCCTCAAGAGAAAACTTAAATTGAAGCTAAATTTTATAATTTCATTAAGATAGGCAATTAACATTTATAAAACAAACTTCAAAAAGCTGATAATTTATTATTATTAATATAGAAAATTTATAGGAAATACAGAATTTTTAAAATATGGTTATACAAAAAAAGCGTTACATGACACACACATAAATATATATATCCATCTCCATTGCCTTTTATATATGCAGATTTGTTTTCTATGGCCTATCAACACTTTGCAGGTTATATAAAGCCAGAAAAATATTTTTAGATAATTGTTTTTAGATAATGGTTTAGTGATACAAGTTTTACTAATTAACCCACAGCTGAAGGGGGAAGTGGATTCATACCTTTCCCAAGGGTATTTGTGCACAAGTAAATATAATAAACCCAACAGGAATTGGAACTCTGCTTTCTGATTAACAAAGCCAAGCCATTATCAATTCCATCAACCTCACATTCAAGCTTACAACACCTTATATTCCCAAGTGGTCACCGGGCTTGATATTGCTTAATTTCACTGATCATACAGAAACCAGTGTTTCAAAATAATGTGGCCATAAGTGTCTGATTTTCTTAAGATTTTGTTACACACATTTAGAGAGTATGTATTGGTGGACACAAGAATATAGATTAAACTGCATGACATTCTGGTCAATAACAGGTCACTCTGCTAGTAAAATTAAATTTCTTTTGGTAAGCTTTAATAAGCTTCCATATTAATTAGCATACAATTTTCTTTCCTGACATTCTTACAGGCAGCCAAACAAAATAATCACAAATTCATTATGCTATCTTTGACAAACTTTATGCATTTACAATTCACCATATGCAGTAAAGTGAACTTTAGTCTGTACACATTTCATAGGAGATCAATCAATAAACTTGATAATGTTTATAATAATTATGTGGCTATTTGAAACTTACATGTGTCATCACAGGATAAAAGAAGAAGAATCTAAATTTAAGAAGAGGATAAATTTATACATTCAATAACCTTATGTAATGTGCTAAAAGCATCAAAATAAACCAACCAAACATTATATAGTCTAAAATAGACCAGACTTTCAGCCAGCCTTTGCTAGGTCATGGAATTTTACACCATTTTAAAATGAAAAATATGCTAAAATTTCTAAAATGAAGAAAGGTGATAAAATTGTATTTTCAATGTTCTCATGTAAATCTGAAATCTGAAGTTTTCAATGGCAATTTTTATTTTCATTAGTTTGACAGGTAAGCCAAATATCAGGTTTGAGTGACTTAAATGTTTGAGAAATATTTTTACAGAGCCACACACCAATATTTTGAATTTCAGCTCAAATTAAAATTTCCAGGCTACATATTAAACTAATACTGATTGAGTACTGATGATGGCTTATCTAAGATGCAAAGATGTCAACTGATTTAAAAAAAAAAAATGAGGGGGTGTCGGGAGGGGGGGGGAGAGAGAGAGAGAGAGAGCGAGGGTACCTTGTTTATTCTTGGGTTGCGGATGATATCAATACCCCGCGTCTTTGTTTGGCTTGCATGTTTGGTGGAAGATTCCTTCCAGTTCAGACCAGATGTTTTCAGCATGTCTGTTGATGAGGTATGAACTGTATTAGACGAGAGTATATTGGCACTAAAAAACAAAGAAAAAAGTGATTGACATTTTTGGTAATAAGTTAAAATTTTTAAGCAAAAATCAATCAAGGAATTTGGATAAAATTATAAGAATAGTAAATATAGAAATTATATGTATTTCTAAACAATTTATTTTCAATTTAATACTTATTACTTCAAATGTTATTACAGTGGATACTTTGTATTTGAGATAAACTTACCATTTATTAGGCAGTGTGCATTACATCTGTTGGCCTGTGCATTCGAGAAAGCTTAGGAAAGAAAAATGTGTTCCCTGGGTGAAGAGAATGTGCTTCTTTAAAAAAAAGGAAAAATAGAACCTTACTTGCTGCATAATTCTGTGGCTGAGTGGTAAAGCACACTGGGTAAAATGATGGTTTTCCCTACAAAGGGGGACACAGATTCAATCCCTGCTGGGGAATGCATTTTTCTTTATTATGATTTTTCGAAATGTACAGGCCAATAGGTACAATGTAGAAAAACATCTTTGAATTCAAAATCATGAAGAAAGTAAAAAGGAAACCACTTTCCAAGAACAAATAATGAAAATTAACAAATATTAAAAAGGAAATTGTGAAAACCTATGATCATGTATACCTTATTTTTAAAAAGATGTTATTTAAATGGTATACTGTATTGCATATCATTATTTATTGGACCAAAAGTTAACCCATCACCTAATTCTTGACAAAAGCTTAAATTAACTATATGTTGAAGCCTTTCTTTATTATAGTGATTTCTAAATCTAACTTCAAAACAGTCTTGCTAATTTTTTATGCTGTTGATTAAAAATAAAAATAAATAAACAGACCATGAAGATCCCTAGTTTTTTTTATTTTGGTAGCGTAAATGAACACATAATTTAAGGCCTTTGTTGTATCATGTAGCTCTACAGACAAGTGCATCAGGTTCATTATATAGAGATAGTGAGAAAGTAAATAAAAAATTAAGAGATATACGAAAATAACTAGTACAAAGATTAGATCAAACTTTAGTCTCGTAAGTTACTACTACTTGTATAGAGTATTTTTTAAATCTTGTTTTAAGATCAGTTGGGCTAGTTTCTTTTACTTTTACATTCATATATATATCAGTATAAGAAATTGATTGTAATAGAAACAGTCTAGATATATACAATTAAAGAAAATTAAATAAAATCCAGCTTAATACACTAATTATGGTAGGGTTTGTTTTTTTTTTAAATTATGATAATCTACTGATGACAAATATGATGGAGAAAAATATCCCACTTCTAGATTTCCAATTCAAGTAGCCATTTTTATTCTGTAAACTATTTCTTATCCAAATGATTTGTTTATTCATTCATATTTGAGGAAGAGTATGACTAACTGTAGTAGTCTTGTATTGTACATTTAGCATACAAAGTTACCAAAAAAGACTAAGTATTTGAATGAGTGACTTAAAACTTGACTACAAGGAAGATAATTTAGTTTAAGAATAAGAGAAAACATACCAATTCAAACAGTTTAAAAATACAGATTAAAACCTAAATTTTTAAGAGTGTGGGAAAAACAAAAATACTAGCAGTAGAGAATGTGTTACACACCCAAATAGTTGGAAATATGTTTCAAGATAAATGAGAGAGAGAGAGAGAGAGAGAAAAAGAAAAAATTCAAGTCAAGAAAAAAAAAGAGAAGTACCGACAACATTAGTTTGCTTGATCAACAATACATCCACAGGTTGTAGATAGAATCAGGACACTACCAACTGCATGTGTGCTGTATGTTATTAGTTATCATGTGAGGTCACATGACCAGCTATAAAGCAGGAAATGAAGAGACCAAAATTTCTGCCATTATGAACTTTTTAAGAAAGCAAAATAAATTAACTCACTTAAAAAAAATAAAAAATTTGTGAAACATTTGATTAAATAGCTGACAAATTAAAAAAAACAACAAAAAAAACAACTTCTTAAAGCTTCTTGGTTGGAATTTAAAAAAAAAAAAAAAAAAAAAAAAAATTGCAGAAACATTTGCCCAACAAAAATTTAAATTGTCAAAATTATGGCAGAATGTATAGAAGTTGTGTTAAAAAAAATTTTTAAACAACTTGTCTGATAATGAATCAGATCTTAGGCTCATGACAAAACATTTTACACAGATTGTGGCTGACATGTCAAAATTGTAATACTCATGTTATAAATTATCTTCTAAATCAGCAAGCATGATTTGTATTATTGTCAGATAAAAGAGAAACTAATGATTACTGAGATTTATTAATTTATAAATGAGCAGGAAAGAATATAAATGCAGCAACTTTGCATTTTACATTTAGTATAAAAAAAGAAAAAAAAAGATAACATGTGGGGGGGGTAGAGAAGTGTTTAGGTTTAACTTACAGAAACTTGACTACAAAGAGGACAATTTAGATTAAGAATAAGCATATACTATTTATACATAGTTCCAGGTATTTCAAGTAAATGGTTGTTGAGAAATTTAATATTCTTAAAAAATTTTAAAAAGTTCTACTTACTCACCAGACATTGTGAATAGAAATTAAACAACAGGTGTTATAAACATGACAAACTGATTACAAGAAGAAACTTCAAGAATTTGCAGGGCCATAATAAACCTATTTAAGCACCTTTTCAATATGAAGATTCTGTCAGAAGTCCCTTATTACCTCATCTCCAGAAGAAACAGGATTCATCAACTGATGTGTTCTCTCATTCCAATTTAATTTTGACATGACTGATTTTATGCAGAAGTTAATCATTTAAATTAAAATACTTGTAATAACAATTAGTCACCACATGCAAATTACTGTCTCATTACCTAAATGATCCAGAAGAAACAATTGTTACCAAGACAACAAAGAACATTAGAATCTAATCTTTTGTTCAATGCTAGACAAAGTTGTTTTAGGAGGTCAACCAGAAAATTTAACATGTATTTTCAACATCTGTCCAGAAAATATCCAATGATTGTAAATATCTCAAGAATCAGTTGTGCAGCCTTGATGTAACTTTTCACAAGCATGAGCATGCAAGATTATTCAATTGGTAGTTAGATACCATTGAAATGTAAGCTTGTTTGAAGTGTGACAATACAATTCACAATGAGCAAGAGTTTATGTTTTATGCACATTTTTTGGTAAAACATGGCATTAGCTAAATCTGTCAGTCTAGATTTAACTCATTGTAATTTTTCCCAAAGCTTGAAACAAACTTGTTTTGATTGAGATAAGGAATTGTCATACTTTATTTCAAATATTGTTCTTGTAGATGTTATTACTGACACAAAATAGTTTAAATATTCTCAATGTATATTGATAATTCCTCATCTCAAATGCCAAAACAAAATTATCAATAGTGATAGGGACCTGCCAAGATAACGAAAACCATCTGACAGATTTAAAAGGCTTCCTTTATATACATGCATTTGTAGTGGACCGCATGATGGGGGTGAAGTGTGAGAGAGAGGAGATGTGGATGTATCTCTGGGTTAAGATTTCCCGCTGGCCGGTCCAGCTACATAAGAATGCTGGACTATAATGGAGTCCAAAGAAGATAAAGAAACAAACAAGACCGATATACATGTATGCAAACAAATATATATTAATAACAAATAGATTAATACACGAATTACAAATACATGAAGGGTTACAAAGTGTTGTATGGAGAAGTTATTGTGTGTGGGTGTTGAGTGTCCGTACGGATGTGTATTTTGTTTTTAGCGTGTTCCCAGAATACGGGAAACGCAGTTTGTGTGAGAGGTCACATAGTGGAATAAGTAAAAAGGAAGAGAAAGTTTTTTTACCTCGCCTCACACGTGAGGTTGCAGCCCGAGTCGAGATAGCTGGCAACACGTGTGCGTAAGCCGTAAAAGAGCAAGAGGTGAAAGGTCAGCCAGTATTTATACTCGTGGGAGAGAGAAACCCCTGTTGAAGGGTTAAGGAAATGAGGAGGAGCTAACTGCAACACATTCATACTTTAAAAGCTTATTTATCTAGAGAAGATTAGATTTCCTTCAATATAGTCTTCTAGTATAAACATGGTGTCACTGCAACATTACCAGAAGAGTCCTATACATAGAAATGGCCAAATTGCCCTGTCCTATACTGTGAACTCATTTGGTTACATAGAAAAAAATACTCCAAAAGTACACTTGTACTTTTAGACAATAGTATAGGGGATATAAGCATTGGTAAAAAGTATTGTCATCATCTGGTGGCTGTGAGTTCAATCCCTGTATCAGATAGTGAAATTCATATTTTAGTTCAGCAGGAACAAACAGAACCACATCATGTAGAAAGAAATAAGCAGCTAATACAAGATCTGGTAAGAGGATACGTGTCTGAAATATATCTAATAAATCTCTAACAAAAGATGAGAAAAATAGCTTGTCCAAACCAAAGAATATTAAAGAATCCCTGTTGAAATACCATAGACAAGATTAAAGAACATAATGTGGCAGCTGATCCTAAAAAGAGGACTTTGAAAAGTGAAAGGCACACTGAAATAAGTATGGGAGATTCAAAGGGGAATACTTTAAAGCAATGACAGCATCACTGTCCAGCAAAAAATATTTTTCCATTAATATTAAATGGCTGGACAGAACTTGAAAGTATACAAAGACAATCTTTTCATTATTCTTAAGGTGATACTGAAAATGGCTGAAGAGAAAGAAGAATTTTCATGAATTATAAAGGATCATAAAAAGGATAAAGAAAAGCAACAGATTTTATGACATTTATAATCTTGCTTGAGATGAAAATCTGCAAGTTGAATTTTTTTTTTTTTTTTAATCATTTCACCCCAAGCAACAAGATACCAAAAAGACAAGGGGTTACTAGGAGTAAAAGAGAATGAGAAGACTTTAAAAGGAACTGGAAACTCAATCCCAAACAGAAAACAAGGCATTAATCTGTACTCCTGTTCAAAAGGCTTGGAAGGAGTGTGAACTGAGTAATAGGCAAACTTATCTACTCTTATTTAAAATATAAAACTGTACAAAACTATTTCCACTGTATATAAATTGCCAGTCAAATTCAAGGTCAAAATGAAGAGAGACGCGTCTTAAAGAAAAAGACTATAATCCAGTCTCTCCATTTTATTCAAAGGTGGGGTTGTAATTGGTTTACTTTGTGAACTTTGGGTTAAATTCAGGTTTTTACTTTGTGGATGCTGTCTGCTCAATCATTTTATTGGCACACCTTGATCTTCTTGACAGTTTCTTTTTCTTAACTTAAGCCACTCTCAGTCTACTCTGTTTATTTCCTTGACCTTGTAATGAGTAAAACATCTATACAGAAAGGCCAATACTATGTAAAGTATTGCTGGGGAATCAACAAAATGGCTTCTACCCATTTCGTTGCACGGGAAATTTTCAGTATCCACTTGTGCTTTATTAAAAGTTCTAGAGGATTTTTTGTTTTGTTTTTTTCTTTTAAACTCAATGCTACCAGATACACAGAAATTATATTTCCAGAAGTTATCATTTGCAGATTATAACTGAGAACACAGATAAAACCATGTTACAAATAAATATTTGAAATTTCAAGAATGAAAAAAGAAAAAAAGAGGGTGATGGTGACCTTGAGTAGACATGAGGAAAGTTTAAGTCATATACTATTTGGAGCTACAAAAATTTAAGTGAAACAAATCCATAGCCCAACATAATTAGGAGCTGGATTATGATTTGAAGTTTATATTGTATAAATGTTTGATTGATATGATTAATATTAACAACCGAATTAAGTATATAGACAAGAAAGGAGATTGTGAAAAATAAACACTATTTTTATCAATAAACTGCAGACTCACTGATGCATTTACCATAATCCTTTGTGTATAGATCACAAGGGAACATAATACAGTTAAAAAAAAGTAGAGAAATTCCAAAAGAAAGAAAAAAAAAAAAAAAAAAAAATCATTTTCATGTATAAAATACACCTGATTTTATAGCAAAGAAAATGACCAAAATGCTGTATACAATGCTCAAAATCTGCCCATGGCTTTATTTAGACAATTTGCAATAAATGTTTGATGTGTCAGTAGGTTATGAGTTAATCTCGAAAAACTAGCATTTAAAATGACTTAGTTTTCTCAACATGTCAACACCTACTGAAACATCTACAATTACGAAAGATTTATTTCTCTTTGTTGTAATACACCATTAGATAGATATTATCTCTCCAGTAAATAAATAAATCCAATTTGAGCCAATTTTGTCCAATTTTGATTTCTGTGGAAAATGGGATTGAGTTCTAAAAGTATAAGTCACAGACATTTGGACACAATTTTGGATGGGGGGAAAAAAAACAAAACAAAACAAAAAACAAAAAAACAACTGCATCTTATACACACAGGATTACAACATGTATGTAACTATACAGCAATGTAAACCACTTTTATATTCTAAACAGTAATAAGAGAATGGAATATATTGTTCTGATAGCTGAAATGTAGCCAGAACACACATTTCTACAGAAATAATATGGCAATAGATGAAAGGCTAGATGTTGTTTCAATTCTCTTCCTGGTATTTGTATTCTTTCAGTTTCATTTAATTAAAATGAAAAAATATGATATGACAAACGAAAATAAACTTAACACAAGAAACAATATATTTCACCAAGAAAATGTTATTCTTGAATTGGGCCAGACTGATAATTAGTAAGTGTAGTTTAATTTGGCACAGCATCAAGATCAATTGCTGGAATGAATTCTGATAACAAACATCATTATTCTATTAAATAGACTCCCAGTCCCTGTATCTTAAAGTTGCCAACAGCAAATAAGATTAATAAAAATAATATTCTCAAAATGATGCTTTTCATGTTTCAAGTGTTTCTATCTGCTTATGCAGAAGACAGAGACACATACACAAAGTTATAATTCTAATTTAATCATTTAAACTTATATTTTATTCTGGAGTAATCTATGAACTGGTATGTCAAATAGGTGTTAGTCTAGTACCAAAAAACAACCATGGAGGTTGTTTTTTTTTGTTTTTGTTTTTTTAAAAATGCACCTTATATAGCAGGATTTGTTTTGAAGGGCAAAATGTATGTCAAAGGCAAATCTCTGCACAAGATGAAAACCATCCTGAAATAATGAATGCCTTCAAGTCATTTAGAGATTTAACCATTCAAAACATAGCCTTGAAAATAAAGATGTTCAAAAGAAATAACACATGAACAAAAAAGTTTTAAGTTGTATTTTGTGAAAGTGATGATCATTATCTTTTGTATCAGCTGCACTAAAATGAAGAGATGGAGGAAAAAAAAAAAAAAAAGTTTTTTCAAACAGATATACCACTCACAATTATGTACATAAATGCATTTACATTAATGCATATAATTTGTTATATACATACATCTATGCATATATTGATGGAGAAGGCATTAATTTTTTTTAATGATCTTTGAATGAAAATACAAAATGTATTCTGATCTTATTTCCTTAACTTTATCTGCCCAATGGAATTTTTTTATGCAACCACACAAAAATGTAATCATAAATATGCAGTAGCCAATAAGTTGACAGTATACAATAGGCATTTCTTATAAATTAAAAAATAACTATTTAATAGAAGGAACAATGTAACAATATGAAATGCATTCAATTCCAAGTATTATACTCAAAAACACCACTGTCTATTTTTTGTTAATATCTTAGGATGTAAATCGGAAGCACCTCTTATATTTTGCATACACAACCTCAATATATATATATATATATATATATATATATATATATATATATTGACAAAGAAAAAATATATACTTTTACATAATAAAAACAGGTTTTTGAAGTGTGGAAACATTAGATCAATAAATGGGTGATCATTTCTAAAGTTAAGTAAAAACTGATCATTTATTTTATAAAAGTTTCCAAAACACTGCAATAATTTTAAATTTTATTTTTTTGTTTCAATTGCAAAAAAAATTAATTTTGCCTACATAACATTAGAAAATAGTTGATGATAATGTATGGAGGCTTGTTAATTTTTTAAAAAAGTATTAAGTCTAAGTATTTTATCATGTAATATGATAAAATTACCTTTATTATCACAATTATATAAGTGTAATGTCTATGGCAAATATAAAAATGTGTAATTTTTTTTTTAATTTAAATTTTTTTTCTATTTTGTAATTAAAGAAAGGGGGGGAAAAAAAACCTACACACACACACACACACACACACACACAAGAAAAATAAAGTAAGAAAGAAACAAAAACAAATGGGGGGGGGATCAGAGGGTGAAAAAAAAAAAAAAAACGGGAAAACACAGAACAAACAGGAAAACACAGAAAAAAAACCAAAAAAAACGGAGAAACAAAAAAATGGAAACAGAAAAGAAAAAAAGGAGAATTCATTAAATTTTATAAGTATAAAATTATAATGCCATATAACATTAGCTGAATATTGTTCAGAATAGTAAAAGTATTTTTCTAATATTAAAACATCTGTGAAAATTTAATTCCTGAATTCTATTGGAGTTACCAAAGATCAAAATCAGGAAAACAAAAATAAGTAGTCAGAGAATTTCCATTAAGTACCTGCAACAAACTCAAACTCTAAAAGATGTTGAATGCATTTATTTTTTTTTTTTTATTTTTTTTTTACAGTGAAAACAAAATGAAAACCAATTTAATAAAAAATATTAAGTTAAAATTCCTTTCAACCAAATCTTGATGTTTTTCATTTAAAAAGCTCAAAATAAAGTTAAGTTTTCATGTTTGAAACAAACATAAAAACTTTATTTTGAGCTTTTAAACTGGTTATTCTTGATAAAGCCTTTATTTTACAAAGAAAAGCAAATTCATTTCAGTTTAAATGAAAAGGAAAAGAGCTCTATATGTACTTAATGATAAATACTGATATGAACATAAAAAGATGCTTGATTAGCCTGTACAGTAAGTACTCCCCATACAAATGGTCCAAAGCCACAATTTTCTAATTATTTTTCCTTTATATTCTGTTCTATCACACATATAATGACTAAGTCTCATTACTTATCAATTTGTGATAAATTGAAAATAAGTTACTATATCCATATAATGAACAATGTTACCTCATTTGCCTGCTTTTAGCTTAAAAAGTTAAAACATAAAATTAACCAGTGAATCCTGCTTCTCATCTAGTCAAATGTCTGACCTAGAGATAAGTGACATATCCAAAAAGTTTGTATTCTGCTTCTTGAACATGGTCATTTTTTTTTTTTTACTATTTGTAATTATTTGAGCAAGTCGCTTAGCTTCCTCACCCCAAATAATATTAAGGCATTAAACTCATTTCAAAATAATGAAAACAAAATTCTTTGAATTTTTTATATTTTAATACAACAGCCATACACATAAGATTTTTTTTTTTTTTTTTTTTTTAAGTAATTATCAATATTAGGTGCATATAGCCTAATGGCTATTGGCAAGCAGTGTTCAAATTCCAGCATAGTCTGTTGCATTCAGTTTTGCACTAATGCTCTTAGGAAAGGCATGATCTATTTCTTCTCTTCCAGCTCTCATTTAAATAGTAGGATAGATTATGCTTTCTAGAATTGAGTGGCAGCCAATCTAAGAGAAGAAATACTCTAAATTCAAAACTATACAGAAAACAACAAGAAAGCATTCTACTAATGTTCCCAATAAGTTATTATCATCAATATTAAAGAAAAGTTGTGGAGTCATAATCGACGTTATGAAAGGACAGAACATAAATAACAATTTCTTGTTCTGTGAATAATAATAATAATTAGAAAAATAAATACAAAAACTAGTGTACTACCTAGAAAAATAGTTGGATAATGAATGGATGAATTATATATCTACATACGAGGTGTATTCCAGAAGTTTTGAGACTTTTTCAGGAGAGACATTTATTAATTTCAAAGAAGTACAGAACTAATCTTCTTCAAAGGAGGATTCTCCAACTTCAATGCACTTCTTATAGCGATCCAGTCTCTCTGTGAAGACCCCATGGAAGACATCCAGGACCCTTGTCACAGCCTCCTCTATCTTTTTATGTGCCATGTCCTTTCAGGATGTAGGCGATCATGGCTCTCCACCTCCCTCTATCCTTTGCAGCTCTCAACAAGTTCCTTCCCTCTGCTTCCTCTCCCAGACCATGTTCTGTCATCCACTCAAGTCCGCCAGGTATGTCACATGTTGCTTTCCCTTGTATCTCTTTCCTTCTATTCAACCTGTGAGTATCAGATTCTCCAGGCCCTTTTTCCTCATTGTGTGTCCCAGAAACCTCAGCTGCCTCTTCCTGATATTAAGTATAAGCCTCCTTGTTTGCAACCTCTTCAAGACTTCATTGTTGCTCACACGCTCAGTCCATGACATCCTCAGCATCCTTTTGTCAAACAACATCTGTTACCTAGAGTCTCTTCATCTTTGAGGAAATCATTCAACATTTGCTGCCATAAAGAAGGACAGATGTCACATAACAGTTCAGTATTCTTTTCTTTGTTACCAAAGAAATCCTCCTGTCTCACAGTACTCTGCCCAGCTTTTGGAATGTGTCCTTGGCCATCACAATACATCTACGGATCTCAGTGTCGCACTTATCGTCCTCTGTCAAAATGCTTCCCAGATATTTAAACTTCCGCATCTGCTTGATTCTAGTTTTCCTGACCTTCAAATCACATTTCAGGCTCATCCTCTTACTGATGAACATGCACTCCGTCTTGTAGTTTATGCTTAGTCCTTTCTTCTCATTCTCCGTCACTACCTTCTGTAGGAGATTTTGTAATTTCTTTTCTATGTCTGTTATCAGTACTGTGTCATCTGCATATCTTTTGTTAAGATTGTGGCTGCCAATGCTAAATCCCGGTAGGGTTTCCAATTCTCTCAGAACTGCCTCGCTGTATAGGTTGAACAGGTCAGGCGAGAAGATGCATCCTTGCCTTTCTATATTTGCATATTCGCTGAACTTGTTTTCTATGCGCATGCATGCTGTTTGCTGCCAGTATAGGTTCTTGATTATTCTGATATCTTTCCTGAATATATCAAGGTTGCTGAGAAGTTCCATCAGATCCTTGTGGCAAACTTTGTCGAAGGCCCTTGCATAGTCACTGGAACACAGGTACACATCCTTCTGCGTTTGTATCACTCTTTCTGATAACATTCAGAGCATGAATATCGTGTTCCTTGTTCCAGTGCCTTTTAACAAACCTGCACTGTTCTTGTCCTATCTCTGGCTGATTCAGCTGCGCACACTGCTCATTAAAATACGGAAGATGAATTTTGTCCCGTGGCTCATTAGGCTGATTGTTCAGTGGAGTTCGCATTTGTTTGCACCAATTTTCTTAGGCATTGCTATGAAGATAGATCTGCTGAAGTCTTCCGGTATATTCCCGCTGTTGTAGATTTCATTTGTTATTTCAGTGAACTTGTCTATGCCAAAGTCATCTAACGCTGTCAGCATTTCCATTACAATTCTGTCTGGCCCAACTGCCTTGTTTCTGTTCAATTTGGCCAGTGCAGCTTTTACTTCAGTTTTCAGAATTCCAGGTCTGTCGGTAGTTGTGTTTTGCTGGTCGTTCCCTTAGGTCATGGATGAGTTCTCCAATATACTCACTCCAGTGTTGAAGAATTTTTCCTTGTCTAATATGAGCGTTCCATCCTCTGATTTTAGGCAACCTGTTGACGAGAATGTCTTTTGTCCTGTTAGTTGTCTTATTTGTTTGTGCAAGTCTCTTTTGTAGTACTCAATCTTACTAATTCTGCACATTTTTCATTTAGCCATTCTTCCTTAGCTTGACTGTGTTCAAAACAGATATAGTAATTATATACTAAAACTACAATAATTTAGAAAGTTATAATTGCCTCTCAAAAAAATCTCAACACTTCTTGAATGAACACTATTTACATTTAAATATAGATAGATTCTTGAATGAACCTTATATATAAAAATTGCAACAAAGTTCTCAATCCAAACAAAAAGCCCGTAAAAAAAATAAAAAAATAAAGGGAAGTCATTTGGTAAGATTTTGGGAAGTGAGTGAAGCTGACTTTTCAGCACTTATTTTGTGCAACACTTTACAGAACAGACACTATACTGATATGAGTGAAGGGTCTGAGCCAAGGAGTGACACTAATCCTAGGTAGAGAACAGATATTACACAGATCCAAAACAAAAATGCCAAGCCATACAATCACTTTTTTTTTTTTTTTTTTTTTTTAAGAATACTGTTCCAGTTCAGTAACAACTATGAAAGCAAAAGGATAAAACTTGACTTTCTAAACAATTTGAATGAGCTTCTATACATTAATAGCATAGAAGCAAGTTTCACAAATTAGTGACAAGATTTAAACTGATTTTAACTCCTCTTGATTTACCTGTATTTAAAATATTGTTTATATAGAGGATTTAAAAAATATCCATGTGCAAACAAATTGATAAAAAAATCCAAATGTTTCATTATTTTCTAAATTGGTCTGTAATTTAGAAACTGGACAACAAAATTATGAAAAGTTACAAGCAAAAAAAAAACAAAAAAACAAAACAAAAAAAAACATTTCTAGTATGCACATTTTATGACAAAAACACAGTCATGTATCTACAATTTTTAAACTTAAAAATAAAATTAATTTTAAAAAAAATAGAAAATTCAATTCTCTGTCATAATTTCTGGAGATGTAGAAAAGCATTACACATGACACTGCATTTGTTTTTTTAAAAAGATTTTTCTACTAGTATTGATTTTATCTTAATTTAGGTTGCTTGGCATCACAATTAATCAACCCTTCATTTTATAGCAATTAGCAGAAGGTGAATGAGAAAGTTTATTTTTGTTCCAGGCTGTTGACTAACTGCCTTAGAGTAACTAAAGAGTTCTGATAAAAAACAATTGAAATTAAGATGAAAGAAATACTTGTCAAAAACTAGTAATAAATTAAGGAAAATAAAATAGGAGTATTCAATATTGAAATATGTGTATAGACAGTGTTATATAAGAGCATGTACCATAAAAATGGCAACAACGTTCATTTTGGACAATTTTGCTAGTGAAGTGATGTCCACTATTGTCGACATGTACCAAACTAAGGTAGGAAAATATTTAGCTTGAGCTCTGAATGGTTCCTAGCACCAATTAACATTTCCGATATTTTACCTGCTAAATGCCAAACAGTTAATTACATAATGCCCCCTTTTTGAAACTTGCATCTTGTTTTTATCTTGTTCTGTGTGTGACTAATACCTGCTTAACAGCAATGCCATTTAATGGCTGGATAATCTCCATTGTTCTATTTTTGGCCAACATACATCATTTAAAAAAGTAAGTAAATAAAAACATTGACACTAAAGGTGTTAAGTTCAATAATATAAGACATGTTGTTGAAAATTCAAAAATACACTAGTTTTATTTGTAGGTATATAACCGTCCGATTCTGTATTTTAAGAGGCCAAAATTTGTAAAGATTTCCAAGTTTACATACAATTAAGAAAGTTTTTTTGATTTTTTTTATCCATTGAACCCCAAGACCAGACCATTATCTGGATATTTTCAATAAATTTTCCAATTTCAAAATTTCTTGTTTCTCAGAATAAGTCATCAGTGAATAATACAAAGTTTCTCATATGAACAGCTTTATTCTATTTACATGTTGCACTGTATAATTCTTTCTGATGATAAGTTGCCAGAGTACTGTATTGGTAATCCAATAATACGAGCTAAGTAAGTAAGTTTGATGCTCACTATTATTCAGCGAAATGGAGTTTGTGTGACAATATTGCATTTGTTGGCCATAATACATTGAAAACCAGTGCATGCAACATTGTGATATACAATGCACACAACACTTAAATATTGAGCACATTAAAAATTCAGTTATGAACTTTGAAATTTATCAAATTACTGCATAATAAACTCAGTAGAGTGACACCAATCATGTATCAGCTAATATTGCTTCATTTTGGAAGCACTTTAATAGAACACTTTCAGCAGTTCTGTCACCTGTTCATTGTAGAGATATAATGTTAGCAAACAGAATGAAGAAACATGATACAAGTCTTTTCAGACCAAACACCAAAATTGTGTGACGAAAATGTTACCTCATTATTAGGAGAGAAAATACTTCATTTGTTCCATAAGAACACTGAAAACTGATTATTATTTTATTATTCAAAAAAAAAAAAAAAAAAAAAAAAAAAAAAAAAAGGTTCAGTTTTTCCTGACAACTAATAATCATTCATTCTTCATATGAATGTAGATAAGAACATTTTCCCCATTTAGTATACAACCATATAAAATAATTTGAAAAAAAAAACAAAAAAAAAAAAAAAAACAGTTTATCAGTTAATTATAGAAAAATGACATGGTATCTTTATGAAAAATACAATACATTTAAAGACCTATATTTATCAAGGTAAAAACAAATTATAACAAAAGGTTGGTCTTATATAAAATATATGTACGATATCAGATTTTATTATGCAAGTCAATGTTTTTTCACCATAAAATTGGTATTAACCAATTTTAGTAAAAATATAATTTATATAAGCAATATATCAGGTGAGTCTTAGTTAATATTTACCTTATTAAAAATATTTTTTGTTTTAAGAAGGTCAGCTTGTTTGCATAATAAAATTTAAGTGCAACATTTTTTTTTTTATAAATAAATCCAAAAGATATAAAACACAGAAAGATATCTGATTAACAATATTCTATAGAACTGAATAAATGATTTTAAATTTTGATATAAGATATAGGCTCCTTCACATTCTAGTCTTCATTTCTTAATTTTTCTACTACTATGACTAACATTAATTGAAAGTTTTGGCTTGAATACTGTTTCCCATTCTCATATACATATCTTAGTGATGGACCATAGATTTTCTATTGAACTAATATCTGGAGATACTGGTGTCTTTGAAATCTTTCTTGGCAAAGTGGGTAATAGTTTTACAGACTGAAGGAGCATTGGTTGTAACACATGAACATATACTTCAAGCTTCTTGGCTAGGGCCTGTATCTTCCAAGAACTTAGGTCTGTTAGTTTGTATAATTAAATTTAACCTGCACTACACAAAACCTTTCCCAAGAAATCACAATAATTCTCTGTATTTATCTTAATGCCATAATCAACTTTGAAAGGACCTATAATTTTACAATGAATAAATCAAAACATGGATAAGAAATTGATCCATACTATACAGCAGCTGTATAAGGCAAGCAGCACAGTAATGTTCCAGGTCTCCATAGGAAACTGGTTCCATATGTCAGTTGGTATAAACCAAAGCTGTCTTCTATTATATACACTCTTCAACTTCTTTCTTGATTGCATCATGAGTGACACCCTTGAGGAACACCAAGACACAGTCAGCATCAGAAGTCACATCACAAACCTTGCTTTATAGATGGCCTAGATGGTAAAGAGGGGGAAATTGTCAGTTTGGTGAAGAACTTGGATGAAACATCCTCTAGATATGGCATTGAGATTAAAAAATTAAAAAATAAAGAGGGGAGGGGGCTTTCAATCAAGAAAAAGTCGATGGTCAAGAGTTTAAAATAGTGAGCCAATTCATATATCTTGGCTTGATTGTCAACAAAGAGGGCTCCAGAAGAGAAATAATTTCAAGAGTAGCACAAACAATGGCAGCTGTCACAAAGCTAAAAACTATCTGGAAAGTAAAGAACACCTGCCTGAAATCAAAGATTAGACTGTTGTGTGTATTGGCCTTCTCAATCTGTAAGCCTATGAATCTTGGTCATTAACAGCAGAATTATCATCATGAAGAATTCAAGCATTAAAAATGAAATGCTACAGAACCATCCTAGGTATCTTCTATATAGGCCATATCACAAATGATGTGGTGCAAGAACATCAAGTGAAAGTTGAAATGATATGACCTAACTATTTTTCCATGTCCATTCTACAAGCCATCACTTTAGGCAAAAGAGGAGGCAGATAGGGAAAAAAAATGGGCTGACAACATCAGTTGACTGGTTAGTCATTCATACAGACTCCGACATTGGCATGTAACAGAGACATATGAAGAGTATTTGTCAGCTAATCAGCTGACCAGTAATCCTAGAATTACACCTGGTCATGAGATTACTATTTTTACTGTCTACAATATTATCACAACGCATCACTCCACTATTATCTAAAACATATTGGTCAATTATTTTCATGAAGGATCCAGCCATGAGGCCCATCTAGTATAGTTCTATATTTTATCACTACTGTTGAGAAATCCATTTAAGTATTTCTCTGTTTAACTTTTCTCTTTTTGATGTTTACTTAAATATGGTAGTTCTCATGTCTTTAGGCAAACAACCAGTGTTCTTAATATTCTGTATTCTGTTTACATTTACAATAAGTTTCTCTAAATAATTTAAAATTTCTCTCAAATTTCTTTGAGACATTTTCAAAGCCAATTTTTTTTTCTTGCCTTACCAAATTTATTATTATTTTTTGATTTATATTCAACTTTTACATAATTTTCCAGTGTGGGTGCCCATCACTCAGTTACTTCATAACTACTATTCTGTATATTTCCATTATGATGAAGAAGCCTATTTTGCATATTAAAATCTAACATTATCAAATTAGTTATATTTTTCTGATAAAAAAAAAAAAAAAAAAAAAAAGCTGAAATTCATGTGGCATATTTATCATATTCCTACATAGTCAAGTGCTTAGGACACTATAGTTCTGATGGTCAATTTGTCAAAGAGGTGACTTGATAATATTGACCTGGAGGAGATGATCCCAGCATGCAGCACTGTTAAGTACCTGAGAATCATGCCACAGGTTGACTTAATCCTTGTAAATGAAATTGGTGGATGAAACTGTTCAGAAGCCATTGGTTGTTATGTCAGCATGAAGTCATAAGTTATTATGACAGTGTTTGAACATACTGCACTTAACTACTGATCACAAGATTGTAAACTCTCTCAGAATATGTAATTAAGTTCTACTCAGCATAATAGCAATATAAATCACAGGTTGACTGGAAGCTGAAGAAACACAATGTGCCTGAGCAGATATCTGCAGCAGAAATTAGCTAGCCACCCTAGCACACAGACATGCTCAGAAATATGCAGACAGCCAGTAATTACAATATCCAGAAAATTGTCCCAACATCAGTTGGTTAATATCAATTTTAATGTGAAATCATTGACTTGCATAATAAAATCAGTTTTTACCTGAATTGACACTATCTCACACGAGCACAGAATATAAATAAAATAAAAACTAGTATAGTTCTGTCCCTATTTTAAAACAGACACAATGTGTGTGTGATCTCCACCTCCAACCTCCTAAAAGCTTATATTGTTCTTGCTCAAACATTCCAATCCATAGAAGTGACTCCAATCATCTGCTGAAACCGGTTCTTCTCTCAACTGGCTTCCCTCCAACAAAGCACCATAGTTACATACATTTTTTTATTTTTTTTATAACACCTTTGCTTCTATAATGAACATCAAACAGGGTTGAGGAAAACTTTCCAGAACATTTAAGATTAGTAACATTTCAATAAAATTGAAAGCTCATACTATTTAGCCTTGCTAATAACTTCCTTTAAACATTAATCACAGATAAAATATCTAAATTTTTAGAATGATTAATTATAAAGATTAAATCAATTCTATAATAGGTCTGTCCAAAACGTATTTGAACATTTTGAATATCTTGAATACCAGTTGTGTGGCCTTGAATGAACAGACTCAGTGAGATGCTGTTGAACAAGCTTGTGTGCAATGTGACAATTTCATCCACAATGACCAAGTAAATAGATTCTTTACTTCTTGTGCAGAAATATTTTACCAAACATGTCAACAACCCACCCAGATTCAGTTTGCTGTAACTTAAGAGTTTCTAAAAGTCTTAAGCAAAGAAAAAAAGATCATTAAAATACCATGAATAAGATTAAGAAAAATGTAAAGAAGCAGCTAATACTAATTCCAAAAGAGAACATTGTTTTGAAAAAGTGAAAAGGCCACTAGGAGTATCTATTTCCCCAATATGTATGCCTTCTGTTATCTTTATAGTTAAGCAATGCAAAAGTAAGCATTAACAAAATAGAAGAAATATTCTGCAACAAATGCAATCAAAATGTCCAAAAAATTACTTTATTTTCAGAGTTCTCCAATATCTTAATTTGTATTTAAATGTCAGCCTGACTTAGTCCTAATTACTAAGCAGTAACAGAGATTTTTATAAACCAAGTCAGTATGGTTGGAATGATTTTGTTAGTGTAGCTGTGGATTCAAATCCTGTTCTTGATAGCATGTTTACATATAAACAATGAAAAGTTTATATGAGGTAGTTAATCTTTTATATGCCATGTCCCTTCAGGATGTAGGCAATCATGGCCCTCCATTCCCTCTTGTCCCTTGTGGCTGAAGAAGTTTTGTCTTTTTGTTAATTCTCCCAAACCCTGTTCAGTCATCTTTTTGCTTAAACCAATCAAGTTACGTACTGCTGTCTCCTCTCCCTCTTTCTATCTGTACATGCCCCAGAAATTTCAACTGCCTCTCCCTGATGTTAAGTATAATTTTCCTCTTCGTTTCCATTCTCTCCAAAACCTTGTCATTGCCCACATGTTCAGTCCATGGTATCCTCAGCATCTTTCTGCAGAACCACATTTCTTCTCTTCATCTTTGAGGGGATTGTCCAGCATTTGCTGCCATACACGAGGACAGATATTACGTAACCATTCAGTGCTCTTTTCTTTGTTTCTAACAAAATTTTTCTGTCTCTTAATACTCTGCTTAGCTTTTGGAATGCATTGGATCTCAGTGCCACAATTTCTGTCCTCTATTAGAATACTTCCCAGATATTTAAATTTCTGTAACTGCTTGATTTTAGTATCCCCAACCTGTACTTTGCCTCACTCTTTTGCTGATAACCATGCATTCTGTCTTGTAGTTTATGCTAGTCTTTTCTTCTCTTTCCTTTGCTACCTCCTGTAGGAAGTTTTGTATTTTCTTTTGCGTACTATCAGCAATGTGTCATCTTCATATTTTATATTTTTTAAGATTGTGGTCGCCAAGTCCTGGTAGGACTTCTAATTCTTTCAGAATTGCCTCACTGTATAAGCTGAATAAGTCTGGTGAGAAGACACATCCCTGTCTTAAACACCTTTTTATTTTTGTATATCTGCTGAAGTCATTTTCTGTCCACATGTAGGCAGTTGCTGCCAGTATAGATTCTTGATGATTCTAATGTCTTTCTTGAATATGTCAAGATTGCAGAGCAGCTCTAACAGATCTTTGCAGCATACTTTGTCGAACACCTTTGAATAGCATATTAAACACAGGTACACGTCTTTCTGCATTTATATTGCTCTTTCTGATAACACTGAGCATAAATATCGAGTTCCTTGTTCTGATGTCTTTGACGAACCCACACTGTTTTTGTCCTAGCTCTTGCCTGATTCTATGCTCTGTTCATCAGAATTTGGATGATGAGTTTTGTTATGTGATTCATTAGGCTGATTGTCCAGTGGAGTTCACATTCATTTGCACCTGGTTTCTTAGGCAGCACTATAAAAATAAATCTGCTTAGGTTTTCAAGTATATCCCCACAGTTGTAAATTTCATTTGTTATTTCTGTGATCTTGTCTATGCCAAAGTCATCTAAGGCTGCCAGCATCTCTATTACAAGTCTGTCTGGCCCTGCCGCTTTGTTTCTGTTCAATTTTGCCAGTGCAGCTTCCACTTTGGATTTTTAATATATTTCTGGTCCATCAGCATTTCTGGTTGTTCTCTTTAATCATAAAAGAGAACTCATATATATATATATATATGAAGCATTTTCTCATTCTCTAATATCAGCATTATAGCCTGTTAATGAGTATGTTTTTTGACCTGTTAGTTTGTTTTTTTTTATGCACCTCTCCTTTATCTCTTTATCTGCAATACCCATTCTTTCTATTTCTGCACATTTTTCATTGAGCCATTCTTCTTTAGCCTGTCTGCATTTGTTCATTATTTCTTTTTGTAGTTTTTTTTTTTTTTTTTTAATTCGAAAGAGTACATTGCAAATTGTTTTGAAAATTAGAAGGGCCACCGAGTTCCCACGGGGAATACTTTGTGAAGTGGACTAAGATATCATTACCCAATTCTTTTTATATTATTAGCTGGATACTTTTCAGAGATCTTGTACATTTGTTAAGGAAAAGGTTGAAGTGTAATGTGATGGTTTATATTTTCAAGATTGCAAATGCGTGAAGGGTGCAAATATGTGAAAGCTAGGAAATAGTGTGTTAGGGGAGGGATTGATAAAGTGCACATTTGAATAGAGGTCACAGTAATAACAGAGCACATATTTTGGTGGTTAAGGAACCAAGAAAGTATAATGTTGATTTGCCACCAAAATGAATGCCTCATTAGTGTGTGTTAGATTTAAATTGGCAGATAAGTCAAAAAATCTATAATAGATAAGGAGCGAGCACAATAAGGTACATATAATTAATGCCAAATGATAATGTATTGGACATTAATTATATGCTTCGTTATCAATATAGTTAAGGATTGCAAGGGTAAAAATTAACAAAATGGGAAAATATTCTGCAATGAATGTCCAAAAAATTGCTTTATTTTCAGATTTCTCCAAAATTTTTATTTAAATATCAGCTTGACTCTAGTCAAGTCTTGATTACTAAACAGTAATATTTTTTTTTTTTTAGAGTTTTATAAACAACCAAGTCACTAAACCACTATGGTTGGAATCATTTGGCTAGTGTAGTTGTAGATTCAAATCCTGTTCTTGATAGATTTTAATCTAGAAGTTCTATTTTGTACATGATCCCTCAACAGAAATTGGAACACTGATCTCAGTCATTTGAATAGAATACAATTTATACAGTTACTGCAACCCAATGTTTGTTTTGTGCATTTATTTTAATTATATAATTTATTTAAGACAGTTGTCCGAGTTAACTAGCAACTCGGATTGCTAGCTGTCAGAATGCTGGTAATTTGGGCTGATTGTCTAACTTTCCTTTAAACTATGAAAAATGTTAACATTTTCTAGAAGTATTACAGTTTCTTTGAAAATGTTTAGTCAAGAAAATTTGACAAGTTTAAATGAAGCTAATCAAAGTTGTTTTTTTTAGAAAAACAGAATGAACACATGTATTTTCTTTAAAATGGTAATCTAGTACTTTAAATATATGCAATAAAATTACTTCATCATAGATTCTTAAAACTATAATTGCTAAAATACTCAAGTTATTTTTAGTATAAACAATTAGAATAACACAACCAAAAGTCAAACTTGTTTACAATTCAAGTTGATAAAACTTACAAAATAACACACCTAAGAAAAATTTTAAATTCAAGGTGGAATGAAATATATTTCCTTTTAAGAATTTGTTTTCAACTTGTAAAATTTTAATTCCTAAATGGTATGAATACTTGGATGTAATACATAGAAGAAATGCTTTCATGTACTTGAAAATGTTACTTTGCAAATTGATCTAAAAAGTCTAAGTTTTAAATCATTTGTCACCCTCAAAGTTGATACCTGGAGAGAGAAAAAAAAACAAAATACTACAAAACCAAATGTTGCTAGGATATAAAAAGACATTATACATATAAGACAGGTGATAATATAACTATTAGATTATCCTGTAAGTAATATCTGAATTTACAGACAGAAAAAAAAAATGTTTAATTCAACATGGGTTCCATAATCAAGAATGTCCTTTCAATTATTCCTAAGTTTGTACATATTTTTTGCAAAAAAACTTTTTAAAAGAAAGAAAAGAATTTCAATCGGTTTCCTAAAATTCTGGCAGATAGCCACTCAAAATGGACTACACTTACCAAACTTGAAATGGATGTCCATTTTGGGTTGTGCTTTAACATATTTACTTCTATACCATTCTGTGTCATTTTATATTCTTGTAAAATAATTGGCAAGGTCTAGGCATGAATACAAATGTTCATTCACTTTATGGCCGATTTCAGTAACATCATGGGGAAACGAGTTTCCCAATTTAGGCATCTTTTCAAATAACTGAACTGTTGAATGGCTTCATTTCAGTTTTTGTGAAAGGTGTGTATCTGGCCATCACTTTTAAACATAGGAGTCGGTAAAGGAATGACAAAATCTTGTATAACATCTCATCCATCAAAAAGACTTCCTAAACCTTATTGATGGAATTATATGTAAGGAGAGAAAATAAAAAGATAAAATGGTTATAATTAAAACAGAGAAATACTGAAGATGCAGGATGCTTAACCTAACTTCATTCAGCTTCTTACTGCTTTTCTTTTTAAATATCCTAGAGATCTTAGACATAACTTGTTTTGTATGTAAAAGAGCAATGGACATAGGCTTTTATATACATATGTTGGCATAAAAGTGCACTGCTGGTATTTAATTCATAAACTGACTTATTTTACCAAGACGGACTGAACTCTTTACACCAGTCTTTGATCTTGTATATTCTAATTCCTTTGAGTTTCCTTACAAAACTAAGGAAACGAGTATTTTGCTAGACCGTGTAAACAGACTGCCATTCAACCAACTTAACTGACCATAGGCGAGTGTTTACAGTCTTGAAGCCATTGCAAATGGTGACTGGTGTATATTGTTAACTTCATTTGGTGTGCTGTTATTTTAAGGTACATTAAACAAGCTTGTAATATGTTTTAATATAACCTTACTATTAAAACAATAGACTGTATTTATTTGCATCCACAAGGACAAATATGACAATCTTTCATTAAGTTTATAAATAAAACAAAATATGGCAAAGTTTGCATTGTTTGTTCTCATTAACTTTCAATGTTGCCATTTTTTGTTTTAATGCACTTTTCTAAACTGCTGCAGCTTTGCTTTTAGTACCTTATTAATCACATCAATACCAAAATAATTTTGAAACTACAAATACCAAGATGTATATAAAAAAATGTTCTTAGTTTGAACCACTGCCCAAATCTGACCAACCAATTTTTTTTGGAAAGGCTTTTTGGTCAGGCTAAGGATTTTTCAATGAACCGTTGTATGTACAGAGATAAAAGACTTGTACTTAAATTTCATAAAGTTATATTAAATGTTTTTATGTATTTTACATCTGGAAAATTCATTGTCAAAACAAAACTATCATTTTAGGAACTTTTACATGTGGTTTTAGGAGGATTTCCCTTAATCAAATTAAATTCCACTTGAAAAATAGTGTCCATAGATAAGACTCATCACAAGGAAATTTCATAGTGAAAAAGCCGATACTGTTACAAGGCTTCTATGTCTAAGATTATGTATATCACTTAATTTTGTAATAGCATATGCATCAACTGAAAATACTGATTTTCAGAAGCAAGCAAGATGTAAGAATGAAAATAAAAATCTATTCAGAAAGCCAACACAGACAACCATCTCCTTGAATCAGGTTCTTTTATTGTCCAGTTTCTTTCACTCTCAGTAACCTCTTGCATCTTAGTGGCTTTTATTGCTTTGCTTGGGGTGAAATCCCTCCATACTATTTGTATGTCCCCAAACATTAGCTTTCCAATTTTGAAAAGCATTTTTTTTAGAGCAGAAAACATTAAAATTAACAAATGATGCAAAGGTCATTATGGACCAGTTGATTTCATGGACGAAGGAAGATTTTTAAGCTGAAATTTCTTAGACATAACAAGGGCAAGATGGAACTTAGCCATCACAGGACATAATGAAGGCAAGGGAGATAGAGGAAGGCAGTGGGCCACCTATCTAATGAGCTTGTGGCAGAAGCAGGGTGAGGCTTTGCAAAAGGACAAAAATTCTATGAGCTACAAGGGGTAGGAAGTAGTGGAGAACTATGATCGCCTACATTCTGAAGTGAAATGGAACATAGAAGAATACCATATCTATCACCAACTTGAATGTCATATCAAAACTTAAAAGATGGATTGCAAATGAATTGTGATCTTGACAAATATAGAAGTTTCAAAGTTGGTATTTAAAATTTTTTTGAAGAGTTCATCGATTACTATCCTAAAAATTGTTTCAAAAGCATTCATGTCCAGTTATAATCTGCCTATAAAATGTATTCATAGTACACAAGTGACAAAACCAAGAGCCAAAGAATGCTATTTGGTTAACAAAGAGAACCAGTCCAAACATGGAAACCTGAAATAAGTTCTCACTCCACACTGCTATTTATCATGAAGTCAAATTTGCTTTCTAAGAAAATAATTACATGCTGTTAAGAAAAATTCTTTATGACTAAGCAAATGATCAAATGTGTCCCAAAGACATTTTCCAACTTTTAGGCTTTCTTTTACAGGTATAATACTCTGCCCAGCAGGTCACTGTGGCTGTTGCTAGTTTTCATTTTGTTTCATCAATCCCAGTGCTACCAAAAACACAGTATTCTTGTTGTAATAGTCACTTGGCAGTGTTTATTAACTTCATGGCCATCACATGTTCACCTCAGAAAGCTAAGGTAACTAGGTTTTACAGGGTCACTGATTCTGTGGAAATTTCAGGCATGAAATCCTCACAGCTGTGGCAAATTCTTTATTGAAAACTAATGTCAGGGTACAAACCAAACTGTTGACATCCAACAATGGGTTTAATGATAAATTGAAGAATTTTAAAGTATATAAAAGGAACTATGTAGTCTGGTTAACTGTCCTTCAACAGGAAAATTATTCTATTAGTAATTTGTAATAAATAGAATTACTTCAAAGAAGCAACCAAAGGAGTAGAGACTAAAACATGGACAGCCCATCTTGTCACCTGGTCTTTCTGTGTCTGTTCTCTCTGGGTATTGGCTGCTTTATATAAGAATTTCACAAACCTCTGGCATTGATTTTTTTTTTTTTTGAGAAGATAACTTTACCTTTGTTTTGAAAACCAGATGGTCTCCCATGTAACGTGTTCATTCCCAAAGCCCTTACATTGTATCTGATAAACTAGAAAGGTCTAGTTTTACTAAATCTTAATGAATTCTACTTGGTTTATTTCAGGTTCAAATCTTCCCAGAGCCTTCTCCAAACTCATTTTATAGATTCTAATCATTATTTTTAACTCATTATTTGCTTTTTCTCCTTGAAGCTTAAATAGTTTATCCAAATTTTCTCAAAATCTTATTTCCCGTTTCAAACCATCTTTAGGAATTTTCATATAGTAAAATACTGAACCAGGGTTACCACCGGGTTATGACTTTTACAATAATTTCCAAAAGACAAAATATAGATAATGCATGTACTTAAAAAATATTAATAATGATTAGAAAACATCACCTTTAACTTGTAATAAAACAAATATTACAATGTTTTATTTCAACAACAAATAGTATAAATGTAATTCAATCAATTTCAAAAGTTGCATTTTTATAATTAAAGATTTAGACAAATTATCTACAATATGAAAACTGACTGAGAAACAAGGCCAGCATCAACTTTCCATTCATAGTCATTATATCTTGCAAAGTCCATAATGCACTTTATATAAACATCTGAAAAGAAAATATTGTTTTGCAACCAAAAGGTCAACTCTTAATGTATTTATCACAAATTTACTTTTCCCATAAAGCAACATTTTAAGCCATTTTTTTTAAATGTTTAAGTTTGTTAATAATATTACCAGCATTATACTAGTGTGAAGCTAATAAGTCATAACTGCTGGTATTTGTAAATAAGAAATTTTATGAAGACAAGAATTAGTCAATAGACAGTGTCAGGACACCATCCTATACTAGTATTTCAAAGATATCAAATGAAAAGGACAAGAACCCGTGTTATCGTTTTATTACTGGAAGATACATAAGAATTATATTTTCTTTTTGATAAATTTATTGTGTGTTAATGAAATGTTGAAAATTTAGGTTTACAATTGCCAAATAGTATAACATGTAGATTAGTATCTAATTTTTCACTAGTGACCATTTACTTTTAATAACAAAAGTGCTCATGCAGTAGTTTTTATTTTAAGCTTAGAGTTTGAGTATTTTTCAATACATTTGTAACTATTAAACTGAAAGAAACTTGGTCTTTTCTCTACATAAAGATCTACAAATATATATCTGACTGAATACAAGTAGAAAATTACAGCTGAGATTAAAAATTTGGAATCAGTATATTAGTGCTGAAAAGCTCTGAACATTACCAGAAAGGCCTTTTAAAATATATATATATATCTCATGATTTATGGGAAGTGGATTATATATGGTACCACATTGAGTCCAAAGCCCATGCATATCAAGCAGTATAGTATAGCCACAATGATTGCTGCACATGCACATGTAGGTAGGCCTTTCAGAGATCAAGCACCAAAATGTTGGAGCCCCTTTTTTTTTGCCACTCAGTTTTTGCATGCAAACATCAGCATAAGCTGTGCAAACATCAACATGCCCATTAAATTCACAAAATTCCAATACAGGGCACATCTTACTCTTATTCTGCTGTAAAGCCACCATCAATGGAATCAGGCCCTTTGAGGACCAAGTTCCTTCTCAGGATAGGGAAGAAGCCATCCATTATCCAGCCACACATTCAGCTCATGCCGGTATTCCAGTTGGATGTTTGCAGACACTGGATATTCAGGTACCGGTTCATCAAATTATTGGACAGTTGGTCACCTGACCACTTCCATGAGGTTGGTCACTTTAAAATTTCACTTTTGAAATTTGGTTCTATTTTTATCGCAGCACAGACATGGGTTCATCTTTAAGATGGCTTCACCTGACTTGTTGACTAACTGAGCATTTTAATGACATCCATCCCAATGAGTAGATTGAAATCCAACAGTTGACTGTACACAACTAGAACATCAGCTTTTACAGGATCCATGTCATCTACTG
This sequence comes from Acanthosepion esculentum, assembly GCA_964036315.1. NCBI lineage: Eukaryota > Metazoa > Mollusca > Cephalopoda > Sepiida > Sepiidae > Acanthosepion > Acanthosepion esculentum. The sequence goes on along the minus strand of OZ038482.1, from coordinate 106,508,748 downwards.
CCAGTGTGATCATTCCAAAACTATGTCCATGGAGAACTTTGCTATCAGCTGTTAGTATGTCCATCTTCTGTTGACCCCAGGGACTACACACTTATCCACTCACAAGGGACCTAGAAAATCCAGAATTCAGTGTAATGTGTATGATCCAAATGATCTGAACCTTAATTAAAGGGAACAACTCTTTAATCTGTTTGGGGAGAGACTGGCCCAGATGTCTTGCATCTTTCTCAATTTTCTTAGATGCGATGTGGCCTATCTCTCGGCATTCAAAGCAGCACACCTTCACTTGCATTTTTGCATGGGTCTACTGCACCCCTATCCATGCTAACACTGGCAATCTCTTGCAAAGTGGTTCAGTCCAGGGCATTTGTAACACCTAACACCTCGACTAGCAGGCTTATCAGAGTAGGTAGGACTTGTATTGGTCTTAACTGGCTGTGCAGCCACTGCAACCAGCTCTTTCTCATCTGGCATAATGGCTCAAGCTCTAGTTAGAAATTGATCCAGTGTCAGGTCATCCATTTTCAATGATGCCTGGAGGTGCTGCCTTACGTGACTTAGCAGTCTGGCCACAAAAATGTATACCATCAATTTTTCTGGGATGGGGGAGGCTGGTACCTCACAAATAAGCAGGCAAGTCCCTGAAGTTCAGCCAGGAACACATCCATTTCACCAAGTAACAGTCGCCACATCATGAAACTTTCAAAAGCCATAAACAACAAACAAATCTATCATGAATGCAGTTATCAGAGCCTCCTTAACTTTCTCTGCATCAGACGTTTGTTCCTAGCTGTGTTGCCTATATACTGCATCGGCTCCACCTCTTAACCATATTGGGAGACTGGTTGCTAATGTCAAACTGTCCGTTCACCATTTTCTTGGTGCCAAAATAATTTGAAGAGATTTTCTAATTGGTTGGAGATCTGCCAACAAAGAGGGATGGAAAACTCAACAGCACCAGGATCAAACACTGGATCACGATAGGCAAGACACAGACAAGACTTCCACATAGGAACATTATACATACAAGGTGAATGCACCTAAGATACCAGAAACACAAACAAGAACAAATGAATTTGAAACAACATTGGGTAACATGAACAAAAATACTTGGTAATGCATGGTAATCCTGTTGCCTTCCAAGAAAGTGTGCTTGCTTTTAAGGAGTTTAAAACCTTAGTGGTTGCCTAGCAAAGGATCCTTTGCATAACTACATTGTGGAGAAGCTGGTAAACACTTTCTTCATCATAAGGAGACATTCGGGGGGGGGGGGGCACCAGCTCTGTTCTGGCAGGATAGCACACTAAACATTGTTTCTTTGACCAATGGGGGCAGGTACCATTATCAGTATTAATTGGCTGCTCTGTCTGCATTTTGTTTCCACTACAATTTGACTCACCGAAATCATACAAACTGTGACATACTTAAGCAAGAATCTTGCAATGCTACTCACGTGCTTCAGTAGCTGTGTGTTGTGTGGCAAAACATGCTTATATTGATGAGTCAGGAAAAATAAATAAATTTTTGACAGTCTTGACACTGTGAGTGTGAGTAATTTCATTGTTCAATTTTTTTTTTTTTTTAACTGTGCATGAGCTTGAGAAAATGGTCTTAAATAAAACTATCACAGGAAAAGTTAAGAAAAAAAGAAAAAAGCACAGCCATATGAACAAACTGAAAATACATACTGGGCAGGATTTTCTTTGTACTAGTAGATTTAAGATCTAAATTTACATGATATACTTAAGCTTATAACCCAGACAAAAGGAAACAATGGCAAATAATCAAATTTAACAAGTGAAATGACATAGTAATACCTTTAGGAACATGACATATAGGAGTGGGGAAGGAATCAAAGTGTGTGTGTGTGTGTGTGTGTGTGAATAATATAAAAAAAGCAAGAGGAAAAAACTGCTATTGCTTTTGACAACTTCAGCTAAACTATTTTAAAAGCCCAAAAGTTCATTTAAATATGCTTTACAAATACATTACATGCTACTCAAACCAAGTGAAGAAGAAAATAAATTCTACTGGTTCAATGAAAAGTTCATTAAAGAATTTTTTATTTATTTATTGCTTTATCT